>CM053792.1:712628636-713228636 GCA_028749045.1 Cupressus sempervirens
TTCTCAAGATCTTTCTCAACATGAGAAGACTCAAAAAAGAAGTGACAAGAGAAAGGAGCTTACTTGATAACCAACCTCTTGAGTCAATTATATGTCACGCATGGGAGCTACACCAACATGGATGAAGAGGGAGGTTATGTTTCATTAGAAAAGGTAGCTAGACCTGATACTTGAAGAATGAATGAAGGAACTGATCAAAGTAGTAAAGAGGCCCAAGCCACCTAAGGGTTATGCAAGAACATTGTCCTTCATAATGAAGAACCAAGATCAAGACTTGTTTTCACATATTGTGATTCCTCCCCATCGTGCTAGCACCAAAGAAACAACTTCAAAAGATTACCAAATCAAGGAGGTCATGTTGGGAAGGCCCACGATGGATCCAACCAAAGTGATGATCATTATGGACATGAAGGAAGTGTTAAGGAATATGGACTAGGATAAGTTAGAGTTGATAATGCTAAGGAAGAAAAATGAGGTACTAAGAGGCTACTTGAATGAAAGTGTGGGTGCCATTGACCTAGAGAATCCAAAGATCACTCTCAAAGTAACACTAGGAAGAAAAGGAATAGGAACATAGTCAGATCCATGTCAATGATGGCATGAAAATTTTGAGAGAAGGGTATACAAATAATACATAGAAACTTGAACCTATTGCACCACATCTAATCAAGTGCTGACAAGTTGGTGTCAATAATGAACTAAGATTTTAGGCTAATGGATGAAGTACATACCTGGGCTAAAGACTTATAGGCTTTGAAATCAATATAGGGTCAAAGGTATCATATGCTGATGGAGGTGTATACTATCACAGAGCTAGACAATCTTGATGATTGGATTGAGAAAATATTAGTAGGGAATAAATTAATGGATGGATTACATGCAAAGATCCATTAGATTAAGGACCAAACTCAAGAAATTTTTTTGGAAGCAAAGAGGTACTACAGTGTCTCTTTCCTTGAGCTTTTTGAAGATGAGTCTAAGACCAATATTTTTGTGGTACAATTAGTGGTCCAACAATTTAGAGAAACATTTGAAGATGCTTCATCAGATAAAGGCATAATACAAGCATTCAAGAGGTATTGTTGGAGTTGGACACCAAGCTTGAAGATTTTGTAGCAATTTAAATAGAAGTCGGTAATTATTAGTAGCTAGTAAAGGATAATTACGGGTGTCTAGATTTATTGTAATCTACTCAAGTGACTAAGATAATAGATAAGTTTAAGAGAAAACATCTAGATATTATATTGTTATAAAGGAGAAGAATACCTAGATGCTGGAAATTTAGTTTTGACACTTAGAAGAATTTTGGATTTTCTAGAACTCTTCACCAAGGTGTGCAAGTATGCTTTTCATAGAGGTGCACCAATAGTTTCAAAGAAGAATTAGTGCATTGATAGTTAATTTCTATTTGCTAATTTGTTGGTTTTCATACATTGGAAATAGATTTTGATGGCAGTTCAACTCCTAGAAACACCTAAAGAAGGCTAAGCTTCCATTTTTATAGCTTGTAGAGACTTCCAAATTATCTTACTACTACATTTTTCTTATCTTCACATCATTTTATTCTTTTGTGTCATGCAAAGGCTTATGCAACCATTAATAGATATAAACAAGGATGGACAGCTACTTAGCACCATTTAGAGAGTCAGTTTGTATATAATTAGATTAGTTTTAAAAAAAATTAGCATGTGTTTGCATTTTAAGATCTCTCACTCCAAACACAAAGGGAGCAGATGATTTATTATAAATACATGGATGTAATATGTACTCCAACCCATTATTTTGATACAATAATATATGCTATTGTGCTCTCATGAATAATAATGGAGCCAATGGTTTGATTGGGTTGTTATGATTGTGCGACCTTTTAGTTCTAGTGTTTTTCTCATCTTAATGAATTTTGTTGACGTAACATATTGGAGAAAGGATCATCTTTGTTCTTGTATAGCATCACATCTCACATGAGCACACTTTTTGTGGCCTTGCAATTTGATGAGACATGAAACATCTTTCAGTTTATATTAAGTTTCCATGGATGATTGCATTAGTGGATTTAAGGAAGCACTTCTCCTAATTTCATTTATGTCCTACCTGATGCCTTTTGATGATTTAATTCATAGATGTGTTGATACTATGGTTTATGTCTGTAAGAAATTTCCCCCTCGGTTATTTATTTAAACTCTCCTTACCTTATCTTTTTTATTTTCTTTTCTAACACTTGGTTAAAATGTGAATTCATATAGTTGCATTGAGAAATTGCATTCATCATAAAAACAAAAAATATGAAAAAAAATCATTTTATGGTTACTTTTTCAAACAACAGATCAAATAGATTATCTGAACTTGTTCAAAACTAGCAAAGGCCTCCTCGTGAACATACACATTTATCTTCAATTGAGTGGATTTTAGTAAGTTGTAAGACTTCCTAGAACCTTGGAGTTGATCTTAGATTATATTTTCAAGAGAGGGGCTCGAAAGGATCCCTGCCTTTTAGCATCATACAAAATAAC
This sequence comes from Cupressus sempervirens, assembly GCA_028749045.1. Classification (NCBI taxonomy): domain Eukaryota; kingdom Viridiplantae; phylum Streptophyta; class Pinopsida; order Cupressales; family Cupressaceae; genus Cupressus; species Cupressus sempervirens. The sequence goes on from CM053792.1 coordinate 712,631,147, forward strand.
AACTCAACAAGATGCCCCTACATTACATATACGATCATCCTACCATTTTTTTTTCTCAACTTTTTGAAGGCCATTTTTTTAAATGTGGAATTGCGGTTAAACATATTCAAACATGAATTAGGGCCTTCTCAAGAATGTCATGATTGCCCTTCTTTCTACTTAAGTTGTAGAGAAAATGGGATGGATAAACTTATGTTTTTACAAATGCATATAAAGATTGAATTTTACAAGGAAAGTAGAATATCATTTTTCTTTTATACTTTTAATTAATGTTAGGAGATTTTAGAAATATGATTTAAAATTTAATTTAATAAAATATAATATAAATACATGCATGCAAGCATACATACACACACACATGCACATATATATGTATATATGTATGTACACACACATATATACATATGTATATGTATATTTATATATACATATATGTATACATATATATATATACATATATGTGTACATATATATATATATACATATATGTATACATATATGTATGTATATATATATATGTATGTATATATATGTATGTATATATATATATATGTATATATATATATACATATACATATATATATATATATATATACATATATGTATACATATATATATATATATATGTATATGTATACATATATATATATACATATATGTATACATATATATATATATACATATATGTATACATATATATATATACATATATGTATACATATATATATATATACATATATGTATACATATATATGTATACATATATGGATACATATATATATACATATATGTATATATATATATACATACATATGTAGATATATATATATACATATATGTATATATATATGTATATATGTATGTATATATATATTTATACATATTTATGTATATATATATACATATTTATGTATGTATATATACATATATACATACATACATACATACATACATACATATATATATATATATATACATATACATACATACACATATGTGTGTGTCTATGCATGTATATTTGTATATATACAAATAGATCTTTTTAAAGTTACTTATTACATCTTATCACAATAGAAAAATTGATCCAACTACATACATATTCCATAATCCAAATAATAAAATAATAAAACTCACTCAACCCATGCTAAGTGACTTACCTCAAGATCCTATACAAAAAATAATGAAAACTAGGAAAGATGGATAGAGTTCGCAAGAAATTTTACAAAAACATATCATAGTAGATATTTTTAGAAAGAAACAAGCCATAACCTAGTTAAATTGGTCTAGTTGATGATTAGTTGGGTTGATTGAAAATTCTTGTAGAAGTGTCATCATATTAGGTACAATAAAATGAACAATCAATTGTTCCCAGCTAGCAAGATCAAATAAATTGTTCCCTTTTAGGATCCCAAGTATCTACTACATGTGTTCAATGTCCCTTGGCTCCTAGGAATTTTTAGCAGCTATTCTCGCTGCTGGAAGAATAAATTCAGTGAAGAGTTGAGTGTAAGGAGTTGAAGAAACAAGTTCTTCTTATGTGTAAATGCCATAATCATGAGGCTCATTCCCTTGTAGAAGCCTCTTCCTAAATGACATTACCTCTAAGCCATGCAAAGGATATTGAAGTGGTTCCCAACCTTGAAACACTTATAAGAAATGACAAAGAAAATGAAGATGAAATACATGAAAAATTACACAACTTGTAGTCCTCCTGATATTTGGATTGTAAATTCTCAAAGACACTTGCAAGTGATTCCAATGTCATAGTACCTACCATAACACTTTCCTAGATTCTATCTAGTGCTCCCATAATATCCTCTATGTTGTCTAGTTGTTGTTTCTACCATGCGTCTCTTTCTAAAAGCTCTCCTTCCCCTTCTAGTATATTGCCATAGACTCTCTCTCGTGCCTTAAATTTTGATCAAACTTCTAAATATCTACCTCTACCATATCTAATATCAACTCCACCTTGTGTTGTAACTCTGGCATAGGTGTTTGATCCTCGATAAATTTCATTTTGTCATTTCAACATTCAAGGTTTCAAGTTTCCTCTTCATTATATGATTGGTTTATCAATGATTTCCTCAAGTTTTATTACAGTGCATCTCAACTAGTTGCTCTAGTGATGCAATCACCCATCTATCTCTAGATTGTGCAAGGACTTGTTGTTTTATAGAATCTAGATAGATACTAATAGTTCCAAATCCATAAACTTGAAGACCATCATGTGTGCATCCCACTTTAGGAAAAAATTGGGTGTCATACTCCTCCACCATAGTTACTCACATATAATAACATATATGATAGCCTAGAAATTTAAGGCTATCCTCTAATTATCATTTATCCTTGGTGGAACTTTTATGTGTTGTAAGTAAAATATTATCTCCTTGTACCAATCAAAAATATCTATGTCACACAATGCACTTCTACAATCATCATCAAGCTAGTTTATCTGGTTTACTTCAAGATTAACCTCTTCCATCAACTTAGCAAGTCCTTGTCCTTTGACTAACTTGGTAAACTGAATATCTATGTTAAATTCTTGGATCCTATTGAGCCATCTACATCACTAGAAGAAGTAGACCACACACCTAAAAACAAAAGCTTCTCTCAAACAACTTATCGAAAGAAAAAACAATTACTCGTAAACTATACAAATGATCTCCCCAAGCCAACAGAACTTATCAAAACTTCTTACCTCTTTCATATATCTAATTTTTATCTCCATTTTCAGAAGGTAAGTTCAAAACATCACTTCCATTAGTTTCAAAAATATAATCATCATTATGATACAACTCATTTAGCAAAATGAAATAACTTCCTTCACCATCATAATGCATATACCAATCAACATTTACTTCTACATCATGCTCACTATGATGAAATGAATCAACTATTAGAAATATAAGGAGTAACTAAGAGGAGTGGGGTGAGTTAGTTACTAAAAAAATAAATCTAGAATTCCTTAGATGTCAGTACAAAACACATCTGTGAAAACTTAACTCTGTTGATTCTCAATAAACGAAGAAATGTTGTAACAAGGTAAACACTGTAATTTCTCGACAAACACTTAACATACAAATCTTAAGATGTTATCTGTGATTATTATTACTTTAACTTAGTTGAAAACACATAAAATAAATAGCATGAACACATTTGACACCAATATTTAAGATGAAAATCCAATTTGGGAAAAACCACCAATTGCAACTAGTTAACATTTTTCACTTTTTTGAAGTAAGCCTTGTTAAGATCCAACCTTGTTAAAAGTTACAAAATACACTATTTGGTGTGACACTATTAGAGGATTTAATCACCCTATTAGAAGTGGCCTTGTTAGAGGTCTTTAGACAATTCAATAGAACTGCCACCTTGTTAGAGGATTTACAAATGGCTGTTAAGAAATTTAGATCACTACTACAATGATTAGAGTAACAATGACATGACCTAATTTGGATTGAACTAATTTTTTTATTATAGATCTAAATTCTAGCTTGTACTTGATCCTTCTTGATTGAATATATCTTTTTAGCTTCACAAGGATATTTTGATTATCCTTCTAATTTGCCTCCTCTTTTCATCATTAGATCTTCAAAATCTTCCATGCATTCACATTCTCAAACTCACAGTCACTCTCTCAATTTGACCTTTTATTTATATCTTTCATATTGTCAATTTAGCTCAAATACAACTTAGAATAATTAATATTCAACTTCTCAGTTGGCTAGAACCATCAGATAAATCAATTAAACTTAATATGCCAAAATAAGAAAATCCTTCATTAGCCAACCCTACGTGGTCGAAACTAAATTAGAAATGATTTTCCTATGTTAACTAATTGAATATTTGTCAACACTGCATACTCATAAAGTTCCTTTGGTAACTGAGTGAGCTCGGTTAACACTCATCTTCCATAGACTTTCCTTTAATGCCCGAGTGAACTCGGTAGATACTACTTTCTAAACTAGGCAAACTCTGGATTATTTTGTAGCTATAGAAAATAGTCTTCAATGCTCAAGTGAGCCCAACATACACTGAATAATACTGATATGACATTTTGTGTAACATCAAAGACAATATACAATTAATGAATTATTCCAACATCAACATGCTCATGTAAATTAGAATCAATCTAAAAACTATCATCTACATATGATTCTGCATGCTATCAAATGGAAACACAAAGGATTCATATTCTACTTTGTTCAAAAAGTTGTATGTGTCAAGAATTTTCAACTCACCTTGTGTAACTAGATGTAAGGAGTATGTGAAGTCTAATTGTTGCCTACTTGTAGTCATGTTACTCATCAAATCAAATTCATCATTCGCTAAAATTCTTTCACAGTTAGACAACTAATTAGTCACCAAGTATGAAAACTTATCTTGAAAGTGTTGAACTAAAATATGTTTATCATAATAATTATCTTAATCTAACAAACTATTAGAAGGAACCTTGAACTTATCAATGTAAGACTTATTAGCACAAAAGGAAAGCTCAAGATCAACAATATAACCTTTACTAACTTTATTTTCATCACATGAAATGTCAAAATGGATTGCAACACTATCATCAACATGAGAAGATTTTGAAACAACATCAAACTTCCCTTCACTAACATCCCCCATATCTAACAAGTCATCACGTGCAAAAACATTTGAGGTACTATCATATATGCCTCCAAAATTTGATAAAGATTGTTTTGGTTTTGTATCTCTTCCCAGATCATATTTTGGGGAAGTGACTTGATTAAATGAAGAAATGTCATAAGGGAAAATATGAGAATCCTTTATAACAATTATATACTTTTTAAAATCACAAGACAACAAAGCTGAAATCTCATCAGGGCTCAAGAAGATTGCCTCACAAATCTTCTCCTAGCTATAATTATTATTGAGATGACATGAAGAACTCATAGTAGTAGAGACATTAGTATAATAATCAGCAACATCATAATCATTACAACATTCATTCTCATCATGGCACAAACTACCCCTACTACTATTATACACTTCTTCAACTTCATACTCACTATCAGAAGACTCATTTTCACTTTCATATTTTTCTTCTTCATGTTGACTACAATCATTTGATTCACTAGCATTTGAATCCATCTCTTCACACTTGGCAAACAAATTATCACTATATATGGATTCATTATATTCATTACTACCTGGAATTTCAACACACCCATTATCATCATTAGAAGATATAACATGAACTCTAGAATTATCACTTTCCATCTCCTTAATGAATCTTTCAACTTGCAAAAACTCTTGTAATCTTATAGGTGCTAACCTTTTAACTGAATTAGGCACTAGAATGTCAAGGAAAAAACTGGGCAAGGAAGATTCCTCAAATCTAGAATGAAAAGGCATCTTGTTGATTACAAATATAGGCTTTAGATAACATTGTTCAACATTTAGACCCTAACTACTTCCTACTTCATTTCTTATTATACTAATAATCTTAATGTGGATTTTCTTGTTCAACATAGCAATATTGTTAACCACAATTTCTAAAATTTTAAAATTTGGAAAACTAATCTCAGATCTAAGATTTGATTCCATCTTAAAATAAATTTTTTACCTCCTTCTTCTAGTGTTGAAAATCACTAAAATGAGGAAACCATTTTTGACACTTGACTTCCATAGAAAGAAAACATGAAAATCAAAATACCTTCATGTGTTGATGCAAAACTTTGGTCTTTTGATTTGGCATCGGTGCATACTAAAAAATCCTTCACACCACTAATCAAAACCAAGTAGAACCACCACCTCTTTAAAGAGAAAAAAAAAAATCACTACTGTGATTTACTTTTTAACACTTCTATTTATTATTGCAGCAGATGCAACAACACCTTAAACTTGTGAAGAAAGATTTCTTTTCCAAGGAACAATCAAAAGCTTCAAATCTACCAATACAACCTTGAAATTCCTTCAAAATATTGTGATGAAATCAACTAGGAACAATTGGTATAGAGATTTAGATTTTCCACTCACACATGTGAGAAATAAAACATAATTTGTCACTTGATAAATCTAAACTAGATCTTTAGTTGTAGGAGAAATTCAAATCATCAAACCACTCTTGTAGATTTATAAACTTGAAAAAGAGAACAAAACCTTGTTGTTTATGCTTGACCTTGATTTTACAACAACAAGTTTTCGAAAAAAAAATCTGGCTGACTTGATTAAAGATGAACACTTGTATGAACAACACAATTTACACTAAACCTTCAAAGATACTACTGCAAATGGATAAAAAATTACTAGGAGACATGAATATTTAGCAAATAAATAGAAAACACTTCATGACCTTATTGCTATAGAAAATTCTTCATGCCGTATTGAATCTTTTTCAAATTCTCAAGGTTTATCTATCATACAAATTTTAAAAATGCAATTTATACTAGAGACTCCAATACTTTTGGAAATGAATTTCTTCATAGACTCCCCAATAGAGTCATCATTTTTTTGGTGTTTTAAAGTTTTACACTTCAAATTATCCCAATAGGAACATAATACATCTAGAGGTAGCTACTTCCCATCTACAATAGACCCTTTGAGACACTAGGCGAACTATAAGGCTAGACCCTTCTTCTACTTTAGGCTTTGCAAAACCTAGGTAGGTGTACCTCATATTCATTCATATGGTACCAGTACTCAAAGCCTACACTTGAATCTAACAAAATATATAAAACCCTTATTTCTCATATACTTATGCAATAACAAAGATGTGCAGTAGAAAATTGAAAATCCTATGAAATCTACAATCTTAGTGAGGGAATCCTTTCAACTCTTAAACAAAAATGGAAATGGATGATTATAAGTTTAATTTCAGAAGATCCCAAATAGGCAATAGTAAAAAATAAATGATCTTGTATTTGATTAGTGCCTTATCTATTGGGCAGTTCCATAAGTCACACACATGCATCTATGACATCAGTTGCATATTCCATACATCAAAATATCAAATCTATCCTATTATTTTTTGAATAAAATATTATTTGTTCATAAAGACCTCATACTCATGAAATATCCTTCTCAAATAACCAACAACCCTATCAAATATATCAAGCATTTACTTAGCTTTTTGTTCCAACAGAAAAACATACTACACATACAACCTGAAGGCAATGTAAAAGGGTCTAAGTTATTTGTCCCTAAACCACAAAACATTGCAAATTACAAAAATAGGAGATGAGAATAAGAATGAAACTAAGAATTTTGTTTCTCATTGTATTCATTTCTTTGAAACTATACACTCAAGATGCATGTAAATGCCCCACAAAACTACTGAATAGATCAGAATTATCTACATTAACTTCATTTACTATTGTTCATGCAAGAGAGAAAGCTAAAGAAATGGTGGAAATATAGTTCTAGATCTAACCTTGTGGCATCAGAGACTAACTAAAAACAACATGGTATCACAAAAATGAAAAATATATAAAACTGGAACCCTATGGTCTCATAGTAAAAACTGGAACCCTTACAATTAGAGAGAAAATGAAAGATATAAGAAAGGAATGAAATTTTGGATCTGATCTAGAAATGACATGTGTCCACTTGAATCTTCATTCCCTATTCTTGCAAAGCATTTCTCATCTCTCTATAATCAAAATTAGAGAGGAATCTCATCATTATGTCTCAAAAAACTTGAAATATCTCTTCTAATTGATGAACACCATTATTTTGACAAAAGCTTCAAATGTGGATTTCAAATGTTGATAAAACCTTCACTAAACTGACTTGGACATGAGAAAATATGTCTCTAACTATATCCCTATTTCCTTTGGCACACATCTAGTTCACCATCTTGCTAAAACATTAAATCTGAACTGCTATACCTAAATGTGATTGAAAAATGGGTACCTAGTACAAAACCATGAATAACTTGGACAAATTGCTTCATATGTAAAAATAGACCCCATATGCACAAATCTTATTCTCTCCCAGTTCCAACGATATATGATAGTCCTATATTGTCTTAGTAGAGATGCCCAAAGGATCAAATTGAAAAACAAACTCCTTAATTGCCTTACAAGTTTACATGCCCTTTTGAAGGAAATATCAAAATATTCAAATTTTATTTTTGAAATTTCCCTCTTGTTTCTCAATCTGGGTCAACTTGCTTTGACTAGCCTTGGAACTTGTCAACATGCCATTGGTCTAGGCCTGCATCATCACCTACCACTAGGTTCCATGTGGAACCCTCCGATTGGTTGATTGATCTACCATGTGGCAGTCTCATATTAAACCCTTTACATAGTCACTATACGATGTCATTGCTTGCTGGCCCCTTGCCACATCACTTGTCACATGGCACTTCTTGATTCACCAAAAAACTACCCTTTCCATGTCACCATTGACTCGAGCCCACTGTCATGTGGCAACAAGGTGCTTCCCCACTTCCTCTAATTTTTGTGCATATTCACAATATGGGGAAGTGCATGCCATCGAATCTCACCATGTGGCAAAATCTGGACCATTGATTCTAAAACTGCCATATCATCTTTGACCTCAAACTTCATGCCATGTGTTGTCATTTGGTTCACTTAGATGGTTGCCACTTGTCTCTTTTTGGATCATTCAAAATTCCATGTCAGTGGTAGATGTTAGTGCTTTCATTCAAAATTTTCCTTTTTCCTCTAGCTAGCATCATCTACGATGGGACCCTTATGATGAGCCCATCTCCAAAAGCCATGAGCCTTTGAGACAACTTGTTATTTTATAATATGGTATCTAAACAACTTCAAAAAACCTCCTTGGCCTGAATCTGGGATTATTTTTTATGCATTTTCTCTTTAGGAAAGCCAAGGAAAATGGAAAATGCCCTTCCCCTTCCAACATCTCTACACTCAACACATCAGAATAAGACAGAAAACACTAGAGGGGCAGTTGAAATAGTTAACTAATCTTCTACTGCTCTACATTTGATTCTTCTCCCCCTCCCACTCTATACACCTCCCTTGCTAGCTGGAAGCTTCTTCATTTTGACTTAAACTACTCCCCCAAACAATTGTGGCTTTCTCCAAAGGTTAGGATGTGTACAAATGTGTGTATGTTTTTTGTTGAGGGACTAGCAAGCTAGATGGTGTTGAAAACATTTTATAGCCCATCAAACACTTAAACCATCAATGGATCCTTCCACCATTTACTTTTACTTCCACTTTAACATGACTGGCAACTCACTTACTTAATCGGGTTTATCTCTTTCCATTTACCTACAATATTTTCCTACAAAAAAATTAGATAAAGATATCTATGCTTAAAATACATCCTCTCCATCGGATACATGTTTCCATATGACCGTGGTACACCTGAGGCATCTCTCCCAATTTCTAACTTGGTAGAAGATAAAATGAAATGTGTTGAGTTGGTTTTGACCACCTATAGTAGGTAGAGGCCTCCTCACTGGGCTACAAGGTTTTTCAATGGTAGCCTAAAAATTTTCAACTAGACAGGAAGCTTCTATGTAGCTCTGCCATGTTTATTATTTGCCTACAAGGAAAGCTATTGGAAAATGCAATTTATACCTCACTTACGTCATATGAAGGTGGCTGCTTAGAGTTCAATATATGCATCTTTTAGTAATTGATCTTTCACTTATATGTATACATTGATCATGCTTTACCACCACTTGTTAACATTGATAGCATCACATGCAATGCATCTAATATCCACTTGCAAAGAATCATAACACTTCAAACTTATCCCTCAATCTTCACTGACGAATTCTTTTGTTTATTGTGTGTGGTTAATGCACACTCCATTGAATTTGACCTTTAGTATGTGCATTTTGAATGCTATTAACATGTAAAGTTTCATAGACTACTTTTATAGCCATTCATGATATCACCCCCTTTCAGACATTGTTGAATCCCATAATATTATCTCAGTAACCTAATGACAAACATATGGGTGCCAAAGTGGGTTTGCCTAAAGAATATCAAACCAAAAGACCCAATTACTCAATATGACCTTCTTGAATTCATTGCAGTGATTGAAAAAAAATCGATCATTAATTGAACATTTAAAACTCATTTTCATCTCTTTCTAAAACTTGTCAACTTTGTGCCAAGGGGTCCATTGACTGGCCTTGAAAATTGACTAAATCACCTGGTTGAGCCTTTAGATCTGACACACTAATTCTTTATTCCACATTCTCTTACCCTGTCAGCTCCTATCTCATGATGACACTTGACTCAAATGATATTGACCATCAAAGTTAACTTCTCAGAACTACCTGCAAACAAACATGTTAGAAAACCATAAAATGGATTTAGTTTTGACTTTGAAAATAGGCCAAACTAACACTTAAGGGCGTAAAAACTAGGGCATTAATTAACTATCATGAGGAGAGAATAAATTTTCAATTAGGCCTCATGATGAATAAATGGGTGAAGTTGGTGAACGGTCAAAGTGGGGTACTTTGATTTGAAGGAATGCAAATAATGGCATAATAATATTTTTTTCAAATAGAATGGACTTGGGAAATTGTGCAAATAGATTCATCAAGATTTCAAAACTAGCACACTTGAAGAAGTTTTAGATTATAATACAATGGTACGATCTCACCCATTAGGGATTCAGAGTTATGACATCTCCAACAAGGGTACCTATCAATCTGTACTTTATGACACTGGCAAAACATCAAAAAATGCATTTGGAATTGTGTTAAAAAACTGATCAAATGAATGTTTCATAGACACAAATTTGAAACACAACAAGTGTCTAACCTCTAGAGTGCAATGCAAAAGGAATTTTTTCATTTTGATCAACTAGTCAAATTTATAACTGGTCAAATAGGTCCTCCTAGAATTTTGAACAATTTACATCAGCATGACAACAATAAACAATCAACTTTGAGGGATTCAAAACCTAGTCAAAATATGTTGAAACAAATTTAAATCTGAAACATAGGCTCTCTAATATGCATACTAAACACTCCCAAAGTGGCAAGTCATGAAACATTACTGGGTGCGAGATATTCAAATGCAAACTAGGCTACCTATTGTTGTGGCAATTTATCTTCATGGGACACATGGATATACCAAATTCAAGGTTTTAGAAACATTAAACACATCTTATGCCTCAAAAAGATAGCCTGGTACACATCCATTTAAGTGCACTTATAAGGCTTAAAAGTTTGAAATGGTACTCAAAATGGGAATGCAATTTTGAGTCCCAATAGGTTCATCATCCCGTCTTATTTTAGAACCTTTCTTTAGTATTTTGGTAATATATCTACTTATTTTTCTAAAATTGGTAATAAATCTCCTAAGAAAGTTAACCTGCCCAAGAAGGATTGAATGGATTTCACATTCTAAGGTTTTTGAATTTTTTCTATAGCTTCCACCCTCTCCAAGTCTATGCTAACTCCTTCTTCCCAACCAAATGACCTAACAATTTATCCTTAATGATTGCAAAAGAACACTTCGTGGGGTTCAAGGAAATACTATATTTGAGAGCTCTGATAAATACTTTTTCTAGATGCACACAGTGGTCATTTTCATCCTTTGAGTATGATGTTAAATCATCTCTATATACCACTAGAAATTTATCAATTATGTCTACAAAAGCCACACACATGACTCTCTGGAAAGTAGCACCAACATTGTTTAAACCAAAATGCATTCTATTGTAAACATATGTTCCCCAAGGTGTTGTGAATACAGTCTTGTACTATTCTAATTCTTTCTCAACCACCTAATTTTATCTAGAAAAAACCATCCATCGAGGACATCAATTTTGACCCAGTTACTCTTTGCAACATGGCTTCCATATTGGGTAGGCCATAATTTTCTTTTAATGAATATATAATTAGATTCCTAAAATCAATACATAATCTTATATCATCCTTGCATAATAATACCTAATTGGTTTGATTATCCTTGCATCCCTCAACTTTTTGAGTTCTTCTTACATCCATGGTGCTAGAATTGGATTGATTGACCTCTATTTTTGTCTAAAAGGTTTAGCTCCTTCTTTCAATGGGACTTCATGTTGAAAAAATCCTCTTTATAGGCCTTTAAATCATCATATGACAAAGAAAATACATGTCTTTATTTATTTTGTAAATAAATCAAATTTTGCCTAATTCTAGGAGATAACTTCATCCCTACATACAACCTTTTTAGTGCTTCTTGGGTTCAAAGGTTTATCTCTTCTAAATCTTTTACATCATGTTCCTTTTCACTTGGTTTAGATCTATCAAGGTTATCAAAGATAGTTTCTAACACAACTAATCCCTTGGTAATCTTTTTTTTTTCAATTGAACAACCTCTTCACCAAAAATGGTATCCTTGCCATCTATTGTTTCCAAAAGTGCTACATAATCAATCTCTTGTCCCCAAAACTAGTCTTCATAATTTAGAAACCTTATAATATCTGCGTCATCTTCAAAGACTTGCCAATTTCTAATATTATTAGGGATAGATGGTCTGATCTGCTCTTCTACTTTTGATAAACCAACAAAAGTCACATCATTAGGTTTTATAGAAATATTTGCCCAATATTCAGCCATCTTATTGTTGCTTCTATCCTTCCATATTATCCCAAATGCATCAAAACTTTCTATCACATCCCAAACATCATTCCTATACTATTTCAATATCTTATTCTTAGAGACATGCACTGCTCTTATTTAAGAAATGATTAATTTAGAATCACCAACAACATGGAAGCACTTAATACCATGTTTATGAGCTAACCTTAACCCTATCAATAAAGCCTCATATTATGCAATATTATTTATAAAACAACATAACATATTAGGTTGGAATATCAATTAAATACTCATTTTCTACTCTTTACTAGGATTAGCAACCAACCTATAAGGTAATGCAATTATGGTCCCTATGACAATAGCCTCCCTTTGATGCATGGCACAACATCTACCTTGAAAAGTATCCACTTTCAACCCTACCTCTTTCATGACATCAAAAGGCATCATTGTATTTGATGCACCAAAATCTATCATGCAATTCTTTAAGGTCTTCCCATTTACCATAATACTTAAGAAAAATGGGTCAATATTTTCTAGACGTTGATTAACTAAATCATCCAAATACATAGGTGGGATTTGACATACTACCACTTCTATCTCTAATGGTTCAGTATTTTCAATAGGGATCTCATTTATGTTATAAATAAGACCAACACCTTTCTTATAATTCCTAAACCCAATATAGATTTATCCTTATGCTATGGGATTCTTAATAACTTAAAGAGTGGGACTTTGACAATAATTCATGACAACATAGATAACATGTCAGTAGGAGAATTAGGAAAATTTTCATAATACATACTTTTCACCTCCTTTTTCTTTTCAAAATTACTAGCAACATCATGAGTTTTTGGTTCATTTCTTCCAGTAGTTACAAGGGATGCTTTTTCTTCTCCCTTTTGCTTATCATTATTCTGAGATTTGGGGATTTTTCAATCTTTTCATTTCTTGGGTTCCTACTTCTTACTCATAGTTTTGACCTTGATGTTATGACCCTGCTTAGGCTTACTTACATTTTTCACTTTGTGATCTACCTCCTTAATGAAAAAACTAACCACCTTACCATCATTATCTTTAAATATCATACCCCAAGTCTATACTTGTGCAACCATATTATCACTAATTTGGTCAATTTTTTCTTGGGTGGGCCTTTTAGTTAGTTTTATCACAATTAGACACATTGTAATAATATTCAAGAAAATTACAGCTCACATCATCAACATTCTCTACTTGATTAGACCTCTCCTCATATTCATTCTAACTAGTGGAAAAATAGATAGCAACAACACAATATTTTGGTGAATGAGGAAACTAACATAATAAACACCATGGAGAGTCATCTTTCATGTTGAGAGAGGCATTTAGAGGGGATTAGGGGTATTCTTCTCACTAGCATTCTTGGTATGAGGAACAATATGTTTCCTATCCTTCCATTGGGTTGTCTCAGGATAATTCTACATTCTATTTTGTTTGCTGAAATTATTGAACTAGGGTTTATCACCTGCGTTTTCTTTGTTAGCATTTCCAACTAGAGGATTCATATTCTTCAATAATTTGAACATCTAATCCATTTTTCTTCTTTAGGCTTCTTATTTTCAACAAGCTTATCATTTTCCTTTTTTTTACTATGAAGATTGAAAAGATTTGGATCATCTCTTGTTCCTAGCTTCCCATAAGCTTTCCTATTATTCTCAATGTTTACAACCATTCTCATAGCTTCTCTTAACATTCTAGAATCTTTATCTCTCAAACTGTAATCCATTTGACTATCCAAGGCATTGAAATATGTTGTAAGGAAAATATTTTCATCCAACCTCATTACTTGGAACAATTTGAACATTTTCTTTTGAAATCTAACATTGAAATAAAATGTAGACTCACTTTGATTTTGATTTATATTGTTGAATCCATTCAATGTAAAACTAGCATTAGTATTATCCCCATACTGTTCTTTAAAACATTTTTCAAGATCTTCTCAAGAAATAATGCTATTATTAGGTAATCACCTTTACCAATCCCTAGCATCCATTATGAGGGAGTTTACAAATAAATTCATGCTAAACTTCATAATCATTTAACATATCTTTAAACTTTCTAATGTGCTCTTCACCACTGATAGCATTATTTCCAAAAAAATTGTAGCCTTATCTCTTAGAGCATTTGGAACAAGATTTGGAGGACTAGAGATACCTAGGAAATATATTTATTTATATATATCCATATATATATATATATATATAGGTCTCTTTGTAAAAATTGCAACACTAGCAGAACTAGACCCAATAACTTGATTCTAGAGAATTTTTTTTCCCGGTGGGACACCAGCTTGCTATGCTACTATGTTAGAAGAGGAAGAGGGGCCAAATTGAGAAGAAATGAAATTACTCACTGTGGGACACGAGGCTATAGTAGAAAAAATTCTTAATAAAGGTTGACCTTGGTTTGTATTCAAACCATAGGTAGATGTTATAAACCAAATTGGCTTCCTCATTTCTATTTCTTGAGCTTCATTCTCTACTTTCTCAAGTTTGTTTGCTACATCTTCCCACTCCTTCCTATCCTTTTCTAATTCTAGATCTATTTTTGACATGGTAGGGCCATTTTTGGATATAACATTTGGTTCATTTATCTTGACTCTAGTTACCTTCTTCTTACCCTTATCAACAACTTTGGTGGTAAGATCAATTATATGGGTTTTAGTTTTCTCTCCAATGGGCTTATACGGTTGGATTTTCACAACCACGTGATCTCTTTTTTCTTCCATAGTATATTCATTCTCGTGAAATTTGGATCTCATTTCCCCCATATCCCCAAATAGATCTAAAATTAAGGAAGTAGACTTATCCTCTAATTTATTATTTTGTTTTCGCAAAGCAACCATTCTTCTAAGCATTTGTCTCTTTCAATGAGAGTATTCATAGTGATTTTCTCCTTCTCATTTTCCAAATGGATATGTCTAGCATCTTCTTCAGAAAATTATTTCCTAAGAGCTTCTACCTTTATCAATAGATGATCAGGGTTAGTAATATTTGCCTTTGATTCCATAGGATCACTTAGATTAATGAGATCTCTCTCAAAATAAGGAACATGTCTAGGGTGAGATCTACTTGACTAAATGCTTTTAGGTCTTAGATGTTGATTTACGCCTCCTAAATCATTTGATCTGAAGATAATATCTCTCATGGATGATACAATTTTATCTGGGTAAAGTCATTCCCTTTGAAAAGGTGTTGTAAAAAGACCACCTAAGAGCATAGTACTCTCAAAGTCAGAACTATGGGGAAAAAATTCTTTCTCTACTATAGGATGATATGGAGGATTATCTTTGAGCTACCATGTATGACTATACTCCCCTTTCTTCTTATGTAAATTCTTCCTACTAGCTTTTGATAATCCTATTTATTATGGGATTACTGGGTTCTCTCTTACATATGCTCTCATGTTTTCTTTCTTTTAGCCATTTCTTATTATAATACCAGTACTACCTAACAAAACCTTTGACATAGTCACCACCCACTAGGAGAAAAAAACTTTAGTATGGCATGCCTAAAAAATGATCTGACACAAGGGCCCAACCTAGAGTGACTTTAATATGATGTACTTTGAGAAATGTAAAATCCATTTGGTAGAAAGGCACTATGCAAACAAATCCTACATCATGTAGCTCCTATAGTATTGGGATTTTTTAGATTCTCAAGGTTTGTTACTTACAAGAGACCAATACGAAACATGGGCACATGATAACCTAGAGATTTCAACCTTTCTTCATATTTTGACATCACACTTCCCTTGAGAAGAAGATTTGGTATCTTACTCTTCTTGAAATTGAAACTAGTTATTGATTTATAGCAGCCAACTATAAACTCAAAAGCTATTGAAGGTATTTGGGTAGTGGGTCCAAATCTCCTCCACAAGTCCTAACAGGGTTGGCACCACTCCTAATAGGGTTAGTACACCCCCTAATAGGGTTGGACTCTCCTAATACATGTTTAAAGTTTCCTAAAAAGGACTGATATGTATTGAATATTGTTATAGACTCCTAACAAGGTCCATCCTCTAACAAGGAATATTTATATTAGTACATCATCTTGTGGGTACCATTCCCATGAGAAAATTTTGTTGCCCAAAAGATGGAGATTCTTGGTGAGTTATCTGATATATGTAATGATCTAAACATTGAGTTTCCTTATCTTGAATCCTTTTGTTGCACATAAAAGAATAGAAGCACATGCAAATCCTTGCAAATCCTTATCTAAGGATGATATGAAGATCTAAGAAGGAACTGATCTACTTATGAAAAGAGAGTTAGAAGATATGAAAATTTTCATTTGTTGGAAATGTAAAGTGCTTGGGCACTTTTCATGAAGATGTCCTACGAGAGCAAGAAAATTTAGGAAGAGTTCACTTTATGATAAGCCTAAATTGGTTAAAGAAGAGAAAGTAAAAGATGAGCTAGCTCTAGTAACTAATATAGAAGAAGATAATTATGTAATTGCTAGAAAAAATGTTGTAGTTATCTTTGAGACTAATAATGATCTATAGAATGATGTGTAAATTATTGAGAAAAGAGGAGAGGAAAAGTCTAAAACTAGAGATGAGATAAGAATTGAGATGACAACTCCTACTCCTAATAGGAACTTGGAAAAATATCACCCTCCACAACCCATAATTGGAAGCAAAGACAAATGTGTGATGAAAAGATATAAAGTTAATGAGGTGATGTTTGATTTCTCAAGTTGAACCTAAAATTATAGATGAAGCATGTAAAGATGATCATTGGATTCAAGCAATAAAGGAAGAAATAGATTAGATTGTGAAGAATGAAACATGGGAGTTAGTTCCCAGACCTAAAGACAAGAAGGTGATAGGAATCAAATGGGTATTTAGAATTAAGATGAATGAGGAGGGTGAAGTTGTGAGAAACAAGGCCAAACTTGTATGCGAAGGTAACTCATAGCACAAAATAATAGACTATAAGAATACATACACCCATGTAGCTAGAATGGAAGTAGTAAGAATATTCTTGTCTTATGCAGCGGATAAAAAGTTCAAAGTATATCAGATGGATGTTAAATCAACTTTCCTAAATGGTGAACTTGAAGAAGAGGTCTACATTAAGTAGCCTGAAGATTTTCCTCTAATAGAAGACAAAGATATCATATATAGACTAAAGAAATCTCCAAATGGATTAAGAAAGTACCTAGAACTTGGTGCAAGCATGGAGAGCTATTTAGAAAAACTTGGATTTGCTTAAGGTATGATAGATAGTAACTTATTTTTGAAAGAAATTGAGAATGGTTTTTTAATAATAGTAATATTTTTTTATGACATCATATTTGGAGGTAAAAAAGAAGAAAATGATAAGCTTTTTGAAGAAATGAAGAATGAGTTTGAGATGAGCATGATAGGAGAAATGAAGTTTTTCCTAGGATTGTAGATTGTGTAGAATAGTGATGGTATTTTCATCTCATAAGATAAGTATTTGAAAGATTTGTTGAAAAGGTTTGGATTAGAAAGTTGTAAACCTATTGGTACATCTATGATAACTAGCCACAACTCATCTAGCAAGGATGAGATACCTATAGATGAGAAGAAGAAGTGCAAATCCATGATTAGAGGTTTCAAATATCTCACTCACACTAGACTAGATATAGTAAATGCAGTTGAGATTGTAGCTAGATTTCAAGCTGATGCTAAAAAGTAACATTATGTAGAAATAAAGAGGATATTTAGATATCCAAAAGGAAAATGTGAGTGTGGAATATGGTATGATAGATCAAGTAATTTCAATCTATATGCATATACTAATGTAGATTAGGTAGGTAGCATGGATGACAAAAAGAGCACAAGCAGTGGACCATTTTTCCTTGGTTGATAAAGAAATAAGAAGTTATTTCTAAGAGTATAGTTAAGTCAAAGTATGTTGCAACAACAAAAAATTGTAATCAAGTGATGTGGATGAAATGGATGTTGAAGGATATCAAAATTGAGTTTGCAAAACCTATTATCATATATTGTGATAACAAAGTATAGTATGTCTAAGAATCATGTATTTCATTCTAAGACCAAACATATATCTGTTAAGAATCATGTCTTGAGAGAGTAGCCAGAAGAAAAAGAGATTATATTGGTATATGTGAGTACTAAATATCAGATTGTAGATATCTTTAAAAAGTACTGACCTAAAAATACATTTGAGTACTTGAGAGGTATGCTTGGGGTTATACCCTTGCCAACTTATGAGTAGATAATGTTGATGTAGGAGCATCGAGCTTGGATTTTGGTAGAGTTATGCTATTCATGGTTAGGTATGTGTTGAGACACATTGGAGAACCTTTTTCTCATCTTTTCATAGAGATTAGATGGATTGAGTTGAAGTTGGAGCTGTTTTACCTTGCTACTAGAGTTGTATTTTTTGGTTTTTGGGTGCCTGTTGTGTGTTGTGTAACTAACTATCTTAATGAATGAGAGGATGTGCTTTTCAAGGATTGAAGAGGGCCTAATTAATTCCTTGTATCAAAGGAAAAGTCATAATTCTTCATCAGATGGGAGATATGACAATTCTCTTGGAGTATCAATTTTTGGTAGTTCTATGGGATTATTTTTTGTGCTTGAATTTTGGGATGGATGCACACTTATCCTTGGTCAATCAGCCTTTGTACACTTAAGGGGTTGTAGAGGACCTAAATTAATACCCATAGTTATAAGTGAAACTTTTAATTCAATTGGAGCTAGGAGATATCGTGATTTTTCTTGAACATCAATTTTTGGATATTTAATTATTGTTATAGGCCAACTTGTGGCTCTTCAAGTATTTAATTTTAGTTTTTAGCATTCTATGTAATGCCCCGCCCAGAGATCCTTAGAAACAAGGATTCAAATCAAGCCAAGATATTTTTTGTTTTACAAGTATGAATGCACATGACAACATTATACATGGATCACAACAATTGCTACAGAAGACTTCACCACCATCCCGGCAACCAACGAATCTCCAAATGCCACTACCCAACTGACACACCCAAACAAAAGCCAACAACCACCACAACAAGATGAGGGCACAAGAAACAACCACTCATCAACAAAACACCAAGCTAGGGTAAAATGCAGAATCCTATCTCCGAGAGGTTTGAAACCTATCTCAAATGATTTGTCACATATATTAAAATATATCTTAAGTATAAGGAATTAAATATACATCAACTTATACTTAAACGATATATTTTAAACCCCGAAGGACTACAACAGAAACCCAAAAACTAAATTTCAAAAGAAACCTCCTGAATTCAAAATGCAACAACATAGGCTCGAAGAACGTCCAAAAGGGTATCCAAAACCACTCTCAAAAAGATCAGATCACAAATAAAAGTTCTCGCTGATGATACGTGTAGGTTTTCCACAAAAATTGTGCAACACTTTTTACTAAGGGAGGGCGACACTTCTCCCTTACTGAGTGCGACACTTCTCAAGAAGGCGTGCGATACTGGAAAAGTATCGCGCGACATTTCTCATAAAGCCGTGCGACACTCTTCCAGTGTCATACGACACTTCTCCAGTAATGTGTGTGACACTTTATAGTATCGTACAACATTCTTTCTATGGGCGTGCGATAATTTATCAGTGTCGGACAATGCTGAAAATATGTCACCCATAGAAAGTAAAAACACTTCCAGAACTCAAAAATGGGGAAAAACCAACGAAAGAACCTCCACACCGAGGAGTACCGGATCCACAAAGGCTCGAGGAATGAACACTCGAGTGCAAGAACAACACAGAATGAAGAGCACCAAACCATCTAAACTATAGCAGCAAAGAACACATTGAAAATAAGCATTGCAGAGAACAAAAGCAACATCGCAATGTACAAAAATTTATCTCAGGAACAAGACAACCAAACTAAGTATGCGGTTCTTCCCAACCGTCAATAGCATCATAAGACCATTGTGTGTCCTAGCCATCCCCCACGCGTAACATCCCAAGTCACCGACCAGATCCTCGGTACTATTGTAATAGGGATGCCACTACTAAAACATGCATAATAATAGCATAAGGAAATCTAACATGCTAGTAGTAAAGCATAAGATAATCCTATAGTAGATAATACCACCTATCACATGCTAAACGGCAGTAAGCAACATATATACTACTAAATCAAATAACATCATCTAATCATATGCCAAACATCATAATAAGGGAATGCGTCAAATAAACTAACATCATCTAAACATGATATACAAGCATTCCAATGAAAGCATAAATCACAAGAAAGCATACTTTGGAACCTGAAGTACCAAGTGAAGACATCCAACAACGATCACACTTGGACAAAAGATCATCTTTGTACACCGATCCCTAGCAATGGTGAAGGTAGCTATGCCTCCCAACCACGTGGCACCCATAGGTCCACACCTGCCGTGCTGATGGAGATAATGATCCAACCACAAACACACATAAAACACAACATCCATGGCTAACACTCACGCCAGACAGTATGATGGCCGCAACCAAGAACCTAAGACAATTCAAGGAGTACAAGTCCTGATCAGACACTCAATAGGCTACTATGTAGGGACTAACATCATCGAGAGTCACTTGGCATCAAAAAGCCCAAGCGAGGACTTGCGCAGATTCAACATCCCTCAATGGAAAGGCTCTTGCACCCCAAATATTTTGTTATCTTAAGTTTTATTACCAGTCACACATTTTATTTAATTTTCACTTAATTAAAGCTTCCTTCGCCAACCCTTTGGGCACAATAATCACCAGGCTGCGAGGTAGAAGCCCCCTCCATATGCTACCCTACCCTACCCATGCTCATCCTACGACAAGTGCCCATGGGCATGCATACTCCCATCCCAACCTCAGTGATCATAACTTCTAGCAAATCCACGGAAGATCAGGCCTCGCAAGTCATCCAACAAATGTACGTGTACGTACTCGTGTGTGACGCACCACCATCACGAAGATCATAACACAAGGACAGGAATGAGAACACAATGCAAAACAAACAACCAACCGAAAGCAACTCAAGAGGACATATTCTACACAAATCCCAAAGCCAATAAAATCATACATCATGAAATCACTCAATCGGCCTCAATCTAAGAGTATGGATTCTACACGAATCCCAATGATGTAACAAGACCAAAAGTCATGAACTTACTCAACCGGCCTCAATTCGAGAGTATGGATTCTACACAAATCCCAATGTCCATGAAACAAGGCAAAGGTCCAACAAAAACCATAACAAGTGTAAAATCAGTGAACCGAACACAACGTTGGGAGTACGGATGCAACACACATCCCAATGCAACATAAAATTGCAAAAGTGGTCTGACTGATATCCAAACGGATCCTCCAAGTCCGCGATCCACAATGTGCTAAGAAAACCCAAGAAAACAGGGTGGCACGAAAAATGAGGTAAAAACTCCAAATTTTGGAGAACTTTAAAATTAAAACCCATTTGGCTTTTGGGTTCAAAAACCCAAAAAATTCAAAAATAAATGGAATTGGACACCGTATGCAAAAATAGCCAGCATAACGATGCAAAACTCTAAACCCTCATCCCGAAAAATAGGGAAATGTTCATACCCGCCCAACCGGGTAGAACTAACATATAGAAACGGAGGGGAACACTAGTTCTCAGCCTCCAAACAAATGGCTACCAAAAAAAGAAGTAGAAACGGAGCAGAAACAATAAAACAAGAAAGCCCTACCTCATAGCCAAAAGGGCAAAACAGGAATTCGAACCATAAAATAAATATCTCGTAGAAGTAGCTGAAAATTGCGGCAATCCAAGGTTTCCCCGAGCTAGATCCAACGAGCCCAACCTCGCAACGATTCCACACCCGTAGCTCCCACAACGAACAAAACAGTAAATCCTCATGAAGAGGATTTTGGATTTTACTCTCCAACTTTCCAATTTGAAAGTGAGAAGTGAGGAATTAAATTCCTCTTTGGATATTTATTCACTTTTCGGGTGAATAATCGATTAGGGCATTTAACCAGCCAATCTAGTCAAACCCTGAATCGACCCAAACGAAAATAGGCTATTCTTATAAATAGGAATTCATCTATGGCAAAGCTACCAGAAATATAAATAAATCAATTAAAAAGCTCGAAAACCCAAAAACACAGAAATCCCTTAACAACTTTCGCGACAATGCGAACCTCTAAATGCACAGACACGCTTATTGGTCTAATCACATAATGCAAATGAGTTCAGATTTAATAATCAGCGAAGGTTTAAATTAAACATTTTAATAAAGGATACGTCGACCATATAAGGACGACATTGGTAAAATATGAATGGTTGAATCACTAACTACATGTGCACTGCTAGGGATCTAATCCTACACACTAAACAACATGATCAAGTGCAATTTCATATAATAACATAGCCAAAGCAATAAATGCATTAAATCACCTAATTTAACCATTTATTTAATTATACTAAAATAATCTATTTACATCACTTACGTTCGCATAAAGCATAACAATTCAGGAATGAAGTAAATAACCATAGCATTAAATCCATCACATAACATAATCAGAGGTATGTCCAAATACCAGATATCATCATAAAACACACTATCATCTCAAAATGGCATCATCATGCAATATGATTAACTAAATAGCATAGTAGTCTAGAATCCATGATACTGGAATCAAAGTGTAGCATCTGACCCTCGGGTCCTCTCAAATGTAAACATCACATAAGAACATATATCTCTCAGATCAAAATAAAACAAGGTAAATGTCTGTAGCACATAACCAAATAATGCAACAAGAACAATCCATTCTAATTACTTAAGCATTTAATAATGATTGATTATTTTGCATTAAAAAGGCATTTAAAACACATAAGCAAACACAGTCATAAACATGACTAACCACTGCTACAGGAACCTAGTCCAGTGTAGCATGGTAAGAGAACATAGTGCAATCTCTGCACACATCTCAGGGTAATCCTGGAACAACCTCATGATACCACATCGATCCTGGTAACCACTGGCACAAACCTCAGTGAACCAAAAATCACATCATAATCTCAAAGATTAGTCAAAAGCATAAACAAAGCAACAGATACAAAAATATAAATCCAAACACCTCAACGGTGTAGACCACTTAGGGTCACAATCATGATCCATCACCACAAAATATCAGCAAGGTTGCATCCATCAGGACGACTTACAAAAGTCAAATGGGAGAGGCACTACATTCTAGGCCAACTTGTGCCTTAGATTAGTATACCATTTCTTCTTTGAATGATGTATTCTTCTTTATAATGGCCATGATGGATGCAATCTTCTTAATTGGAATATATGAAATCTCTTGTCTCTAGATTTTAATCTCACTCCTCTTGTTCATTTTTTGTTGTGTGTTTGATTGCTAGTTTGTAGATCACCTCATTTTAGGGTACATCTAGATTAGCACTATATTAGTTGGTATCAGAGCTTAGTTGTTCCTAAGTGTGGAAGTAGATCACCAAAGTGTGAGGGAATTTGTACCAAGACCTTTTTTGGTTGAAGTTTATTAGAGAAGAATTGTGACTTTGGAAGTCCTAGCTAGTTGGCAATCTGGTGTAGGGTGGTAGATTTGTAGATTTGGCCTGCACTTGTAGAGGACTTTTCATTCATTCTTTATTTTTATGTGTAAACATGGTTTGAGGAAGGAGAAATTCTAATCTAGAGTTGTTGAACATGTTGAGGAAACTTGCAACTAGAGTAGAAGCTATTGTGTTAGCACAAAATTTGGAAGACATCTTGATGAATGTGATTCTTTTTTAGATGATTTATGTGAAAGTATTGATGATCTAGAAAATCTTGATTTGAGTTGGCATCTAAGGATTAGAAACAAGGTTTTTTGGCCAGTTAAAGAGTTTATGAAGAGAAGAAGATAGATTGTAGAAGTACATGATTATTTTTCTGAAATGGAGGAAGTATCTTTTAGTTTTCATGAGCAGATAGATAGATATGACATGGAAATTGCAAAGCATCTTGTTGTGCGCAATGAGATTGCTGAATAGGAGAGTTTCACTTATGTTGGTAAGGAATTGGATGCTGTTATACAAAATAATGTTAATGTTCAAATGGATATGATTGAGGACTTATCTATTGCTATTGATCTAGAGTTATATGTTCATTCTGTTATGAATGATGTTGATCTAGATTTTGCTTGTGGTAAGAAGGTGGATTTACTTGATAGTAATATGGTTAAGGTTTTCAAAGGTGTTATTGATATGGATTTACATGATGTTTTTGTTGATATGGATTTGAACTTATATGTTGCTGCTGAGATGCTAAAGGATATGGAAATTACTACTAATGTGGATTTTGATGATGTTCATTTACATGTTGCTAGAAGAATGAATATATATATATATATATATATATATATATATATATAGGATGATATAGGGTTATTCTTGCATGTTACTAAGATGGATTCATTTGCTTTTGATTTGGTGGAGGATTCCATTGTTATGGATTTATATTCTCTTGCTATGATAGATCCCAGTTTATATATTTTTGATGAGTGGGTTTGTCATTTGGATATTGTTGCTGATCTGGTTTTCATGTATGAGGATGATGTTGATGACAAGTTGCAGATAGAGAATTGTGATTTTTAGTTGAGTTTTTATGTTGATTGGTTGGATAAGATTTTTATTTTTGAATGGATGAAGTGTAGATGGTTGATTTTTATATTTTTCTATTAACTTTGATGAAGTCGAAGCTTTTGGTAAAGATGAAGTTGGTTGCAAATCTTTCTTTGGGCATTAAAGTATGGGATATACTTTTCTATTTACCTAGGAAGCCTAATGTAGGAGCATCAAGCTTGGATTTTGGTGGAGTTATGTATTTACACACATTGGAGAACCTTTCCCTCATGATTTCATAGAGATTGTATGGATTTTGTTGAAGTGGGAGTCATTTAACCTTGCTACTGGAGCTATATTTTTTAGTTTTTGGGTTCCCATTATGGGTCATGTAACTAATTATTATTAATGAATGAGAGGATACTCTTTTCATGGATTGGAGAGGGCCTAGATTAATTCCTTTTGTTAAAGGTTCAAGTCCTAATTCTTTATAAGTTTGGAGATATGGAAATTCTCTAGAACTATCAATTTCTGGTTGTTTTGCATGGCAGTTCTCTATGCTTTTCTTTTGGGATGGATGCACACTTATCCTTGGTAAATCAGCCTTTTTTCACTTAAGGTATTATAGAGGACCTAAATTACTACCCACAATTCAAATCATGAGTTCTAATTCAATTGGAGCTATGAGATATCATGATTTTTCTCAGACATCAATTTCTAGATATTTAATTGTTGTTGCAAGTTGACTTGTGGCTTTTCAAGTATTTAATTTAAGTTTTTAGCATTTTGGGCCAACTTGTGGCTTAGATTAGTATGATTAGGGATATTGGATAGAGTCTTTATTATCAAGTTTGGTAGAGGAGTCTTAGATGGCATGTAGATGAGTCTTAGGTGGAGCAACTTGTAGGTAGAAGTTTGTATTTGAGTTCCGAGATCTATTTTTCTTTGAAAGATGTATTCTTCTTTATAATGGCTATAACCTAGAAGAATATATAGCTGGGCATGTTATATGTAATCTTCTTAATTGGAATATATGAAATATCTTGTCTCTAAATCTAAATCTTGCTCCTCTTGTTCATTTTTTGTTGTGTGTTTGTTTGTTGGTTTTTAGATCACCTTATTTTGGGGCACATCTGGATTACCACTACATCAAATGTAGAGATTGCATTAGTAGAGTAGTACAAAGTACTATTGTTATACTAGACTGAATGATTATGCTTCTTGTATGGGGGAGTATCTATGATGAGTTGAGTCATTAAGGAGTCTTGGTATTTAGTCTTGAACAGTGTCTTTGGACACTTGAGTTGGTTGAAGACTTGGAGCACTAAATTGACTTAATAAGGCCTTTGTAATTGATGTCAATGGGGGTGAATATGTATGAAAAATATCTCCTAAGTATGTATGGGGAGAAGATTATATGAGAAATCTCTACTTTATTACGGAGATTTAGAAAGATTCATTTAATGAAGAAGGATGAATATCTCTATGAGGGAGATATGAAGCATGAGGAAGTCTAATGTATGGTGAGTTATTTACTATGAACAAATAGTTCCTATACTAAAGAAAGTGTAGAATAGAAAAGTGTTTCAGAGGATTTCAAATTTAATCAATGAAGAGGATTTGAAAAGATGAGAAAAATAGCAACGACGTCAGAGCACTATTTGGTATTCTTGGAACTTATATTTTTTTCATCTTTGTTGCCATAAATGCCAAAGGGGAGATTTTTAACATGAATTTTGATGATACAAAATTGGGGGGATCTCCTAAGCATTGGAGAGTATTGACATATTGCATTCATGACTGTGTTTGTCATTGATGTCAACATAGCAGTAAGTCTGTTCTAGAGTAGCATATAAAGATCTTAGATGTATGGATAATGTTTTGAGTATTTGGTGATGCATATTCATGAACATGTTCTATACAATGTCCTAATGATGAGGTTCAATGCACAACATATAAGTCAAAGAAGTATGAAAGTTGTACCACATTTACTGAGAGCAATACAATGACAAACTACCTAAGAAGCAATTTTTGATGTTTGTATTATATCTTCTTGCAATGATATAATTTGTTTAGGTGTGGTTAGCCAGCAATTGATGATAGTCTGATGATGAGATTGGCACATGTGCAAGTCCTAGTGTCGTACATGTGAGAATTTGTATATGTTGTGAGGTGATAGTGTTGTTATAATTGTAATTAATTAATTATCCTATTATAATTAATTGAGAAACCCTCAAGGCCAACTCAAGGATTTTTTTTGGAGATAGAGTATAAAGGAAATATGCTTTCCTTTTTTGTAATGTGGAATATCAAGTATTGTATTAACTATGAAGTGTGAAAATGAGTAGAGTGTTTTCTAAATGTGAGTTAGCAATCCAAGGGATTATTAGATGTGAGTTTTGTGATCAGGTTACAAAATCAAATAGAGCGGAAGTCTAGTTGGCATGAAAGAAAGAGGAAGAAAGTATAAATAATTTTTATTATTATGTAAGGAATAGTATAGAGACCATTTTGAGAGTGGGTTCATTGATCTTTTCATTGAAGCTATTTGGGAAGTGGGTCCAACTATCTTCCACAAATCCTAATAGGGTTGTAATCTTCTAATAGGGATTCAAAGTGTCCCAAAAGGGACTAATATGTATTGAATGTTGTTACAGACTCCTAACAAGGAATATTTATATTGGTACATCATCTTGTGGATACCATCCCTATTGGGGTTTTCCCTCTAATCAAGGGTTTTCTTAGTTAATATATTTGGTGTTATTGTGCATGTGCATCTTGTTATGATTTCTAATTATATTTCTCATACGGTTAATGTTTAATAAGGTTGACAAGTTTTATATTAGTTGGATAACTAATTCACCCCCCCTTCTCAGCTATATTGGTGGACTATATATTCTAACATGATACACCAATTAGGATGAATCAATAGGTTTATGTCTTCTTTGCAACTTTTTTTGTTGATTTAGATCCTTTGAATAATATAATGATCATTTATTTTGATAGATGAGTCTCTTCTTTGCCTTGGTACTACTCAATAGCCTCCTAAACAATCTAATCTTCCATTGTCCATATTTGCTTTTGATAATGAATATTATAACTCCATGATTCTTTGGATGTAACAAGATATCTTTCATATATATCAATCCAAATATTAACTATACATTAGGTCAGCTACAATAGAAATTCAATTGTTTCAAAAAAATTACCAAGTTAGCTCAATGTTGATACTCGGTTCCAATAGCTTACTAGGGTAATATGCAAAATACTTGGGCAACACTGTCAACTCGTATAAATCTAGCACTTGGTTGACTCTAGATTCTTGGTTCACATTGATCACTTCAAAAACTCTTTTTGTTTAGTTTACACTACTTTGTCTTCTTGGTTCTCGATTAGCATTCTTCTATTTGGTTGCACGGGCTATACAGGTGCTTGTTTCCTTATGCAGAGCTTAGTTATAATACTAACCATCTTCCCATGATGACTACGTGTTTTGGTACTAATTGATAATATGTGTTACCATAGGGTCAACAATTTAATACTTTGTCATCAATAAACTTTCTTCAAATCCTCTTCTTCAATCAAATGATATGACACCCTATTGAAATACCATAATCTCTAGTCAACTTAGACTTGACATCAATGAAAACATAACAAATAATATGAATCTTTTACATTCATTCATAGAATTCTTAGTAACATCATGAGGTGGGGATAGCAATAGAAACAAAATAGAAAATATCTCACTCATTTCAAAGATATATAAATCCCATAGCAAGCACTCCAAGATTTCTATACTCAAAAAATAGGTTATAACTACTAGCATCACTAGGTGAAAGAACAAATATTCAAGAAAATGTAATATTGTTTTCATTCATAACAATGGTCTTACAATGATATGGGAGATAAAATCATGAAATTTACTAGCCCTAAAATATTCAACATTCCTCCTATTTATAAGCAAGTATCTATAATTTTGGGTGTGAAACCAATTTTTTTCCTTAACTAACTCACCTACCTCCTTTATTGCCTAAACTTATAATATCTAGTACTATATTAATGTAGAAACAATTGTAGGAAATGAAATTGCACTTGAAAAACCATGAAAGCAGGGGCAAAAAGAAGAAGGGAATGGAAGAGGGGATTTCTAATTAAAAAATTGATTTGTAAATGCTTATATTTACATGTTTTTTTATGTCAAATCTCTACTACATATCACCTCAAGGCACCCACTGATTGATAAGAGGACTCCACTTCTCTAATGGTCTTAAATACATCAAGTACATGGGGGAATGCATAGTTGACAAAAGGAATTTTTTTTTCTACCATCATAAATTATTTGTTACATTATTAATAAGTTGGTCAATCGATAATGGGGGTAGATGGTTGAGTTTGCAAGGAATCTAAACTCATCTACCTGTAGATCAGAACAACTTGAGTTCCAAGACTCTTAGGTGCCAAATGTTGAATGTCAACTACCACACAATACAAGATCATGCAACCAAGTCATAGGGAAGAAGGAGTCTTGAACCTAGCTTTATACTTTGTAGAGTTGTGGTGCTTTTGAAAGAAATTAAAGTACCTTTTGAGTAGGTATTTAATTAAATCTAAAGGATCCCTCTATGCTAAAAATCTGGCATGTAGGAGGATCCTCATTATCCACCCTCCCATGTTACAATCCCAAGAGGGTCAAACATAGAAGGGGAAGTCTCATCAATCCTAGAAGATAAAATATATAATTGTCTTGCTATTAAGAAGTATCAATCTTGCAAGTATAATTCCATTTTTTAACTCATTGATTCAATGAATTTCCTTCTCTGAAAGCCTCCTCTCCTATTTTAGCAACTGGTCCTTCTATGGTTTGGATCTTGGGACCTAGCTATCCTAGAACCCTTGGGAAATTGTCTTCCCATCTTTTCTCAGAGATACCTATTTTATAAGTAAACAACCATCTATTAGAATTTACACCAATTCTTGTCTCAACATGATACCCAAAAAAGTTTGTTGGTCCTCCAAACCTAATACCCATTAGCACCTATGGAGATTTGGAATGTATTAATGTCATAAACCCTTTTTAAAAATACTTTATTTCTTTACCAGATTCAATATTGTAGGTTTTTTTAGGATCTGATGCCACATGAAGAAGGAACATAAGACCCAAAATCCTAGACAAGTAAAGTAACCTCTAATAAAAGACAAAAGAATGGTATGTAGAAGCCATACCTTGGAAGCATGAAAAATAATAGTATCTCACCCAAATAAAACTTTTTGTGATGTGGATTATGATGCTTAGTTGTCCTTTTGTGATTGACATGACCATTGTTCAACATTCACTTGCATGACATGTGTGGTCAATAAATGTTGAGTACCTTTTGATATGATAACCATTTAAATTTAAAATACCAGCTAGCTTTTTGTAAATGATGCAAGAAACTCAACTTAAGGATGGGTATTGCATCCAAGTAGATGATCAAAGGATGAAAAATACCACTAACAATCACCCAAAACTATAGTAGAACTTCCAACATAGTGCCAACAAGGAACCACCTACCCTACTAGGACTAAGGTTGTACATTTTCATGTAATAGTGACAACATATCCCATAGTTTTTATACTTTAGAGATAAAACCACTAACCATATACCCATGAAGGCATGCCTACAACTCCTTGGTCAAGATAAAAAAAACCATCTTGACTAGTGAGATCCTATCTCACATAAAACCAAGACAAAAGAGAGCACTAGAGGGCAACAAGATGGTGAAATGACTCCTCTAGCTAGGAAGGCACCTAAAAAAACTAGAAAGAACTGAAACTACATCACCAAATCAAATAAACAAAAAGAAAACAAAAAAATGAAACCCACCATCCCCATGAAAGAACTTACTTTGCACCATGAGTTTGAATGACTAATGATTGGTGAAAACTCAAACTACCAAGTTCATTCCATCAAAAGAATGATAGCTTGTTTAGCACACAAAAAGGGTGGAGCTAAAGAAGCTCTTCCATACAATGAGTGATAGATAGAAGGAAAAAAAAAAAAAAAAAAAAAACCAAAGAAAGAGTTAATCAACCATCAAAACAATGCCCAAAAGCTAGCAGAGGAAAGAAATAACCTAAAAAGACAGAAAGAAGAAAGGATGAACCATACAAAAACTAGAGGAAACACATATTGAAAATGGAAGGAATAAGAAAAGGGTAAAATAAAAACTTGGAACACTAGAATGCAAGGATGTCATGGTGCCAAGACTTATCCTAATTTGAACATGAATCACAACTAGCCTAACCCAAGAAAACATCTTAGAACTTGTAAAAAATTTACTTTCGCATGGGGTGGCAACCCAAATGAAAGCTTTTACTGCTAGAGAACAATTATAACTATCAAACAAAGAAATAGTTAATACCTCCATGCATCTTAAATAACACATCTATCATGGTAATTAAATGGTTTCATTAATTGTACTATTTCCTCACTAATGAATTATTCACGCATCCAACTTAAGCCCATAGAAACCTTTCCCTATGGCTGAAGACACATAGGAACAAGCTCCTTCCCCATCTAAAATTTGTTTTTTCAAATACCACAAAACCCTATCATGAGGCTAGGAATCTTGTCTTCCTTCTCCTACAAAAGAGGATAAAACATTCTAGATAGGGATGTTGGGGCCCAAACACTAGAAACCAAAATAAACCCAAAGGCTTACACCAAATAAGGCATAATAAATAGTGACTTGACTTGGACAATTCCTTCCATTTTAGAAATCCAAATCTATTGGACTCATGAATTCTAATAACATTCCTATGGGGGAGTATTTTAGATAGATGATTAGATCATTATCATTATGATATGTTACATTCATGACTATGTCTATCATTGATGTAAATATATTAGTTTTCTGTGGTATCTGACAGAAGAACAGTGAAAAGATCAAGTTGGTACAGATAGATTGTTGAGTACTTTTAGTAGTCAGGTTAAAGGGAGATTATACTATGTGTCTACTATAAGTAGGTAACCTCATAAGAGTAAGATACTAAGTCTGGAAGAAGTTATGCAAGTTTTGGTGATAACAATTCTGAGATAGAGTGTACAAAGGCATTTTTTGGTAAACTTGTTATATCTCTTAGTAGAGTTATTATTATGAGAAGCCAAAATTATAGATGTGAAGAAGACATGTTAGTGACGATGTGGTCTAGCTTTCTTGTCATAATATTGTGCATACAAATAGCTATTCAAGTTGCAAGATAGAAGATTAATGTTATCACTAAGTGTAATGTGTTCTTAATGTGGTCCTATAATAATTAATTGAGAAGGTGTAATAGCTGACATAGAGAATTATTTTATGGACTTAGTATAAAGGAAGGACATTTTCATTTATCTTAAATGAGAGATATGATATGATTATAAGAAACACAAAGAGCACAATGCAAATTTGAGGAGAGAACAATGGAAGTAAAGGAAACTTCATTACTTTAGTTTTATTGTGTGATTTGAAGTTAGATACTTGGATTCAAGGTTTGTGACCTAGTCTACAAGGTTTGATAGTGATTGGTTTGGTTGACAGGATAGAGGAAAGAAGTTACAATACAATACACATAATTATTTTACAAGGAATAGCTGAGAGATCAGTTGGATAGTGAGTTTATTGATCTTGCTTCAGAAGCTATTTGGATAGTGGGTACTATCTTCTACAACTCCTAACAGGATTGGAATCTTCTGATAGGTATTCAAAGTATCCTAATAGAGACTCTTATGTACTAAATTTTATAATAGACTCCTAACAGGGTCCTTCCTCTAACAAGGAATATTTATATCATCTTGTGGGCATCATTCCCACCGGGGATTTTCCTCTGATCAAGGATTTCCCTAGTTAACATATCTAGTGTAATTGTCTATGTGCATATTATTAGGGTTAATAAATGTTTTAATTATTGGATAACTAGTTCACCCCCACCCCCTTGTGGCTCTTAGTTATCTTAGTGGACTATTGTTTCTAACAATTGGTATTAGAGCTTTAGGTCCTTAAAGATAAATTTTAGCAACTTTGGGATATCCATGGTTAGAATATTTAGGAAAGATAGTCTAAAGTTTGATGGAACAAATTATGACAATAGAAAGAATAAGATGAAGACACATCAGCTGTGTATGGGTCCAGGATATTGGATCTTATAAAAAAAATCAAAGACTTGGAAACTTGTACCAAGGAAGAAACAAATATTTTATGTGCTACATGAGAGCTAGAAAAGCCCTATTGATTACACTTTCTGAAATTGAATACAATCAAGTAAACTCACTTGTTACTTCACATTTGATAAGGAAATCTTTAGAAACTAGTTCTAAAGGTGATGAACATTCTAAGAAATTGAGGCTAAAAAATGCAATTTGTGCATTTCAAGATGCTAAAATGATGGAAGATGAATCTATAAGATCATATGTAGGAAAAATATCAAAAATTAGTGCAGGTATTAAATCTCAAGGAGGAACCAAAGAGGATGATGAAGTCATATGGAAGATATTGAAGACTTTAATACCATCATTTAAGTCAGAAATTCAAATGATATAGTTGTTGATATCATGTACCAAAGATTTCATAAAGGAGATATTGCTTAGTAGACTTGAAGTAATTGAGAATGAGCTTAGATAATCTAGAGAATTGACCAGAATGGAAACAACTTTTAGTACCTTGAATATTTGACCTAGTTTATCAAGGAGCTCAAGTGCTAGAGGATACTTTTCTAGTAGTAGTAGATCTCATAAGGACAGAAAGATTGGAGTCACCTTTCTGGTAAGGAGACAAAAAGATGATAAGAAAATCTTTAAATGATGGACTTGCAATGAATTTGGTCATTATGCATCTAAGTGTCCCAAAAGAGAGAAAAATAATAAAGTAAATTACAAAACTAGAAGAGATAGAGAGTGTCTGTATGAAAATAAAGAAGATAAATCTTATGAATAAGCAATAAGTGCTAGCGATGATGAGATAGGATTTGGAGAAATTAAAGAAGAAATCCTAGATAAAGTAGCATAAGTTGAAAATAAATCTGATTGGATAAATGACAGTGGTTGTTCACATCATGTGACTGGTGATATGAACAAGTTTGCTAGCTTCAAAAGTTAGGATGGAGGAATTATCGAAGTTGGAAACAATGCAACATGCCATGTTAAAGGTGTTGGATCTATAACTCTTTATGGTAAAACTAACACTAAGGATGTATATTTTGTTGATGGTTTGAAAGACAATCTTATAAGTGTTGGAAAACTAGTAGATAAAGGTTATTAGTTGTAGTTCACGGAAAAAGACATGAATGATCAGAGACAAAGATGGAAAGGTAATTACAGTAGGAAATAGATCTAGAGGTAATGTATTTTAGTTGAATCCTACTAAAATGGCATGTTTGGTTGCAAAGGTAGATGACAGTTGGTTATGGCATAAGAGATTTTGTCAGATAAACTTTGACAACATTGTGAAGACTAGTAGTATGTTTGCAGTCAGAGATTTTTCTAAGATTGTAAAACCTTATAACACAATTTTCAAGGATTGTGTTTTGGCAAAGCATAACAAAATTTCTTTTCCATGAAAAAAGTTTACTACTATAGAAAAATTAGAGATTTCACACATAGATCTCAAAAGTCCTATGAGGACTAAAGGATTGTATGGTGAAAGGTATTTCATGATTCTAGTTGATGACTTTTCTAGAATGATGTGGGTTGCATTTATTAAAGAAAAAATATGAGGCATCTGCTAAGTTCAAGATATTCAAGAATAGAATTGAGAATGAATCAAGCATGAAGATTAAACATTTGCAATCAGATAGAGGAGGAGAGTTTACTTCAAATGAGTTTAACATCTTTTGTGAAGATAATAGAATCAAAAGATAGTTATCAGCTTTGAGAATCCCTGAACAAAATGGTATATATAATAGAGAGAAGAAACAGATTAGTAACAAAAGTTGCAAGAACTATGTTAGTTGAGAATTATGTATCCAAGATGTTTTGGAAAGAAGCTATGAATACAACAATCCACACTCTAAATAGAGTACAGGTTAGGAAAGACACAAACAAGACCCCTTATGAATTTAGGTTTGGTCATTCACCTATAGTCAAGCATTTCAAAAATTTCAGTAGTAAGTGTTATATCAAATGAGATGATGATATTGGTCAGTTTGATGCTAGAAGTGATGAAGGTATGTTTCTTGGTTATTCATTGAAAAGAAAGGATTATAGATGTTATAATCAGAGAACTAAGACTATTATGGAAAGTGAAAATGTGAGAATTGAAGAGAAATTTAGGATACAAGAAAGAATAATTGATTACAATTTAGATGATGATGTTGTTACTAAACCAAGGAATGATGAAGTATTCCTTGATACTAACAATGTGTTGGTCATGTTTTTCTGAGAATGTTCTTGATTTTTATGTGTAAATTAGGGTTTTTCTTTTTCTAAATTAATTTACCATAAGAAAAATCCTAATTAAACAGAATTCATGTCCTAATAAAGTCCTTTAGGTCTTATATTTCCACCTTATAAATTGAGTGGGGAAATCATTTTGAAATAATATATATTTTTAGGAACCTTTGAAAGGATTTTTACTTTGTTTCATAAATTCCCAAAAATGATCTTTACCATTAGATCTTTTAAGATCTATGGTAGTCGCCTTATCATTATAGAAACTTGTGTTCATTTTACTTTATGCGGCATAAAGACCAAGCAAATACTATATCTGGGTCCCAGTTAATGAAAGCATGGTTATGAAGTGCTTTGTTTGCACCATCATATCTATTCATATCAATGGTGATCGCTATGTCACCACCAAGAATTGCAAGGTTTTTACTAGATACGATATGGTGAGCTCCCACAAAATAGAAACATGGTGGGGCCAAATTTAAAGACAGGCACTGTAAAGTTTGTTTATCATTAATAGGTGCAAGGATATACCATGGTGAGAATGTGCTTATTTCATGATGCCAAGTTTCTTTGGAGTATACAATGGTTGCTATGTTGCCACCAAAAATTGTTAGAACTTTGCCGATAGTGACGTTGCGACCTCTCATGAAATAAGAAGGCATTGGGAACTATTTTCAAAAGATGGCACTATGGGAATTGCTTGTTATAAAGATCACTACCAACATGTCAAGATGATATCATGTCATATGCCACATGGATCTACACTTATAAAAGGATATGTGTTGGTTGGAGTCCTTAGATCTTCTAAGATAGATGATAGGTGCCATGTCGCTATGGAAACTTACTTGACTTTTAGTGAACGTGACATGGTGATCAAAGGAAATTTAGAAGGAGCCACAAAAATTGCAAAAAAATACTCAAAAAAATACATTGCTAGATCAGAGATGCATCAACGATGGTCACTATGTCGCATGTAGGAGTTGCTCGATGTTTAATCATAGTGACATAGAAAAAGTGTGACACATATACACAAGTGCCAATGGGTCCAGAATAAGTTGCCAAAAGTAAATGGGAAGGCATCCTTTTCTAAATATGAATTGATGCCAAATTTGGAAGCTTTGTATATGATCTCTAGATTGAGCAGAGTTGTTTCAAGCCAAGACTAGGATATGAAAAATTGCAAGAGGTGACAACAGATTTGGAGGAGGCATGAAGGTAATAGAGGCATAAGAACCAAGATGATAAGAAGTGTGAAATCACTCACAATGATGGATAGGAACAAGAACTCCATGACATAGAGAGCTATAGGCCATGATAGAGAAGGAGCAAAGGAAAAATAGTCATAACAAATATCCCACATGCATTGTGATGTGGTTCTTTCAAATGTTTAAATATAACCATACACACATTGTATGATGTCTTGAAGATGCCGCTTGTTGAAAGGAGGAGCTCGTGTGGTGGGTCTAGCCAGCTGAAGGTGACCATGTAAAACTTTTGAACAGCCATGCTAATGTTATCAGATGATGTGGACCTGAGAAAAAATTGTGAAATGACACATGACACATGGCAGGCTCAATCAAACAAGTTTTCCCTAGAAGAAAAAAGGTGGGAAATTTCAAAAAAATGAAAAATTTAATATTTTAATATATTTTCCCAAATGTATGTGAAGGGCATTTTTAAATAAAGTTTGTATTAATCAAATAGTTCAAACCTTAGAACAAATCAAATATATGCCACAAATGCAATTTAAAGTCATAGAAGGAGCCTGATTCTCCAAACAAGATTATGGGAGTTTTTGATAATCCTGTATAGAAGTATTATATATTGTTGGAATCAAGAGAAAATGAACTTTCCATTTCAAGAGTTTTTTTATGCACAACAGGTCACTAGTTCAAGTTATGCACGAAGTTTTCTTAGGTATCCACTTTGTAGTTTAATTCGATTGAGGTAGTTCAGATCTGATTCCAAGTGAAATGGTGAACTAAGTGAATGTAAAAGGTAGTAAAATACAATTATGGATGAGTTTTGTCACCCCCTAGTTAGTTGAATCAAAGCATTATCAACATTTCATGATGCTTTTCTAATATTTTAGTAACAAAAAGGTTATTCATCATTTAGGAAAAGATATTTTGTGTTTGTTAAAAAACCATGATGAAAACTAAATCAGATCTCATGGGTAGAAAGATGAAAGAGGTTTTACAACAACAAGGAATGGAGATTTAAGTGGACACATATCACTTCCATATTAGATCTAGGATTCCGTTCTTCTTCTATATCTTTCTTTTTCTCATCTATTATAAGGTTCTAGTTTTTATTGTGAGACTAGGTTGTTGGTTGGTTTTACTTTCTATGTATTGAGTAGAGAACTAGCTATGAAGGCCACACATCCATTCTTTTGTAGGTTTCTAGGTTCATTTCATGTATTGTTTCTCTAAGATAATGAAAATTGACGATAGATCATGTAATATATCCTGAGTTTCATTTATTGTTACGAGTTAATGTATTTAGTCTTTCCAAGGATAAATAGAAAAGGGGATTTACAATGAATTATTTGTGTTCTCTTATTCCATATCCTAATTCTTCATATGTTGTTAACTTTGTGATTGAATGAATAAGGTTCATTTAATTTAAGACAGCTTGGATGAGTTGTGTATCAAATCTATTATTTCTTTTAATTCAAAGAGTTAAGTAAATTATTCAATGATTTGATAGGATTTACGGGTGTATGGAGGGGATGCTAGTAGGAATGGAGTTTGAGGATTACAGTTGATAAACTTAATTATAAGGCAATCAAGTTAGGTCATCGTATTGGTAGTGACTCTATGTTGCAATGGATAAGGCACTAGTCACTAAATTAGATGCAACCCAAGATGAAGGCCATTTGCACAAATCATTTTACTCAAATTAGTTCAATTTTTAATGTTTTGTAGTGGATTGAAAGAAATTAATCCTCACTTAGCTTATGGGTTCATAGGTTATGATTTGTAGCTATTTCATTCCTATGTTATTGCATAAGTATCAAAAGATATAGGGGTTTCATCTACTATTAAAAGGTTTAGATTTTATGTTTATTTGCATTGGTACCATTTATTAGAACCTCAAGGTTAATCCACCTAGTTGTTGCAGAGCCTGAAGTGAAGAAGGATTTATGCCTTATTGTTGGCCCAAGATTTGTAGTCAAGTGCATCCATCATAGGAATTTTCTAGCCTTAGATGTATTGATCTAGTTTCTTGGTTATTTTTAAATCTTTTAAATCAGGAGCCAACAAAATGGTGACTCGGCTAGGGAGATAAGATGGTAATACACCTTGTTAAAGGGACAAGAATCTCTGGTGTGAATTGAATATTTAAGTCCTATTTTTTAGAATGGATTTTTCCATCAGAGTCACCAACAAAATGGCGACTCTACTATGAACAAAAGTTATAAATGCTTGATAAGGAGTTGGAAATCTCTAATATATTGTGCATATTTAGATTTGTATACAAGGCTTTGTGTTCCCTAGTTAAGATTTATTCATGGACAATAGTATGACATCAAACATTGTAAGATTGGATGTCAATTGTGCTTTGTAAATGTTAAAAGATAATCTTCAATCAGTTTAGTTGTTGGATGTGTTGTTGAGAAAGTTTCAAAGTTAGGAATTGGTTTATGAAGTGTATTCTCTTTTTAAGATGTTGATGATCTACAAGTTTTTCATATTGAAAGTCTAGTTCAGAATTTAAAAATGGTAAATTGTTTCAAATTATTTCTCACAAAGTGTGAGTGGCAACTCTAGTCTAAATCTCTATACCATTGCATAGCTTATTTTAATATCAAAGGCTTTTATTATTTATGGGAAGATCTAGTTTATTGGGAAAAATGAAGTATAAGTTTCTTAATTGATAGTTTATGTGGCTATTTCTTTTTGCTGAAGTAAATGATTTCAAAAGGTGAATCACTTCTATGATTTAATTTTCCTCTTCAAGGAGGTAGTGGCTCTACAAATATTTTATCTATGGTGTGAAGGATTTCATGTTTACATAGTGTCAATTAGCATATCTGAGGTTTCATGCAGCAACACATAAAGGTATTTTTAATTTTCATGGATTTTTCTTTCATGAAATTTGAATGGTAGAAATGGTTGCCTCCATCTAGTGGTTTCAACACTAAAAAAACAAAGGTAGAAGCTTAAAATTTTAAAAGATGGATTCAGAGTCTAGGTCTGAAAGTGATGTGCCAACTCTTGAAAGTGTTCATGAAAATATTGCTAGGCTGAAAAGAGAGATTCATAATAAGACCATCATTTGCATAAGAAATACAATTGATAATATTAAAGATCTTAATGAATTTCAAGTTTACATGAAGTTTAAATCAGTAGGTATGAATCTTGATGGGTATTTTAGACCTGAGGAGTCTTCATGGCCAATGGTACTCTTAGAAGTTTTTATGCCACATTTAGTTAATTGATCAGCAAAGTCAAGGTTAGAAAAGATTATTGAATTCAAGGATTTTATCATGGAGATTGAAAGTAGTTTGAATTCTAATGAATCTAATCATAATAGAAATGAATATGTTGCAATGATAATGAATGCAATGAATCTATTGAAAATGATGTTGAAGATGAATAGTCTTAGCTTTATGAATTAGAGGATAGTAATCAATAATTTGATGATAGGCATAATATGGATTCATTTTGTTATGATGATGGTTGTAAAGAAGAGGAAAAGTGTAATAGTAGTAAGAATATTTCTTCTAGTGAAGAATATGAATGTGCTAAGATACCAGTTGTTGAGGTATTGTCTAAAGAAGAAGATGTATGTGATGATCAAAGTTTTGGTTTTTTAGAATGTATTACTAATAAGTCTATTGTTGTAAGTGTGTGTCAAGCTATCTGGATAATAATCATAGCCAAGGAGAAGAAATTGGTGATTAAGTCTTGTTAAGTGTTTGTGAGATTTTAGATTTTTTGGCTCATGATTTTGAAAGGTATGCAAATCTATCCAAGGATGTTTTTGCTTTGCCACATTTTTTATTTTCATATGGTGAAGTCATTTCTCCTAAATTTGATGATGAAGAAGATATAGTTTCAGAATATGCTATGTCAAGTTTTGGAGGTGTATGTGATGGTAGTTCATACATCAATACAAATGATGACTTTTATGTTGACAAGGAAGATGTCGAGATAAGGTTTGTTGCTAGTTCATTTTCTTCTTGTTTTCATGAGGCTGAGATAGATTTTGATTGTTCATATGATGAGGAAATATAAGTAATTAAGTGGTTCATTTTAATGAGTAATTTGAGGAAAACATTGATACGGACCAGCATATTGTGAAAATGCAATTTGATAATGATTCTTTTGATTTGGAATCTAACCATTTGTTGGAGTCAGAGTAAATTTTAGTGTATGTTCAGTTTGATTTATGGAGTATTGATATTACAAATGAGGAGAAATCAGATTTTACATTCTCTTCATATCCAAATGCACAAGGTGAGTTACAAATTGATTCATGTAACTCATTGAATGAAGTAGAATACAAAACTTTTGTATTTTTAGTTGAAGATGTCCATGAATGAGTTAGTGATGATCAGTTTCAATTTGATATTAGTAGTTATGATCACACTAATTCATATTTTCATTGCGAGTGATGTAATGCCCCACTCGGAGATCCTTGGAACAAGGATCTAAAACAAGCTAATTTTTTTTTTTTTTTTCAAGTGTAAGTGCACAAGACAACAACATACACGGTTCATACAGATCGCAACGGAAGACATAACAACCATCCTGACACCCAATGGGTCTCCAAACGTCACCACTAACCAAAACACAAACAAGAAAACATAAGAGATCGACCAAGCTAAAAGATCAAAATAGACTCTTGAAAAATGATCAAGTCTGAATTCTAAAGCCCTGAAATTTCCTAGAATCTTAATCTTAGCCCGTAGAGTTCTAAAACCCATCTCAAATGAATCGTCACATATATTAAAATATATCTTAAGTATAAGAAATTCAACTTATACTTAAACAATATATTTTAAACCCTGAAGGACTACAACAGAAACCCAAAAACTAAATTTCAAAAGAAACCTCCTAAATTCAAAATGAAACAACATAGGCTTGAAGAACGCCCAAAAGGGTATCTAGATCAAATCTCAAAATGATCAGAACACTACAAAAATTTCTGACTAGTGGCATGCCCATGTTTTAACCAAAGGGTGTGCGACACTTTTTACTAAGGGAGGGCGACACTTCTCCCTTAGTGCGTGCGACACTT
Source organism: Cupressus sempervirens (assembly GCA_028749045.1). Lineage (NCBI taxonomy): Eukaryota > Viridiplantae > Streptophyta > Pinopsida > Cupressales > Cupressaceae > Cupressus > Cupressus sempervirens. The sequence goes on from CM053792.1 coordinate 712,672,910, forward strand.
ATCAAGAGGGTGTGCGATACTGGAAAAGTATCCCATGACATTTCTCATGAAGCCATGTGACACTCTTCTAGTGTCATACGATACTTCTCCAGTAATGTGTGTGATACTTTACAGTATCGTATGACATTCTTTATATGGGCGTGCGATACTTTAACAGTGTCGCACAATGCTGAACAAATGTTGCCCATACAAAACCAAAAACACTTCCAGAACTTTAAAATGGGGAAAAAATGACAAAAGAACCTCCACAAAAGGGAGTACCAGATCAACATCTTGAGGCCAAAACACTTGAACTAGAATTGAGTAACTGAAATACAGAAAATGAAATCTCACCATCTATCAAACAAGGAAGGGAAAGTACAGAAAGGAAACATCACAAAAACTGAAATAACATCACAATGAATAGAATAACCAAGTAAGTATGTTCCTCCCAACCATTAATGGCATCATAAGACCATCTTGGGCCCTAGCCATTCCCCGCACGTAACATCCCAAGTCACCAATTAGATTATCGGTGCAGTTGTGATAGGGAGATCACTACTAAACATGCTACAATATAAGTAAATGAAATCTAACATGCTAGTAGTAACATAAGATAACCCTATAATTGGATAACATCATCTACTAGATGTTAAACATCATAACAAGGAATGTGTAAAGCCAACATCATGTAAACATGGAACACAACATCCCAATGAAAGCATAAATCACTAGAAAGCATACTTCGCAAATCAAAGTACCAAGTGACACATCCAGCAATGATCACGCTAGAACAATAGATCATCTCTATACACCAATCCCTAGTAGTGGTGATGGTAGCTACGCCTCCCAACCATGTGGCACTTGTAGGTCCACACCCACCGTGCTGATGGAGATAATGATCCAACCACACACAAAAAAACAACAACCATGGCTAACACACATGCCAAGCAATATGATGACTGAATCCAAGACAAAGACGATGCATAAACTACGGGTCTTGGTCAGACACCTCAATGGGCTACTATGTAGGGACTGACATCTTGGAGAGTCGCTTGGCATCAAAAGCCCAAGCTCGGATCTGTGTAGCTCAACTCCCTCAATGGAAGGCCAATACACTGTGTAGCTCAACTCCCTCAACGGAAGGTGAATAAACAAAAGTACCATTTATTATCTTTAATGTTATTACTAGCCCAAGTTTTAATTTAATTATCACTTATATAAAACTTCCTCTGCCAACCCGAAAGTAGTCACCAGGTTGCAAGATAGAAGCCCCCTCCATATGCTACCCTACCCTACCCATGCTCATCCAACGATGAGTGCCCGAAGGCATGCAAAATCCCAACCCAACCCCAATGATCACAACTTCTGGAAGTACCATGGAAGATCGGGTCCCACAGGTCACTCGACAATGTACATGTGTGTGGCGCACCACCATCACAGAGATCATACACAAGGACAGGATGAGAATGCAAATAGAAGTCAATCAACCGAACTAAAATTGGGATGACGGATGCTACACGCATCCCAAAGCAATGAAAGATGCAAAAGTGTTTCGACTGGTATCCAAATGGATCATCCAGGTTCACGAACTACAATGTGCTGAGCAACTCGAGAAAACAGGGTGGGACACAAAATGAGGTAAAAACCCAAAAATCTAAAAATAATTGAAAACAGACACCGTATGCAGAAATGGCCAGCATAACGGCCCAAAAACCCAAACCCCCATTTCAAAAATAGGTAAAACATTCATACCCATCCAACCGGGCAGAACTAGCATCCAGAAACAGAGAGGAACACTAGTTCACAGTCTCCTAACATAATGCTATAAGAAGTAGAAGCAGAAATAGAACAAAAACCTTAAAACGGGAAGGCCCTACCTAATAGCAAAAGGGGCCAAAATTGAAACCCGTAGAATAAAATAAATACTATGCCGAAATTGCTGAAACTGTTGGCAAAGTGAGAACTCCTCGAGTTGAATCCAACGAGACCAACCTCGCAAAGATCCCATGCTCATAGCTCTTGCAATGAGAAAAACAATAATCCTTCAGAAGAGAATTTCCAAATTTTCTCTCCAAACTCAATTTTCCAAATGTGAGAAGTGAATAATGAATTCACTTTTCCAATATTTATTCATTTTGAGTGAATAGCTGATAATAGAAAATAGCTAGCTGGAGTAGTTAAACTCCGAAACAACCCAAACAAAAATAGGTTATTATCTGTAATGGAAATTCACCTAAGGCAAAGCTGCCAAAAATTAAATCCAAAAGATTAAAACTCGAAAACCCAAAATCACAGAAAATCACTTAACACTTTCGCGATGAATGTGAACTTCTAAATGCACAGACATGTTCACTAGTCTAATCACATAATGCAATTGAGTTTGGATTTGCTAATCACCGAAAGGTTTTAATAAAAAATAACTAAATAAGGATACATCGACCATATAGGAGCGACATTAGCAAAATATGAACAGCTGGATCACTAACTCCATAGGCCACTGCTAGGAATATAATTCTTGCACACTAAAACACATGATCAAGTGCAATTGCATATAACATAATAGCCAAAGCAATTAAAGCATTAAATAACTCATTAATCCATTTACACCACTCGCGTTCACATTAATCATAAAAGACGAGAATGAAGTAAATAACCAAAGCATAAGGTCCATCACATCACAAAAAAACCACAAATGTGACCAATACATCATATAACTAGATAATCAGATATCATAGATCTACTGTTATCTCAAAATAGCATCAACATGCAAATGTGATAAACTGAACAACATAGCAACAAAGCATCTATGGTACGGAAATTAAACTATAACATTCAACCCTCAGGTCATCTCAAGGTACAAATATCAAAAGAGTATCAAGTATCTCTCGAATCAAAAATAGACAAGGTACAAACAGCAAACACGAGAGGCACTACAAGCAAGATGAAAAAAGTATGTCTAGTTTTTATATGCACTATGAAAGTGATGATGATAGTTTTGTTTTGCCTGAAGAAGTGATTGAAATTGTCAATGTGTTGGCCTGGAGCCATAATTTATGTGGTTTGGGAGTGGATTTCCTTGCTTTCAATAAAGTTGTTTGAGAAATTTTTTGATGTCAAGTGTGTGGTATGCTTCTTCTAGAGATCTGAATCCTTGCCATGCCTACAAGGGGCATGCATCCCCAAAAAGAGCCACTTTTGGTCATGTTCTTGCCTTGTGTTTTTCTTGATCATGTTCTGTTAAGAATGTTCCTAGTTTTTATGTACCAATTAGGGTTTGGTTTTTTTCTAAATTAATTAACCAGAATACATGCCCTAAGGAAGCCTTTTAGGTCTTATGTTTCCACCTTATAAATTGAGTAGGAAAATCATTTTGAAATAATATATATTTTTGGGAACCTTTGAAATATTTTTTACTTTGTTTCTTAAATTATATGAAATAATATTTATCATCATATCTTTTAAGATATATGGTACTTGCCTTGTCACTATAGAAACTTGCTTTCATTTTACTTCATGTAACATGGTGACCAAGAAAGTACTACACCTAGATCATAGTTAATGAAAGCATGGTTATGAAGTGCTTTGCCCATGTTGTCAAATCTATTTAGATCAATAGTGGTTGCTATGTCGACACTCAGAATCATAAGGTTTTACCAGTCACAACATGGTGATCCAAGAAAAAGAGAAACACAGTAGGGCCAAATTTAAAGATGGGTGTTGTAAAATTTGTTTGTCATTAATAGGTTTCATTAGCACAATGGGTTGTTAGAAGTGTTAGGCACGATAAAGGATACACCATGGCAAGAATGTGCTTATTTCATGATGCTAGATTTCTTTGAAGTATATAATGGTCACTATGTTGCCACTAAAAATTGTGAGAACTTTTTCGGTAGCGACATGGTGACCTCTCATGAAATAGGAAGGTAGTGGGACATATTTTTAAAAGATGACACCATTGGAACCACTTGTTATAAAGAGCCTTGCCAGTGTGTCAAGATGATGTCATGTCATATGCCACATGGATTGGCACTTAGAAAAGGAAATGTGTTGGTTGGTGTTGTTAGATCTTCTTAGATTAATGGTGGATGCCATGTCACTATGGAAACTTGCTTGACTTTCAGTGATTATGACATGGTGACCAAAGGAAATCTAGAAGAACCCATAAAATTGCAATAAAATACTTGTAAAATATATGTCGTCAGATCAAAGATGTATCAATGATGGTCATTTTATTGCATGTAAGAGTTGCTCGATGTTATGCATAGTGGCATAGCAAGAGTGTGACATGTATACACAAGCAACAATGGGTCTAGAATAACTTGCTAGAAGTAAAAGGGAAGGCATCCTTTTCCAAATATGAATTGATGCCAAATTTGGAAGTTTTGAAGATGTTCTACAACTTGAGTGAGGTTGTTTCAAGCCAAGACTAGGATACAAAAAATTGTAGGAGGTGATAGTAGATTTGGAGGAGGGATGAAGGTAAAGAGGCATAAGATCCAAGAATATAAAAAGTGTGAAATTACTCGCAATGATGGATAGGAACAAGAACTCCAAGGCATAGAGAGCTACTAGCCACAACAGAGAAGGAGCAAAGAAAAGATAGTCATATAACTCATATCCCATATGCATTGTGATGTGGTTCTTTCAAATGTTTAAATATAACCATACACACATTGTATGATATCTTGAAGATGTCACCTTTGGAAAGGCAGAGCTCATGTGGTGGTTTTGGCTAGTTGGAGGTGACCATGCCAAAATTTTGAATGGTCATGCTAACATCATTCAATGATGCAGACCTAAGAATGAATCATGAAATGACATGTGGTAGGACTAATCAAATAAGTTTGACCCAAAAGGAAAATGTTGGGATTTTTTTTTGCAAAATGCAAAATTTAATATTTTAACATATTTTCCCACAAGCATGTCCAGAGTAGTTTTAAATAAAGTTTGAATTAATTCTATAGTTCAAACCTTAGAAAAAATCAAATATATGCCAACAATACAATCTAAAGTCATAGAAGGACCCTGATTTTGAAAGCAAGATTCTGGGAGTTTCTAATAAGCCCATATAGGAGTATTATTTATCATCAAAATCAAGAGAAAATGACCTTTCTACTTTTGGAGTTCATTTTCTCACAAGAGGTCATTGGTTCAAGTTATGCAAGGATTTGTCTCAGGTACCCATTTTTCAGTTTAATTCAATTGAGGCAGTTCATATCTAATTCTTAGTGAAATGGTGAACTAAGTGAATGTAAGAGGTAGTAAAATACAGTTATGGGTAAGTTTTTTCACCTCCTAGTTAGTTGAATCAAATAATTATTATCATTTCATTATGCTTTTCTGATATTTTAGTAACAGAAGGGTTGTTCATCATTGAGGAAAAGATATTAAATGTTTTTTACAAAACAATGATGAAAACTAATTCAGATCTCATGGGTAGAAAGATGAGAGAGGTATTGCAATAGCAAGGAATGGAGATTCAAGTGGACACATGTCACTTCTAGATCAGATCCCAAATTCCATTCTTCTTCAATATCTTTCTTTTTCTCATCTATTGTAAGGTTTTAGTTTTTACTATGAAATTGGGTTGTTGGTTGGTTTTACTTCCTCTCTATTGAGCAAGGCTCTAGCTATAAACGCCACACATCCACTCTTGTGAAGGTTTCTGGGTTCATTTCATGTATTGTTTCTCTAAGATAATGAAAATTGATGATAGATCATGTAATATATCCTGAGTTTCATTTAGTGTCACCAGTTAATGTATTCAGTCTTTCAAAGGATAAATACAAAAGGGGATTTATAATGAATTATTTGTGTTGTCTTATTTTATCTCCTAATTTTTCATATGTTGTTAACTTTATGATTGAATGAACAAGGTTCATTTAATTTAAGATATCTTGGATGAGTTGTGTGTCAGATCTATTGTTTCTTTTAAATCAAGGAGTTAAGTAAATGCTTCAATTATTTGATAGGGTTTCTAGGTGTATGGAGGGGATTTTAGTTGATAAACTTAATTGTAAGGCAATCAAGTAAGGTCATCCTACTGGTAGTGATTCTATGTAGCAATGGAAAGGACACATATAACTAAATCAGATGCAAGCTTCGATGAAGGTCATTTGTACAAATCATTTTAATCAAATTAGTTTGGATTTTCATGTTTTGTAGTGGGCTAAAAGGAATTAAACCTCACTTAGCTTATGGGTTCATAGGTTACGATTTGTAGCTATTTCATTCCTATGTTATTGCATAAGTATCAGAAGATATAAGGGTTTCATCTACTATTAATAGGTTCATATTTTATGTTTATTTGTAGTAGTACCACATATTAGAACCTCAAGTTTAACCCACCTAGGTGTTGCAAAGCCTAAAGTGAAGAAGGAGTTATGCCTTATAGTTGGCCCAAGATTTATAGTCAAGTGCATCCATCATAGGAATTTGCTAGCCTTAGATGTATTCTTCTAGCTTCTTGGTTATTTTTAGATCTATTAAATCAGGAGCCAACATAATGATTTGTAGAATGAAGGAGAGCCAAGGTAGGAACAAAGCTTAGAATCTTCATTAAAACTAAGAGCTTAGATAATAACAACTACTTCTGGTAAGAATATGATAAAGAATCATCCACCCAAGTAGCTCATTAGAACTAGAGATAAAGGTGTGATGACAAGAAGTTGAATCAATGAAGAACTATGTTTGATATCTCAAGGTGAACCTAACAATATAGACGGAGGATATAAAGATGACTATTGGAAGCAAGCTATGAAAGAGGAATTGGTCCCTAGACCAAAAGAAAAGAATGTGTTAGGAACTAAATGGGTATTTAGGAAAAAGATGAATGAAAAAGGTGAAGTTGTAAGAAAAAAAGCAAGATTGGTATGTAAAGGTTACTCAAAAAAAGAAGGAATAGACTATGATGAGATTTATGCTCCTATGGCAATAATAGAAGTAGTAAGATTATTCTTAGCATATGAAGCACATAATAAATTCAAAGTATGTCAAGTTAGCATTTTTGAATGGAGAACTTGAAGAAGAGGTATACATTGAACAACCTAAAGGTTGTCATTTAATAGATGAAAATGACATAGTATGCAAACTGAGGAAAGCATTTTATGGCTTGAAGTAAGCACCCAAAACCTGGGATGTAAGGTTGGACAAGCTTTTGAAAAAGCTTGGATATAGCAAAGGTATGGCTGATAGCAATCTCTATTAGAAAGAAATTGATGATGGATTGATGATTTTGGTAATATTTGTTGATGATATGATATTTGGAGGAAATGATGAGGAAAGTGACAAGTTTTTAGATGAAATGAAGAAGGAATTTTAAATAAGAATGATAGGAGAAATGAAATATTTTCTAGGATTATAGATTATATAGGATAAAGAAGGAATCTTTATTTATTAGACTAAGTATTTGAAGGATTTGTTTATAAAGTTTGGTTTGGAAACATGTAAACCTATTGGAACACCTATGCTAGCTAGACACAAGTTATCTATAAGAGGTGAGACACCTATTGTTAAGTATAAGAAGTGCAAATCTATGATCAGAAGTTCACAATATCTCACTAACACAAGACCAATTATAGAAAAAATAGTTGGAATTGTTGCAAGATTTAAGCTAATCCCAAAGAAGCATATTATGCAACCGTCAAAAGGATATTAAGATACTTGAAAGGAACACGATAGTTTCGCACCCTTATGTAAGGTCTTTATGAAGGGTTGTGATCTATCTGCCAATTGTGAAATAAACCTATGAATAGATTGAAGCCTTCCCTCTAGTCCTCTCATCTAACTGATATTCTGAGGTGGTGGTATGTCCATTATTGCTTATACTTTCTCTGAATCAACCTCAATTCCTTTTGCAGAAACAATATATCCCAGAAACTTCCCTGATGTGACTCCAAATGCACATTTCTTAGGATTGAGTCAAAAACTAAATTTTTCCATACGATCTAGGATGGGCCCCAAATCTTGTAGACGAGTTTTGCATTTAGCACTTTTGACCACAGTATCATCAATGTAGTCCTCCATGGTTCTATGCATCATGTCATGGAAAATTGTAGTAACAACCCACTGATATGTAGCACTAGCATTCTTCAAACCTAATGGCATCACATTCCAACAAAAGGTTCCCCATGCACATGTGAAAGTCATTTTCTCCTAGTATTTTAGTGCAATTTTTATTTGATTGTATCCAAAAAAACCATCCATAAGTGAGTACATCTCATAGCCAGCCATCATGTCCATGATCATATCAATATTAGGGAGTTAAAAGTCATCTTTAGGACATGCCAAGTTAAGATCACAGAAGTCTGTACAAACCCTGATAGATTATCATAATTGGAAACCGCAACATTATTGGATATCCATTCAGCATAATCAATTACACGGATGAAACTAGATTTTAGAAGTGTCTCCAATTCTGCTTTGATGAGAAATGCAATGTGAGGATGCATTTTCTGAAGCTTGTATTTAACTGGTTTCATGCTTGGCGCTATGGACAAGTGATGCATGATAAGATCAGGATCCAATCCTGATATGTTAGAGTATGTCCAAGCAAAATTTCTTTTCTTTTCTTTGAAAAAGGCAATGAATTCTTCCTTCTCTTTAGGTGACAGTGACTGTGCTAGATGTATCATATGAGGATGTTCTTCTATGTGAAAATTAATTAGATGTGTTGGCTCTATTAACACTGATGATCTCTCCTGAAAGTGACTAGGAAGTGCATCAAATATCTCATCTGTGGGAGCCTCAAAGAGGTTTTCACCCTTGGAAAAGTCTTTTGTTTTTACTTTTTTGGGTTTTAACACTGCCACAATGTGGTTTTCACCATCGGACCCTTTGCATTTTTTCTTTTTAATTGTATGACTAAGATATTTGATGTCAACCTTAGTCATGTTGACTCTCTGCTCATTGGTGAAAGATGTTATATGTTTGATAGTGTTTAGGTAACAAGAAAGAGCATAATCATTCTGGAACTTGGGGACTTTGCTAGATAAATTAAGGTTCCAGTCTATAAGCTTGGGATGTGTGAGTAAGAGAGTAGTGGCTGGTTCAATTGCGTTTACAATATAGTCATCTAGTGCTTGGACCAGAAATTTAAGACCTACGGCGACCTCATCCATAGGTGTGTTCAAATGCCTCAGAGTACAAATATCAGTAATTGATGACTCTAAAACACTAGTTGAATTAGACCCATGTGACCTAACCCTAGATGTTTCACCCACTTCAATTTGGTTTTCATAGAAATGCACTTGGTCAATGTCTTTATTAGTATTCACTTCTAAAAGAGAGTCAAACTCATATTCCTTAGAGTCAGTGCTACATGGTGAGAGACTATAGAACTCCCCAACAATGATAGGGACATACTTGCCTTCATCCTCTGGGTTCTTACACAAATAATCAATATAGAATGACTAACTAGATTCTCCCTTTTCTAAATGATATTTGAGTTGCTCAGTATTGTCCTCAGAAGAGTCACTAGTATCATCCATAGTGCTAACACATGGCACAAAGTCATCTAGCTTAGCAAAGAATTTAGTGAGATCATAAGGAATAGGATGAGGATAGGAATCCTCATCATTGGATTCTTACTCTTGAGTATCTGACCCAGCTTGTGACTTGTTTTCAAATGAACTCTTAGGTGTTGGTATGAATTTATTTGGTCTGAAATGAAAAGGAACCTTCTTAAATCCTAGGCCAGTTGTATCATGGTTGCTTCGAGCTCTTGCTTTGATAGGATCAATTAGGCCATTGTTATTGCACCTAATACAACCAGCTCCCTTGTAACCAAAATGCTTCATAAGCCTGAGACTAGGCCCATATTTCTCAGGACTGATTTCTCGAGCTTACTTTGTTAGGTCCACTGGAGCCTCTTCTCTATAAAGCCATGCTGCAATGGCTCTATTTTCACTTTCATCTTCTAAGGGTATTGTAGCCTTGACAAAAGTCCCATTATACTTGGTTTGGGGTGTCAACATGAATGACTTCTTTGCCTCTAAAGGTCTCCAATAACGCTGAGGAGACTCTGGGAGAGATGTTAATGATAGCACTAGTTCAATGCAGTATTCTCCCATGCTAGTTTCTTTCAGTTTGAATGACTATTCAATTTTTTTTAGCTTATTTTCATGAAAATCACTAGATTCATGATTAGCAGGGATGAAAGTTTTGGCAGCCTTGAGCATATTGTAGGTATAGCTAGTAGTGGCAGGAATAGTAAGCTCGGAGCTATGAAATGAGAACTTAATGCATTGGTGCTATGTGGATGGCACAACATGCATCTCATGTATACATGGCCATCCTAACAGAATGTTGTAAGCCAAGGGAATGTGAAGCGCCTAACAGGTGACATCCCTTTCTACAATACTAACATGAATGGGTAAAACCACAAGACCTAGAGACTTTTGTTCCACTTTGTCATATGCTTTGATAGTGATCTTACATAGAGGATCAATAGAATTCTTAGAATAATTCAATTGTCTAAGTAGAGAAGCAGAGACAATATATAGGCTAGTGCCATTATCAATGAGAACCCAACGAACACGTGTTTGATGGATCATAACCTCGATGTGTAGAGGTTGATTGTGAAGGTGACTCAACAAGTTATCATCCTACTCGGAGAAGGTCATAAGATAAGGTGAGGTCAGGTAACCTACCATGGATTGAAATCGCTCATGATCAAGATCTTGAGGAACATGTACCTTAGCGAGGGCTTTGTTCAGAATCTTGGCATTAGTTCATTTCAACTAATCGAGAACACTATAACTGGTTGTTGTCAAGTTCATTGTGGGTTTTAAACCTTTTCCAAATGGACCAACAATGGCTTTGTCTTTGTGTTGTTCAAGATCAAAAGTAGAAGGTGCAGGGCCTTAGAGCACCAACTTGGCATGAGAATGAGTGACAACATTAGCACAGTGTTGCGAGGGTGTATTATCCATTGCATTGAGAGTAGGGCCCCTTAAGACAAATGGAGTCTTGGGTTTGTCATTATCTTGTTTGCCCTTAATATTAATAACGTCGTAGTATTTAGAATCCATAGGTTCAACCATGTGAATGACATTGTCATCATTGGAATACGTATAGTTGACTTTTTTGTAGGGTTGTGGTTTTGGAGTCTCTCCTTTTTCATAAGTTGGGAAAGGTTCTTTGAATGCCTTGTGATCCAAGTTTTTATTATGTCCATCTACCACAGGATCACCAGCATCAATCATGTCCTAGACTTTATCGTGCAAGTTTATCCATTTGCTAGTTTTGTGTCCCTTATTTTGGTGGTACTCGTAGAATGAGGTATCATTCCACCATGGTGGATGTAGTTGTGGATCATAGGGACGAGGATTATCCATCAATGAAATAAGCTTGTGTTGTAGCAATGTTTTGTAAACCACATCCAAAGGTTCACCCAAGGGTGTATACTCTCACTTAGGGCATGTTGCCCATGAGTTTCTTGGTTTATTCCTAGATGACTTGCTGTTAGGAGGAGGTTTCTTAGCATTTTTTGCCACTTTGAGGCTGTCTGTGAGATTAAATGCTGCTTTAGTAGGTTTGGGTGTGACATTGTCAATGACTCCATCATGTACAATTTCTCGGTTCTTGTCGATATGTTTGGTTTTATCCCTATTGGAAGTGGAACCTTATTTTATGTCCCTCTGAAGAGTGAGTTCACCTTTCTTGACCATAAATTCCTCAATATGGATAGCTTGCATGATCAAGTCTTCAAAGGTATGTGGACCTTGAAGTTGGAATCTATATCCGAAATCAGGTAGGAGGTTATCAGTGAAAATGTCAAGCTTCCCCATTTCTAGAATTTTGCGGAAATACTTAGTGTACAATTGTCTCCACCATTGGAGGAATGTGAGAAAAGGTTCTCCAAATTTCTATTTAAGGTTTCATAGATCTCAAATATTGATAGGGTGATGTATGCTATGAAAATACTGTTGAACAAATAGATTGGCAATTTTGTCAAATGTCTTGATACCAGGAGGTAAATGTGAGAACCACTCCAAAGCCTGACCACCTAGGCTTCTAGGGAATAAATGCATGAGGTATGTTTGATCTTGGGGATCAATAGTACCAAAGAGCATCCAATGTGTATGCCTTTGTGGGTTTCTCTTTCTCATGCATCATCTGAGCTAGTTGGTCTTGCATAATTTTCAATTGTTTTTGGAGTTTACAAGTCTTAGTTTCTTCTTTAGGCGTGATAATGGTTCCCACATTGAAATGAGAGGGTAGCTTAGCTCCCTCTTGGGAAAGTTTGAGAAAGTACTTTTCTTTTTCTTCATTGAGTAGGATTCCCATGACCTTTAGAAATCTTTTGTCTCTTCAAAAATTTTCTATGCATTTAGGGAGTATTTCCACCTCTTCCTATTCCTCATCTGTGTTGTAATCTTTCTCTTTCTCTTTGTCATTCCAGGGTGGTTCTTGATGTCGACTATAACTACGATGTTTAGGTTCACAATTAGTCATTATAGGAAAATGTTTAGTTTCAGTGTGTTGTGTTTCAAAAGGTCCTTTGAAAAAGGAATCAGACATCATGTTTAGTGACACAGGACCTCTACTTGTCTTAGTGTCCTCTTGGTACAAAGGATTCCTAATTTTTTGCAAGTTTATGGAAAATGTTTGCCAAATTCGAGGTGACTTGGCAACTGAGGGAGATTACAAAGATGCCTCACTAGCCGAACTAGATACAAATTGTGTAATGAAAAGTAAGCAACCTCTACTGCGATTATGACCCCTAGCATGACCACATCTAAGGTTATGGGGATAAAAAATGTTTTGACTCCTAGTTGCGACAATCATAGATGAGGGCAAAGAGAAAAAACCATAGACAAGTACTGCACTAGAACTAAGTCTCAAAAAGGACAAGATAATAGTAAGAATACTATCCACCAAGTCACAAATGGTCTAATTTAAAGGCTAGAACAACTAGAGATTATGACCAATATGACACAAAGTATGACAAGCATTAAGAGACAAAGAAAGAAGATAACTGAAGAGACGAGACCAGTCAAAGTATAAGACATAAGTCTTTAGCTAAGAAAAGTGCCATTATTCAAGATTATTCATAGATAGAGAGAAATAAACGAATGCAAAGAAGATAGCATGCAGGATGCAAATAGCTAAATCAGTCCAAAAGTAGTAATGCAAACACAAGATCTCATGCAAGAAACCTTCACGGGCCACACGAGGAAATATTTAGGGTCACGCGAGAAAAGACTATGGATAAAACCAATGACAGTGTTTTAATTTTGTGTGAGAAACTTTCATGGACCGCGCAAGGACTTGGGAACTGTGCAAAAAAGTTTTTAGACAAAATGATCTTGCCCGAGAAGGCAGACTAGTTTAACAACATTTGATTTCAACAAGATTTTCAGACTATTCAGATAGATTGTTGATTCATTTGGCAAATTTTAGACAGATAGAAAGGTTGATTTTCAAGTGTTTAAATAGAATTTGATTTTGAACAAGGCAAGTTTTTTCAACAAGACACGGGAAGCAAACAGTAGTCGAATACAATCCTACTGAGGGCAAAGCGACTGATAGGGATAGGGGAGTTTTGACATTCAGTTTGTTTGAAAAAATTTGGACATGTTTAGGACTCGATAACAAACATGATTTATTCCTAGAAATAGAAAATTGTAGAGAAGGAAAAACCTTTGTCCCACATCTTATGCACATGCATGTACCTCACACAGCTATGTCACCCACTAGAGGGTGCCTATGTTTTTGGTATATTCAAAGGACTCAATAGTATATGCTGAACAAGTGCCCTTGTGGCAGGGGACAAGTGCATATACCACCTTCAAACATCTAGTAGCATGCCTATGGTGAGTTCTATAGGAGAGATTCTTCCCCCTCCTTGCACAAAGATTGTGCCTCCTTTCAGAGGTGAACCGGGTAGCTTCTAACTAAAGGTTTTAACTTGACTTCCATTTTTATTAATTCCTGGTGGCTCCGCAAGTGGAGTTGAGACCAATAGCCCACACCAGCATCTAAAAGTGCACACTACTTGCTTAGCAAGCCAGGGGCCAACACCGACCAGTGCATAGACAAAGCTTCCCCTTGATATGCGATATCAAGAATCAAGGGGAAGAAATTAATCCAGCTTTGGAGTCTTTCACTCTACAAAGCATCTTGATTATAGTGATTTGGAATACTTGACGAAAGGAGTGTGCTCAATTGGGTCATTCTCGAAGGTTGGATCACTTTGACAGGCCCTCTAAAGCATTGACTTAGACTGGTGGTTTGATCACAAGGGTCAAAGTTTCTGATTTCCCCCAAGGGGAAAGAGCATACTTCTCTGCCTTACATTCTCACCCAAACACACAAAATGGATTGATTACCCACTTAGCTTAATCAATCTAGACTCATCCTTCCTTAAAGATTTGGATTCCCTTTAAAGAGAATCATCATCTTATCATAGAAGAGAACAAGCACTAGAGAACCACTAAGTTGCTTGCCTCCCTTGGAATGTCATCTTTTGGAAGCGTCTAGGTTTCTGATTCACCCTTGGTCATGACCTCCAAGTGGTGACGAGAATAAGCCCCTATTATTTCATCTTGCACCCTAAGAAGTTCACAAGCCCTATTTAATCTAGTTTTGAAAGCAATAAATAAGACACGCTATTTTGTGGGTTTAAAAATTAGTCTTTCAAAAATGTATCTTTGACAGCGTCCTGCAAGAAAACCATTAGTCCATGTTTGAGTGGGTTGTATGAGGAATCTTTGACAAATCATCCTCCAGACAACAGTTAAGCTGTAGATAATTAGAAAAATAGAGCAATACAAACTCCAACAAAAGTTTGTTAAGAAGATTGAATAAATTGCAAAATAAAAAAGCTTGAAATAGAGGCTATTGTTATAAGATCTCGTAGGAAATCTCTAGTAGAGCCATGCAAAATCTTTTTATGACCCGCGCAAAGAAATAGGGTGCTACGTGAAGGTTCATGTGCTTAGGAACTTTCTCACATGAACCAAAAAGAATCTTCATGTGAAGATTTAGAATCTTCATGCAAAAATGGATTATCTCAGCCAAAGATTCCTGAATCTGTACAGAACTTTATGGGACTACACGGACAACGAGCTTGAAAACTAATTAAAAAAAGTGTAGAGAAGGCCTGAGAAATTGATTTTTCTCATTCTTACAGTGGGCGCTAGAAATGTATGCATGAATATGTAGCCTCTGTTTAAGACACACACTTCAACACGGTCTTTGTATGCGGATTAATCCTAGAATGAACATGAGATTGTTCACCCAAGATTAGCCTTGCAAGTTGACCTGTTGCCTCCTATCTAAAGGGATTTTTCTTGTTTAATATCCTCAAATTTTGAGGTGCACGAAACCAAACCCTCTAAGAATGAAGGATTTGATATGCAACTAATCTATGTGAGAATGCAATGTAGTCTATGATGAGATGTGCATTTAATCTAAGAACATGTAAAGGAAACTAGATTAATCATATTCATATTATACTAAATGAAATTAAACTAAGGATGCAAATGTATGCAAAAAATGAGCAAATGTGAGAAAATGTGAGTATGAATTTCAACAGCACTTTGATAGCAATTCAATTCATCCCCTCAAAATGAAGAAATGAGGGTCTCTTAAATAGATTTTTCTCAAGTCAATCAATGGTTGAGATCGATTTCAATCAACAGTCAGGATTGAAGATGAGGTTCAATTAAGGTGGAAGATTCCCAAATTTGAGGGAGTTAACTGGCTCAAATCTGAGTGTAAGAGTCAGTCAGCTCAGATAGACTTTAGTGTGAGAACAAGTGATCTGGATCACTTCTAATTTGATTAGTAGTGAACTAGGAATTTCCATTTTTGAACTAAAGAGAAGAATTAGAAAGAATATTTATTTAATAAAATGAGATATGCTCTCATAAATACCTTTTCTATTTAATTAAATAATTTTATTTAATTAATTAGAGACACTTTTCTTATTTAATTAAATAGCTTTGCTTAATTAATTAGAAATAGCATTTTCTATTTAATTAAATAATTTCATTTAATGAATTAAAATAGGTATATTTATTAAATAAAATAAATTTAATTGCATAGTACATTAGCCTTAGGTGATAATTTAATTTAATTAAAGTATGAATACTTTAGATTAAATTAAATTAAAATCAAATAGGTTTAATGTGGCTAATATGAGTGTGTACTATAGGGTTCAAATAATGAGCATGATGAATGCAGATTAGAGTTTTCTGCATCTGACAATTAAGTCAAGTAGCGAGTAGTAGATTGAGAATTGTCTATTAGAATAGGTCTTAGAATTGATCCAAATAGACCAGAATTGGCAATCATGGCAATGAGCCAATTTTGGGGTATTACATTTTTCCCCTCTTTGAATGAATGCGCGAACGACACATTCAATTCAAAGAAAATCATAAAGCATGATGCGAGGATCAAGAAATGAGATTGGTTCCAAAATTGATGATACAAAGACCAATTGATAAGCTTTTAAGGACTATCTCTAGAACAGAGCTTAATCCTAAGGAATGCAAGTAGAATACCTAGATACCTAAAATTGATAGCATTTAAAAGGTTTCTTCAGAACAAAGTTTGACCTTTAAGGATCCAGATAGAACACCTAGATACCGGAGATTAAAGGCATTTAAAAGATTATCTCCAGAACAAAGCTTAACCTTTAAGGATCCAGATAGAACACCTAGATACCTAATTTGAAAGTATTTAAAAGATTATTTCTAGAACGAAGCTTAATCTTTAAGGATCTAGATAGAACACCTAGATACTTGATTTGAAAATATTTAAAAGATTATCTCCAGAATGAAGCTTAATCTTTAAGGATCTAGATAGAACACCTAAATACCTGATTTGAAAGCATTTAAAAGATTATCTCTAGAATAGAGCTTAACCTTTAAGGATCCAGATAGAACACCGAGATACCTAATTTGAAAGCATTTAAAAGATTGTCTCCAGAACAGAGCTTAACCTTTAAGCATCTAGATAGAACACCTAGATACTTGAGATTGATAAGCATTTAAAAGATTGTCTCCAAAATGGAGCTTAACCTTTAAGGATCCAGATAGAATAGCTAGATACCTAAGATTGAAAACATTTCAAAGATTATCTCTAGAACAGAGCTTAACCTTTAAGGATCCAGATAGAATGCCTAGATACTTGAGATTGAAAGCATTTAAAAGATTATCTCTAGAATGGAGCTTAACCTTTAAGGATCTAGATAGAACACCTAGATACCTAAGATTGAAAGCATTTAAAATATTATCTCCAGAATGGAGCTTAACCTTTAAGGATCCAAATAGAATGCCTAGATACCTAAATTGATAAAAGATGAGAACGAGGCTTGATCCTCAGGAGTCAGGGTTTAGACTATCTCAATACCTATAATCAAATGATGACAAGATGAAAAAGATGCCAGAAAGAGGGAAACAAGATACCCCTAGTGGTGAGATGCCCCAAATGATGAGCACATAAGATGGGAATGAGATGCCCCAAGTGAAATTGAAAGATGACACACCAAAAATATGGTGTACAATAGTAGAAGAAATTTGAGATTCAATAGAATGTAGAAGAAATTAGAAGAAGATTTAGAGTTAATTCGACATGGTTTTGAGGTCTAGAAGACCAAGTTTGACTAAAACCATAATTGAGCACAGTTGACTTGAGTTGACTTTTTTGGGAATTAATTTGAAAATTTGAAGAATATTGAGTTGAAAACATTCCAAGAATTGCAAAGTATGACAAAAATTTGGAGTACACAAGCATTTGATCGCGTCGGTCCCAAAATTTTAAAATGCATTTTTGAGTGACTTAGGTGTGTCAAATTTTGAATTCGGTCCCAAAAATGAATTCAGAGCAGCCAAAGAAACCAATAGAGTGATTAATCAATCATTTGTGCAGTCGTGAAGAACATGATGCTTTAAAAAAGCCAACAATTCCTCATCACAAAGGATGGGAACAGAGTTGCAATTGAATTGTGTGCTTATGCAAGTGAAGTATGTAATGCAAGACTATGTTAAATACAACCTTAGGTCTGGTTACTGAACCTCAACAATTTATCATAACTGGACATAGAACAAAGCTCGTATGTTATACAATTCTAACTGACATTGCAATCATGGGAATATGAATAGAACATAGATTATAGGTTTGTTAAGATTAAATGTAAGAATTTGAGGCACAAGAAGCTAGAATGACTAGAACATTTGTCCCTTTTAATATAGCAAGCTAGCATAAGCATCAAAGCATAAAGGCTAAGATGAATAGAATGTTGCTCACATGGAAAACACACTAGACACACGGGAGATCCCTCTTATGCTAAGTAATCAGTAAATATTTTCTTTGCAACAACCTTTGCATTTGTAACCTGAGACAGAAGTGTGCCAGATATAATCCTAGTGACCCGTACGTTCACTTAAAAGGACGAGTATCAGTATATACTGTAGCATGAAGAGTTCACTCCAATAGACAAGGAGAAGTACCAACATTATTGACATATTCTAATAAAAGGAGTTGAGGTACACATGGCCATCCAATATGAGATGGAGGCTCTTATAGTGGACACCCCTTTTATAGGAATAGATCAACTTATTGGGACTAAACCACAAATAGAAAGCAAAGAGAAGATCATGCCCCCAGTCATTACTTCTCTAGTCAAAGATGAAATCATCGAGTTGCTTGAGGAGATATGATAAAGCAAAACAAAGAAAACAAAGAAAATGCTCAACATATCCAAACAAGTATATCATTTTTTGAGTTCAATGTCCAGAACATGTTTGAACGAAATCTCTTTAGTAGGGTGACAATAGTAGGAAAACACAGTTAGAACAACTAGTGACTAAGGTCAAAGGGGAATATTCATGATGAAGAACCTAAGAAGGACTCAATGATAGTAGACAGACACAACCAAGATGACTAGTGACTGACGCAAGAGAGATCTTCCATAAAGGAATCTAGAGACGTGACCAAAGCAATAGTAGATGTAACCCTTATCATGTCTCTTTACTCTAAGTAATGTTTGAGAAACTATCTATCGAATGGTAATGAAATAGGTTCTCCAATTATTGAATTGAGATAGTAAGTATTAGCCCCATAGATCTTTATGATCTGATAAGGTCCAAGAGAGGGTTTCCTTTCTTCTCATGGGCCTTGTCCCAAAGGATAACTAGGTCTAAAATTTTAAAGGCCTTATATAAAGCCCTTTTGTCAAACCATCATTTAAACATGTAAGAGTGGGGTTGTTATTGCACCAAAATATCAATCTATCGATGCATGATATAACTACACAACTAATATTACATAGGAGGTGGTTAATCCCTTTTCAAAAATCTTGAGGGGATTTTTAAACAAGTTTCCAATAATCTCCCCCTTAGTGTTACCCAAGGGTCTAAGGATTTGAGCTTGTCACAAAGATCTGATACCGCTTGTTAGAGTGGGTTTTTCATTGTACCAAAATATCCATCCATCAATGCTCGATACAACCACTCAACTTATGGTATACATTAGGAAGTGAACCCCTTGTCACAAATCTTAAGGGGAGCATTGAACAAATTTTAGAGACCACTATGTGGTGTTTTGTGAAGTGCTCAAGTATTGTATCCCTCCATTATTTTAGGTAGAAAAGATGTCGAAGATGGGCCTCTACAATATTATCCTTCTCATCAAAATCCTTCTTGAATTATGGGACTAGAATCTACAAGTTCAAGGGGAACATTAGATCCTACTCATAGACTAGATAGAATGGAGAAGTTCTCAAAGAAACCTTATCAAAGGTGAACTTAAGCTTGTTGAGTTGATCTATGGATCTCTCTCTAGAAGATGTTTAGTAACCTCCAATAAGTTCTTTTTGGTTGACTCTTCTACTTTGTTACCTTGTAACTAGTAATTACTTGAATATTTAAAGATAAAAATTTTGTCATAAGCCCAATCTAGGAGCTAGGCATAGGTGAACATTGTGACATTTTCGTACAAGAGGGAGAAAATCATATTAAATGTAGTGGTAATGTTCTCCTCAATGAAATAAATTACTACATTCTTTTTGTTGTTCTTACAAGGAGTATCTTCAAACCACTAGGTGTAATTATCTATCATGATTAGCATGTATTAGTATGTAGCCAATGAATTAGGGTTTATCTCCCTAGTAAAATTAAATGTCCAATGACTTAATGGTCTAGCTTCAAAAACTGGTTGAAGGGGCATTGCAAGATTCTACTCTTTGAACCAGTAGTTTGGAAAGTGTGACATTTTCTCACATGATTATGGACATTCTAGAACAGACAATGCCAATAATACCCACCCTACAGAATTTGATGGCTCATAGCATTAGCTAGGTGATGTTTAATCCTAAACTTCCTGTGGAGTTCTTAAATTCTTTTCTTTTCCTATTCCTAATCAAGGCATGTGAGATACATGTCTTCAAAATAATGATGAAATAGGTTCCCATCCTTGATCATGAAATGTGTGTTCTTCAATCAAAGTGCATGATGTTTGTGGGTTTGGGCTCCTTCTAGAATTTTTATCTAGCAAGAGGTATACCAAATTAGTGTACTATGAGACTTGGGTTCCCATTGGGTAAATTTTGGCATTCTAATTAAGGGTTAGTTAAGGCCATGGATTTTAATAATCTTGGCCCACAAACTAACTTCATGAGCTTCATTTCTAATTCATGCTCTTGGAGAATGGCTATCCACTTCCCATGTATTTCACTGAGTTCACTCTGCATAAGAAATGATTTGACCACTTTTCTAGAATAATAGTGTGTACTAACCTTCAAACAATATAATGAAAAAAATTATTCATTGTCCTGACAAGGGAAATTACTTTCTTTTCAAGGGTAGAATACGATAATTTTGCATTCTTGAAGGGGGGGGTCTCTCCTCCCCTTCAACCTTTGGAGTCAATATGAAAGCAACATAGTGTATGGATGTGAAGGAATAAGTATAGAATAGGAATGTCGTAAGTAGCTCTATTGAAGACCGAAGGTTTCTTTATAGCCAATTTAATCTCTACAAAGGCCCACTTTTCCTCCAAACTCCACATAATTTTAGTAACCTTTTTCATCATGTCATTTAAAGGTTTTAGAACCTCAGTAAATCTTGTGATGAAATGATAAACAAATTTTATCTTCTCAAAGAAGCACATCATTTATCTCTTGCTACCAAGTGTTAGGATTAACCTAGCATAGAAATAATAATTACAAGTAAATATAACCAATATTAGAAAATAATAAATTGAAAAGAAGAGAACACAAGACACGAGGATTTAATGTGGTTCACCCAATCCTTGGGCTATGTCCACCAACAACAAGTCCAATATTATTATTACCAAGTTAGTACAATTTGCAATCCCTTAGAGCTCAATACCACCACAAGAAGCTACAATATCATCATACATTATGATATCCCTAAGATAATTTATATAATCTTATGTCACTTACAAAATTAGGGCTATAATAAGTCATCCAATAGAAAAATAAAATATAATGTCTTTACAATAGTCAATTCATTTTTGGCATCAGGGGTGCTTCCCCTGAAAACCCTCATGTGGGTGTTTCCCCTCAACCCTATCCTAGACTATGATAGGGAGCACAAATGGGGCACACTGTTAGAATGTATAGTCAAATAGTATAACTAATAGGGTGGGTGAATTAGTTATCCAACTAATATCACAATTATCAACCTTAATAAAAATTAACCATATGAACAATATAATTAGAAACTACAAGAAGATACTCATGCACAATAACACTAGATATGTTAAGTAGGGAAACCCTTGATCAAAGGGAAAACAACAATGGGGATGATACCCAAAAGATGATGTACTAATATAAATATTCCTTATTAGAGGATGTACCTTATTATGAGTCTACAAAAATATTCAGTACATATTAGTCCCTATTAGGAGATTCCAACCATGTTAGGAGTTGTAGAAGGCAGATGGACCCACTATCCAAATAGCTTTAGGGGAAAGTTCAATGAACCCATTGTTCAAATGATCTCTATATTATTCCTTGTATAATAATAGAATTGTACTGTACCGCTCCTTCCTCTTTCTAGGTAATGTCAACTTGACCTCTATTCCTTCTTATCTCAATATCAGATGACAACCTTTGCATCTAGTAATCCCTTGGATAACTTACTCTCATTCATCAAACAATTTACGAATTTTCATACTTCCTTGATTACTTTGCACTCAATACATTGATCACTCTCTATTACAAACAAGGAAAACAATTTTCATTTATAGTGTATCTTCAAAATAATTCATTGAGTTGGCCTTAAGGATTTCCCAATTAATTATAATATGATAATTAATTATTTTGTAATCAGAATAACACTATTGGCTCATAGTCTATACAAATTCTCACACATGAAACACCAGGGCTTATGCACTTGCTCATGTCACCATCAAACTTTCTATTGTCAATGTCTAAATGTGCATCTCCAAATTATACCTCTAATAGACTATATAATACAATCATCAAAAAATTTTGAACAACTACTCTATCTCTATACTTCTCTTTATAAATCCCTTACAACTTCTGTCTAATTTTGATTCATGTCCAAACATAGATATCTCTAATTATTTCTTCATTCCATGTGCAAATGACTTACATAATGTATTTTGACCTCCAAATATGATATCATCAACAAAAAATTTAGCTAGTAAAATACCTTCACCTCCTTCTATCTTCAAGTATAGATTATTGTTATCACTAGTCTTCCCAAAACCAATATTTAGAAGATAACTGTGAACCCTTTCATACCACGCTTTTGGGGCTTTCTTTCAACCATATAAATCTTTATGTAGTCTACATATCATATTCTTGTTCTTTGGATCAACAAACCCTTCAGGTTGTTCTGTGTAAACCTCTTCCTCTAGTATGTCATTCAAAAATTCTAACTTCACATCTGTTTGATAAACTTTGAAACCTTTTTTATGTAAGGTAAGGAAACAAAGTTCTTACTCCTTCCAATCTTGCAACTGGGGAAAATGCTTCTCCATAGTTGATTCCTTCTTCTTGTGCATACCACTTGCAAACTAATCTTACCTTATTCCTTGTGAATTCATCATTCTCATTTAACTCATTTCTATATAGCCACTTGGTTCCAATCACATTCTTGTTCTCTCATCTAGGTATTAAAGTCCATGTCTTTTTTTTCTCGATTTGATCAATCTCGTATTTCATGGATTTACTCTACTCTTCATTCTCTAATTCATCTTTTACCAACTTAGGCTCATGATTTCTCAGAAAGCATGTATCACTTCTTAGCCTATTTATTTTCATTGGTCTAGCTTCTATATGTCCAAAAGAAAAATTTAGCGAGTGATGTCTTTTGACATACTTTGGTAATCTTGGTTTTTCTCTTCTTTCTTCAATGGGTTTGTCAACATTAGAATCACTATGCACTTCTCTATCAGGTAGATCAACATTCCTTTCATGTACACTTATATCAAAATCAGAATGTAACCCAGCTTCTATTTGTAACTTGGCTCCTAACTATAACTTGGTTCTTGAATGCAACTTGACATTTATTATATGTAACTCAATAGTCATTGATACTTGTTATTGATTTATAACTTAGGTTACAACACCTTAGGTTTCTTCATAGGTTCAACTTCATGTACCTCTTTATATTCATCAAACTTCACCTCTTCACTTTCCACAACTTTGTTAGTGTTAATATTAAAACACTTATAAGCTTTACTTCATGTAGAATAACCTAGCAATAGATCTTCTTTACTTTTAGCATCAAATTTACCATTCCTATTATCTTTAAGAATGTAGCACTTCCTTCGAAATATCTTAAAATATCTTACATTGGGTGAGTGTCCATACCATAGTTAGAAAGGTGTTGAATGAGTCCCTTTCTTAACTTGTACTTGGTTTGGGGTATAGACAACTATACTGAGAGCTAATCTCTAGTATTTCAAAGCAACATTCTTCTCCATCATGAGTGTTCTAGCAAAGTCCATTATAGATGATAGCATGAATGTTGATGCTATGAAAGAACATCATAGAACAATGTTATGACTTTGTTTGTCATTGATAAAAACATACCAATAAGATTGCAAAAGACTAATAGAGAAGTAGACTAAGATTTATGTATTGAGGACATCACATTGTGCATCTGATTATGTGTAGTTACCAACATATACTATAGCATGTATTTGACATGTGGGAAAGTGTACAGAACTTGAATTGATAGTGTACAGAAGATATTAATGATTTACAAAGAACTGCGAGGAAACAAAGCATAGGGAAAATAGTCTCTATTGTATGATCAATATAGCACATTGTGTTTGGAATGAAGGTTGTGCAGGTAACTAGAGGAAGTACACTAACAACTGATGATGTCAACAAGTGTGTAGGAATGGAAGTCACACATGTGGAAGTTTGTGTATAACTATGAGCCAAAAATATTAATTAAATGTGTATTTCATTTAATTACTTATGAAACTGACTCAAATTAATGTTAAATGTATGAAGCCAACTCAAGAGATTAATGATTGAGCAAGGTATAAAAGAAATATGTTTTTTGAATTTTGAAGATCATTATTATTGAGATTCAGAAGCAGAGAAGACTTGTCAATTGCAAAGTAGAAGAGCAGAGTAATATGCTAATGCATGTAAGTGACCTTAAGGGTTACTGATGAGTTCCATATCTGTTTGCATGATCTAAAGGTGAAGAAGTCCAACATACTAGATAGAGAAAGAGGAAAGATATTTTTTCACATATATTATTCTAAATGGAGTAGTACCAAGATCAATTGGAAAGTGGGTTCGTTGATCTAATCCTAAAGCTGCTTGGACAGTGGGTTCAACTTCTTTCTATAACTCCTAGCAGGGTTGGAATCTCTTAATAGGGATTCAAAGTCTCCTCATAGGGACTCTTTGTACTAAGTATTGTAAGAAACTCCTAATAGGGTATATCATCTAATAAGGTATATTTTGATTAGTACATTATTTTGTGGGCATCATTCCCACCAGGGTTTTCCCACTGATCAAGGTTTTCCCTAGTCAACATATCTAGTGTACTTGTGCATGCACATTTCTTTGTGATTACTATTTACTTTGGTTGACTAATTAAGAATTGTTTAAGATTTTTACATGACTAATTAACCCCTCCCTCCCCCCCCCCCCCCCCCCCATTATATTGATGATCTACTACTTCGAACAATTGGTATCAGAGCATCAGGTCCTTGAAGGAAAGCTTAACAACTTTGGGAGATCCATGGTGAATCCATTCAGGAAGGAAAGGCCTAGATTCAATGGCACAAATTGCGATAGTTGGAAGGAAAAATGAAGACTCATCTCTTGTGCATGGGTCTAGGATATTGGCTTTTGACCAAGACTTCTAAGAACACTGTAGAAGAAGACAATCTCAAAACCTACACTAAGGAAAAGAAAGAAGTGTTTATGTGCACCAAAAGGGCAAGAGAAGCAATACTGTAAATATTACCTAAAAGTGAGTATGGTCAGGTAAAACTACTCAAAACATCTCATGAAATTTGGAAAACTTTAGAAGCTAATTATGAAGGTGATACACATGCAAAATGGGTTAGATTGCAAAATTTTTATTGTGCATTTCAGGATGCGAGAATGATGGAAGATGAATCTATAAGAAGCTCTATTGGGAGAATATCTGAGATTGTTGTAGGAATCACATCTCATGATGGAAAGAAGTCCGATGATGAAGTGATATCGAAGTTCTTGAAAAGTCTAACACCACCTTTCAAGTCAGTAGCTCAAATGATTCAAGTGATGATACCTTGTACGACTAATTTTACCAAAGAGACATTGCTTGGTAGATTGGAAGCTATAGAATTTGATCTGAAATAGTCTAGAGAATTGGCAAGAGTTGAGACAACATTTAGTGCATTAAACATAAAACTTGGTTTAGCAAGGAGCACACAACTGTTGAAAGACATTGCTAGCAACAACAAGTCCATTGAAGAAAAGATCAAGGAAGGAGTGGCTCTTCTTGTAGAAAGCGAAAAAGATGGTAAGAATATCTTTAAATGTTGGACTTGTAATGAGTATGGTCATTATACATCTAAGTGTCCAAAAAAAGAAAGAAAGTTTAAGGGAAGGTTCAATCTTGAAGACCTAGACATTGTTTATATGCTAATGAAGAAGAAGAAGAAGAGGAATCTTATCAAAACATGAGTGAAGATGAATTTGGATGTGTAGCTATAAAAGAGTATGATCTTGACATAGAAATCAGAGAAGAAAGTGCATTGATCTCACAAGTTGAAAAGAAAGATTGGATCATTGGATCATTGATATGAGAAAGATAGTCAAATTCAAAAGCCATGATGGAGGAATTGTCAGAGTGGGAAACAACGCAACCTATCATATTACAAGAATTAGATCTATAACACTTGATCATAAAACATACATTGATGATGTCTATTTTGTTGATGGATTGAAGCATAACTTTCTGAGTTTTGGATAGCTTATGGACAAAGGCTATCAACAATAGTTTTGTAATGACACATGCATTATCAAGAACATGGAAGAGAAACTACTTGGTACTAGCACAAAAACCAAAGGTAATGTATTTCAGTTAAATTCCATTGAAATAACATGTTTAGTAGCAAAGATTGACAATAGTTGGTTATGACATAGAAGATTTTGTCACGTTAACTTTGACAAAATTGTAAAGGCCAATAATACACTTGTTGTGAGAGATTTACTCAAGATCACTATGCCCACAAACACTATTTGTAAGGAATGTATTTTAGCTAGCAAAAGAGAGTCTCATTTCCTTGCAAGTAGTTTTGTACTACACAAAAGCTAGAATTGGTTCATATAGATTTGAGTGGTCCTACAAGAATAAGAGGATTTTATGGAGAAATGTACTTTATGATTTTTGTTGATGACTTCACTAGAATGATGCGGGTAGCTTTTCCTAGAGAAAAAATAGAAGCATTTGATAAATTCATGATATTTAAAAATAAAGTTGAAAATGAATTTGGAGTCAAAATTAGGAGCTTAAGATCAGACAGAGGAGGAGAATTCACCTTTAGAGAATTCAATATCTATTGTGAAGAACATGGCATCAAGAGACAACCATCCTCACCCCATACACCTGAGCATAATGGGATTACTAAAAGAAAAAACAAATCAATTGATGAAATAGCAAGAGCTTTGTTATTTGAGAATGATGTACCAAAGACCTTTGGGATAGAAGCAACCAATACAATAGCATACACACTGAATAGAGTGCAGATTAAGAAAGGTATGGACAAGACTCCCTATCAATTATGGTTCAGTCACTCACCATCAGTCAAGTACTTCAAGATATTTGGAAGAAAATGTTCAATCAAAAGAGATGATGATATTGGTAAGTTTGATCCAAGAAGATTATATTTCTTGGCTATTCATTAAAAAGTAAAGCCTATAGAGTTTCAACTATAGAACAAAAATTATAGTAGAGTGCACAAATGTTAAAATTGATGAAAATTTTGGTACCAAGGAAAAGATAATGGATTATAAATCTAATGGAGATGATTACTATATAATAACTAACAAAAGTAATGAGTTACTTTTCAAGACTAATAATGACATCCAGAATAATGTGCAAATTGAAGATGTGAGAGAAGAATAGAGTGCAATACCTGAAATAAGAATTGAAGTAGCAACTCCTACCCTAGATAGAAACATGATAAGAAATCATCTTGTTTATTAGATAATAGGAATTCAAGAAAAAGGAGCAACGACAAGGAGCAGAATTAATGAAGAACTATGTCTGATATCTCAAGCAAAACAAAGAAGCACAGATAAAGCAATCAAAGATGATCACTGGATAAAAGAAATGGAGGAAGAACTCTAGTAGATAATCAAGAATGACACATGGGAACTGGTTCCTAGACCAAAGGACAAAAACATGATTGGCAAAAAATAGGTATTCAGAAATAAAATGAATGAACAAGGAGAAGTGATAAGAAACAAAGCAAGACTTGTATGCAAAGGCTACTCTTAGCAAGAAGGAATTGATTATGAAGAGACATATGCACCTATAGCAAGAATGGAAGAAGTTAGAATGTTCCTAGCATATGGAGCAAACAAGAATTTTAAGGTATATTAGATGGATGTTAAGTCAACATTCTTAAATGGAGAACTTGAAGAAGAAGTTTACATTGAACAACCAGAGGGTTTTCCTTTAACAAAAGAAAAGGATATGGTTTGCATACTAAAGAAATCATTGAATGGATTAAAACATGCACCAAGAACCTGGCATGCAGGGTTGGACAAATACTTAGCAAAGCTTGGATTTGCTAAAGGAACAACAGATGGTAACTTGTACTTGAAGGAAATAGAAGATGGCTTGCTAATAATCATTGTATTTGTTGATGACATGAGGAAATGATGAAGCTAGTAACAAATTATCGAAACACATGAAGAATGAGTTTGAAATGAACATGATAGGTGAAGAGAAATTCTTCTGAGGATTGTAGATTATCCAGAACAAAAAAGGGTATTTTTATCTCGTAGACCAAGTACTTAAAAGATTTTTTGAAAAGATTCGGTCTAGAAAATTGTAAAGCTATTGAGACTCCTATGGTAACTAGTCATAAGTTATCAAGCAAAGATGAGATTCCTACTGTTGAACAAAAGAAGTACAGATCTATGATTGGAGAATTGTAGTATCTAACTCATAGCAGATTAGATATAGCTAATGTAGTTGGAATTGTAGCAAGATTTCAAGCTAATCCTAAGGAATATCACTATGCAAGAGTAGAAAGGATATTGAGCTATTAGAAAGGAACATCAAATTATGGAATTTGGTATGAAAAAAATAATGACTTTACTCTTTGTACTTATATAGATGCTGATTGGGCAGGAGAAGGGATGATAGAAAAAGCACTAGTGGAGGATCATTTTTCCTTGGAGAAAGACTAGTTTCCTGGCTTAGCAAGAAGCAAGATTGTACCTCATACAGTACTATAGAAGTAGATTATGTTTCATTAGCAAACAACTACAATCAAGTCATATGCATGAAATAGATGATGAAGGATATTGAAATTACATTCATAGAACTTGTTATCATTTACTATGATAACACAAGTACAATAAACATGTCTAAGAATCCTATTTTCCATTCTAAGACTAAGTACATTGCCATAAAATATCATGTGCTAAAAGAAAAAGTTGCAGAGAAATAAATTAGATTGGAGTACATCAACACTAAAGAACAGATTGTAGACATTTTCACAAAGATCTTACTAAAGGATACATTTGAGTACCTAAGAGGTAAAAGATGCAAAATGCATCAATCCACAGTACATAGCACCATTGGTAGACTAGACTAAATGTTGATACTTCCTTAATGGGGGAGTATCTATGATGAATAGAGTCAGTCAAGGAATCTTGGTAATAGGTAATTGGTATTTAACAATGCTTTTGACACTTCTATTTTTTATCAGAACTATATGCAAAAGTTGTAAAGGAATAGACCAGCTTGTGGTCATGCTAGTAGAGTGTTATATGTTCAATTTTTGTACTATCTTTGACATTGATGTCAATGGGGGGGAGAATGACATGAAAAAAATTGGAGAGAATTTACACTATGAGGAGAAGTGTTGTAGAAGTGTTGCATGAAGCAAGATTTGATTGATGAAGAAAATTTGTTTGTATTCTTGGAACTAGATGTTTTTCATCTATGTTGCCATCAATGCCAAAGGGGGAATCAAAGAAAAAGGGGGAAATTGTTAGCATGAATGTTGATGCTATGAGAGAACATTGCAGAACAATGTTATGACTTTGTTTGTCATTGATGACAACATAGCAATAAGATTGCAAAAGACTGACAGAGTAGCAAACTAAGATTTATGTATCAAGGACATCATAATGCACATCTACCTATGTGTAGTTACTAGCATATACTACAACAATATTTCTTGTGGGAAAGTATGCAAAACCTAAATCAATAGCGTATGAAAGATATTAATGATTTACAAAGAATCGCAAGGAAATAGAGCATAGGGAAAGTAGTCTTTATTGTATGATCAATATAGCACTTTTTTTTGGAATAAAGGGTTGCATAGTTAATTAGAGGAATTACATTGAAAACTAATGATGTCAACAAGTGTGTAGGAATGAAAGTCCCACATATTGAAGTTTGTGTATAACTATGAGCTAACAACACTAATTAAATGTGTATTTCATTTAATTAAATATGAAGCTTTCTCAAATTAATGTTAAATGTATGAAGCTAACTCAAGGGATTAATAATTGAGTATGGAATAAAGGAAAGATGTTTTCTAAGTTTTGAAGATCATTATTATTTATATTGAGGAGTAGAGAAGACTTGCCAATTTTGAAATAGAAGAGTAGAGTAATCTACTAATGCATGGAAGTGACCTCAAGGGTTACTGATAAGTTCCAAATCTGTTTGCAAGATATGAAAGTGAAGAAGTTTGACGTGCTAGATAAAGAAAGAGGAAAGAGATTATTTCACATCTATTATTCTAAATGGAATAGTACCTAGATCAATTGGATAGTGGGTTCGTTGATCTAATCCTGAAGCTATTTGGACAGTGGATTCAATTGTCTTCTACAACTCCAAATAGGTTTGGAATCTCTTAATAGGGATTCAAAGTCTCCTGACAATGACTCTTTGTACTAAGTATTGTAACAAGCTCCTAACAAGGTCTATCCTCTAACAAGAATAATTAAAATTAGTACATTATTTTGTGGGCATCATTCCCACTAGTGTTTTCCCTCTAATCAAGGGTTTCCCTAGTCAACATATTTAGTGTACTTGTGCATGTACATTTCATTGTGATTACTATATACTTTGATTTACTAATTAAGTATTGTTTAAGATTATTACATAACTGATTCACCCCCTCCCCCTCCCCCCGCCTCTTAGTTATATTGGTGATCTACTACTTCTAACAATAGATACATTCCTCCTTTTAGAAATCCCATTTTATGGAGGGTTCCTAGGTATAAAAGTTTGTCTCTTGATTCCTCTATCATTATAGAATATCTCAAACTCATTTGATGTAAATTCTCCACCTCTATCAGATCTTAGACATTTCAATCTTTTTTCGGTCTCCTTTTCAACTCTGGCTAAGTACTACTTAAATATTTGGAAAGCACTATCTTTTTTCTTTAGAAGCATAACTATCATCATCCTAGAATAAATGTCAATAAATAGTATAATGTAATTTTCATCTTTGTATCTTTTCACATCAATTGGTTCACGCAAATCAGAATGTAATAATTCTAGGATTTCTTTAGAGGAGTGAGTCTTTTAAAACTATATTTTGTCATCTTGAGAAACTGACATTGCCATAGTCACACATCATCAACTTCTACAACAAGATAAGTAGAATTATTCATTTCAAGATAAAATATATTACCTCTAGTCTAATCACCTTTTTAATTTTAAAATTATAAAAACTAGAGAGTTCAAGGGCAGTGAGCATACCCATCAATCCTTCAAGTGTTAGATTACTACTAGGTACACACGTTAGTTGTTGTATGGTAGAAATTATAATAGCATAGATACACAGTAGTGTTCTTAGTACTTGGATAATTATAGTCTTATCATCAATAATACCATTAGCTCCTCGAATAGCATTCACAACATCTTTAATACTTGTGCACTATTGGAAAAATTTCTCACCTTCTTGCATTCTCATGTCATCAAACTTCCCTCTTAGACTTTTAGATTTGGCTCTCAAAACATTTGTATCTCCTCCATAAATTGTTTGTATAACATTCCACATCTTCTTTGTAGTGTCACAATCTTTGATGTCATCAAACTTTGAGTAACTTAGGGTAGATGCAATCTTCAACATTACCTAATTGTGTTCTTTCTTCTTTTCAAATCATTTGTAGTTTGGTCTCCAATAGGATCAGCAAGCTCAGTGGTGATTGTAGATTGAACATAGTCTCCAAGACCTCCTAGATATAACCTTATCAAACTTTTCCATGCAGGAAAGCTTTCCTTGTTTAGTTTGGGCACCTCCATTTTATACATCTTGATCTTTAGCTATTAGTACCTTCAGACTATTTCCTCTCAAGCACTGGTGCTCTAATACCAATTATTGTAATTCTTCAGAATGACTAAGAGATGGGGTGAATATTTATCAAAGTTCTAGATGTACAAATGGAAATTTTTAGTGCTAATCAAATCCATAACCATAAAATATTAACATGCATATATCCATTAGGTCATACAATACCTTAACTTAGGTTCCTGTTGCTGCTATCCTAGGTTAAAATAACTTTGCAAAAATGTCAACATGAAATAGCATAAGCACATTCACACAATTTAACATAACGATTTTATGTGGAAAACCAATTTGGGAAAAACCATGAGTAACATGCTACCAATTCTTACTCTTCTTAAGTGATGCTTTGTGACAGGCCAACCTTATTAAAGGTTACAATACACATTATTAAGTGTGATCTTGTTAAATTATTTCAATCAACCTATTAGGAGTGAGCATTATTAGAGGAAATTAAACCATTCCATTATAATATTAACCAATTAAAGGATTTACAAATGACTATTAGGTCAACCTTAATCCAAAGGATTTTATCCATACTAGTACAGTTGTTAGAAAGTAATAGTAAGACTCAATCTAATAAAAAATTACAGCTCACTTATATATTATAAATATATATTTAAGCCCTCCATTCTGCTTGGCATTCATACTCTTCATCTCTAATAGCTTGTTCACCCTTCCAGCATGCATCCTCTTAAGCCTTCTTTCTTTGTATGCCAATTGTAGTCTTTTTTGTTTGGCTACTAGATGAAGCAATACACTAGACTCCTTGTCATCCTTAGGTTCTCGTACATGACAACCTTTTCTTCTGACTAGCTATCTCTCTATATATAGAATTTATATCTTTTTCCTCTTAACCACAATTATCTTTTTTAGGATTAGATAGGATTCAATGAATCTACCCACTTTTCCATTTTGGTTCCTCTAGATACTTCCTCTACAAATATTCCTTGATTTCACCTCAAAACTATATACCTTGAATTTTGTGCCATTGGCTCATTGCCGTTATCTTCCACTTGCTTCACATAATTCAAGAAATCAAATTAGCTAGCTCAGATTCATCAAATCCTTCATTTAACATTATTTTCTATCATTCAGATTATATACAGTTTTGTCACTTAGCCAACACTAGTTCACTTGGAAAACACTAAAGTTTACTGATGCTTGAAACGAACAAAACTTTACTTGGCATATACTAAAATTCACTTAGCTTGCATTGTTTGTCTTCTTGTCTTGACATCTATTCATTTTCACTCAACTTCCACTAATTTCTGCTTAGCTTACATTGACTACTCGGCAAGGCTTGGTAGAAAATTTTCTTACTTGATCTTCCTCTAGTCTTTTCTTAAGTAATATTTCAGTTTAGACTTTAAGTAGATAAACATGAAACTATGGCTCTAGTGTCTTACTTGGTCTTAGTGCTCTTTTTATACATGAAATAACTCAAACTTTCTCTAGGTGTTCTTGTTATCTCCTCTTTTCAAATCCTCTTCATCAATCAACCACATTATAGCATTTAGACCAAAAAGAAATTGTCTTACTAGCAGGTAGTAGGTTTGACATCCAAATTTTTAATAAAACCCCAACTATGGTTCATTTCATTTACTAGGCTTGGTCTATAAGGAATATCCCCCATAGGAGACATATTTTTATAATGGAAAACTCTTTTTTTCCTAAATGGAGTTGTGAATGCCTCCCTCAATATGGTAGCCTCTTTTGACTCAGTAATTTTGGAGGCTAACTCTTTCTCTACTGTAGGGTGGTATAGTGATTGGGCTGACATATTACCTTTGGGAATCCATGAAGGATTAGATTTGGCTTTCTTCTTGTTTTGGTTCTTTCTTCCCCAAGAAGGTAGCTCAATAAATAATGGTATTTCAGGGTGGTCCTTTTTAAAGCCACGTGTATTTTTCTTCTTCTAAGCCATTTGTTTAGGATTTTCCTAAACCTTTAAAATACTAGCTACAAAACCTTAGACTTGAGTTGCCACCCTATAAAGGGAAAATAATAGAGTCAAGCTTTAGAATGAAAAATATAATGAAGATTTATAACAATAACTCTGCCACAATGTTAGACTGAAAACCTTAACTCTACACCAAGCAATTGGCTAGAAAATCTTAGCATAGATACCTCAATATTGGTGTAGAGTAATTTCCTAGTAGACTCTCCATTTTGTTAGAGCTCATTCTGGTGAGGAACATATCAAATGGGTTTAAACCTAATACCAGGAAACAAGAAAACATGGACAAGCATAAGGATTAGCTAAATCCTATATTCAGCAAGGTTAAATCTTAGTTCTAGACCAACATTAATAGACTCATTAGGACTCACTTCACTTTAGGCTCTACAAGGCCAAGGTGGGCAAACCTTAATGATTTAATCTTGTTAACTTGATATTCTTTTCTTCAAAGATAGTTCCCTATAGTACAAATGGTCAATGTTCTTCTATGATTTCTCGATAGGTTTCCTATTCATAGTGGCTAACTACAACCAAAAAGTAAATGCAAATAAGCAATGACCAGCACTTTAGTTCTTAGTACATAAAAAGGTAAACTGATTTGTTTGTTATGTATTTCCTACAATTAGGTGAATTATTAACTTGTTCTTGAACTTTAAAATAACCAGTGTCTTATCCATGGATATATATGGTCAAAATCAGTAGACTTGGACCTATTTAATCAACTTATAATTAAATTTGCAAGCAATGAGCTATAAATTTCATTCTTACCATATCCTTTTTATAAACCCTAAACCCTATCAATTACAAAGAGCGATTATTTGATTCTTTGAATAATCAACAAACAACAAGAGATGTATAATTTATGTAAATTGTATTTAACTGAATGAACCTTGTACATTTCAATCTCAAGATTATAGATGTATAAGAAAGGAGAAATAACTCAAAGACAAAGATATATATGGAAAATCCTTCTTATATTGATTTCCTCTAAAATTTCTTACAAAACTAACAAAGACTCAGTGAAAACTCAAAAGCAAGGCATTGATACTAAATTTTCACTATATGTATTCAAGTATCCAAGAAAATGATTGCATTCACTAGATTATAGAAAATAATGGATAGAATTATAAAAAGACATAGGAATAATAAAAATCTATAGATAGCTGACCTCAACTACACATCTTGGAAATCCATTTATAGGATTGCAACAAGCTATAGATGGGAGGAGGACATATGTCTAAAAGAGAATAGATACAAAAAGTGGCAAGATAGGAAAAAAATATATACAATAACATTCTTTAGATGTTCGATCGAAAAAAGGTGAAGTAGTTGAGAAAGTCAACAAGTGAAAATTGAAGTCATGCTTCTTGACTTTACTCTGCTTTGTCTTTTTCTCTTCTCAGTGAGTAAATATCTCAGCTACTTTCTACTAGCAAGGATTTGATCTCTCCCACCACTTCCCAAACATAAATTTCTCTTTTTGTGGGCCACTCCATAGTTTTAACCTCTTCTAAGTCCTGAGTGGCTTTAGTCCACCTAGCAGCCAATGTGGCTTTAGATTCAACAAAAAACTTGTTCAAGCCTACTTTTTCCTTAAAAAGGGAATCAATTAATTTATTATATGGGAAATCAGAAGTATCTTCAAAAATTGATATTGTAGCCTCCTAAGTTAATATGGCACTGAAGGAATTGAAATGTTCTAGCCAATCAATCTCTATGTTAGCAGCATCCAAAATTGATGGTATACAAGGTTGTATTCCTTGAGATAAAACTTTTAACTTTCCTTGTAAAATATGTAGTTTACCAATGAAGAAACCAATCAATTCCTTGACTATTTCCAAACCCTCCTTCACTATGATTATCTTGTTAGGAAAATTTGTCTTTTTATTCATTAGTACAATGAGCCTCTCCAAGAATTGTGTATATGTCCCACATAGATTAAAAGTGGGTGATAGCCATGACAATGCCTCATTGCAAAACTATTCAACACTCAATAAAGTAATATAGAAACTATCAGCCTATTGTGACATGTTCTTCAATGTTTCAATCCTATGGCTCAATAAGCTCTTAAGGACACCTATCCTTACTTCATCATCTTGCTGAGTAGCTAGAGTATCAATGCTCATTCTCATTGGTTCTAATGTATCTTCTTCCCCCAAACCATCTATTTGTGTTGGGGCTTCAGTTGTATCCCTAGTTGGTTGCTATAGATCTTCCTATTCAAGTTTTTCTCCTACATCAACTACCTACTCTACCTATATAAGCTTCTCTCTAAGAGATGCAACCTCATTCTCAAGTGGTTGCAACTTAGCCTCAAGCTCTACAATTCTCTCCTTGTACACATGGCTTTGTCTAAGCTAATCTTCATAGATATTTCTTACGTATATGTAATCATGCATGGACTTGGAAAGTCTAATAACCATTTCCTCCACCTTGGCCTCATTCTTAAATGAAAAATGTTTCATGGCTTTAGAAATCTCTATTTCGGAGGTCCCTTGTAGAGTCCATAAAATCATATTACCTTGTTCAGTACTCTGGACATGCATTAGCTTTGGTTTATTTGATGATGGAGCCATACTCTAAACTACCAAATATTTGGTATCAATGTTATAACCAATTCCTATTTGGTCAAGCATAAAATCTTATTTGGTCAAGCATAAAATCTTGTTCTAGATCCCATCTAGGCACTAATATCTTGCCACTCATTTTCACAAAATTTCTTGCTTCCTCTAGAGTCATGACATCACTCTCAAGATCATAGGTCTACAACTTTTCCACCAGTTCTAACTTTTACTCATCTGATTCCCCTGGCTTCATCTTTAGTACTAGTTCACTCTATTTTATCTTTTATAGGAAGCTCTTGAATTCAATAGATTTTATGAATTCATCACCTTCTAGGAACTATTGGGCTTGGATGATTCTATCATCAAGCCTTGCTGCTACTATTTCCATATCAGTGAGTGTACTCTCAGCTACATTAATCTTTTTTTAGAGATAATCCTTCCTTAAGTCAACAAAATACTAACTACTGCCTGGTAAGATCTACAATTTCCTTTGTTTCAATTCTATAGGGATGTGGACAACCTTTTGTCTCTTGTTTCCCTTTGTGACCCATGATGCTATAGGGACATCATCTTCTTCTATCTCTAGGGTCACATTAGGTTTTGGGTTGTCTAGGCATACCCTATCTTCTTCTCCTATGGGTCCTTCTGGCATCATGGCCATAATCTCAACATGGTTTGTGACCATATTCCTAATCCTCTAAGCATAGGGGATATCCATATAAAATCCCACAAATCAGAAATCCTCTCTCTTTAGTTCTCTTTCCACCTTCAAAACATCATCTAGCTTTGCTAGCCTATTAGTTGCCTCACCCTCTGTAACTATGTTTGGAATAACATCCTAATGGGGTAATTCCTTGGTGCTAGGCAATACATAATTTTGTATCTCCTTAAGGGTGACCCTCATCCAATTGTTGGGGTCATACATTCTATTGGGACTAGTTGACAAGTTGTAATGATGGAGGAAGGTATGGATCTAATCCTAGGCCTCTTTTCCAATTGTAAAATCCCCAACCCTAAAACATCTACACAAGAAAGTTCACCTATGCACTTTGGGTCCTAGATACTCCCTATTGACCATAAATAATTGCTAAATGAATTCATATATATCCAATCTAGGAGGGATAAAATTTGGTAGTATGGGAGTGGTTAAGGACAACCATAAACTCTCATTAAAGAAAAAGTTGGAAATAAGAAAATTTTCCCCCAGTTATGGTCTAATATTTTTCCTTTAGGAAGTTGGGCTGGTCTCAAAAATCTTTTTAAAATCTCAGGTTCCCTAAAGTAACTTGGATCTAACATTCTCATTATCACAATGCTAAAATTATTGAAGAATGAAATAGAATCAAAAAAATAATAATTGTTATCCCATACATGTGTCCACAACTAAACTGGTAGGTATCCATTTGCATTAGAAGTATGATCAATAAAATTAGATCTTATATACCCTACATTCTTGTAGAGGATTAGGTGCATCAATAGTGAATACTGATGGAAATAGAAATCTTTAAATTCTCCACTAAGAGCTTGGGAAATATTTTCTTTCATCACCTCTAAAATGTAATTAACATAATCATACTCCCCCCATGGTAAGAGTTTTTCAAATCCCTAGAAATTATAAATTCAGCGCCATAGACCATGTTAGTTCCATCTTTTCCGTCCACCTTATAGACACCATATACTTTCTTTACAAAATAATTCTTTAACTTTTCCAGAGGCATCATTTTTTCTACCTATTTAGGGAAATCACCTAGAATCTTCCTATCCATTGGAATATGTTGTAGCATAGATTTCCTAGTGTAAGCCTTGGTATTCACCTTGAATTTCCTCTATAAATCCACAAGTTGGCCCACAGCTCCATCAAGTCTAAAAGCCTCAATGAATGATTCATGGTCAAGTTTATATAGAATAGTTCCATCTTTTTTATAGAAGGATTTGGTTGCCAAATTGTAGTGATGAAATAGGGCCTTCATCAAGTCCACATCAAAAAAAACTTCTAGAAATATCAATTTGGACAAATTCTTCTTCCATGGATTACACATAGGAATCTTCTTCTCCCTGTTATAATAGAAGTACTTGAAAAGTTTGGAACTAGTAACACTAGGGCATAGAACATCTTTGCAAAGAGCATATGGATCAATAAAGGCATGGTCATTGTTAGCCATTTTTTTGCCTCCTACTAAAAAATTGAATTTTAATGCCTAAGCCTACCCAATGGTCACTTCCCACTTTTCAATTTTTAAATACCAATGGAAATACAAAAAAATAAAAAAATAAAAAACTTATGGCATTTCTTTTTTTCTAAGTTTGTTTCCATGGGTCTGCAACTTTCCTCACCATCAAATCTTACATAGATCTACAGCAAGTGCTTTCTTGCTTCATCAAAGTGCACTATCTTTACATAATGCAAGCAAATGCCTCACTGCCGCATGACAAGTGGGGCCAAATATGTTATCTCGTGGGCTGAAGAAAGGGAAAAGGGATTGCCAATTGAATTGGCATATAGAAGATGCTTCATTTGTTACGTACTGGCATAGATCGTTAGCAAGCTGTGGATTCTCATCGACTATCAAATCTCCCAAGATCAACAATTAGGGCTTCCCCACTTTATGAAGATGTAAGAATGTTAATGAATGTGGGCAAGTGCCTTGCTATTGCGTGTCTTTTTGGGATCAAGTTATATTTTATAAGCCACAAGGTGATGCCAGATAGGGGCTAGGTTGCTAAGGTGGCTGTCGAGTGGTTTGTGGGCCTAGAAATTTTGGAGGGCAAGCGCAATATAATACATAACTTTCACAATTGTTGATCTTATAGAGATCAATGATCAACACTTCCCTACTTTATGAAGATGCAATGTATTTCAACAATGTAAGAAAGTGCTTGAAGGACATGTATCCCTATGGGCCCAGCCAAGGAAATAGTATAGGAAGGCATTTATAGTTAAGGATAATAGTTGTGAGGCTACCATGGTCAAGATCTTAAAAGGTGGCTCAATTAGTTACAAGGTGGTCAACCACGTGGAGACTTTGTGGGTAGCAAAATGAAATAAAATCATTGGCCCATGTGGCTCATTTTGGTTACATAACTTGTTTGACTTGCTAACTTTGCTGACTCATAAGTTAGAAATGAAGGGAATTAGGTTTTCTTGCACAATCTAATCTTCACAATCAGTTCCAACCACTCTTGAATGAATGTTGTGCCTAGTGAATGAAGGAAATAGCCCACCACCTCTGATCCTATCCATCTACTTGGTTAGAATTCTTTAATGACATTGTTTCTATCTTCTCGAGGCCCTATTTCAGTAAGATTTTGGATTTCATTGTGTTTGAGTCTAAGCTAAGGTTAGATTTTCCCTAGATCTACATGATTAGTCTTTGTAAGACTTAATGGCAGTGGTTGTGAAGTAACTTCACTCAGAGAACATCTCAGTTATGCCTAAGCTATAAAGGCATTTTTTGTAGATTTTGTAAAGGGGTCAGACTCTTCTCTATTTTTCTCTAATATTGCTTTGTAACTTTAGTTTAAATTCCCTTTGCCTCTAAATTTTATGGAATTCTGCCTTATCTCTTTAGCCATTGATGTAAAGTGCAAGAATTAATTTTCTCCCATGGATTATGGTGGATATCTGTAATCTTGCATGACTGTATCTCTCTTGGTCTATGAATGTTATATAAGTGAATCTTCCCTTTCCTTTTGTCATTTATTTGGTTTTTCTAATCTACATGTGATTGCTAGATTAAAGAAAGTATGAATGTGTATATCTTTTGGTGTCATGATGGTTCAATAATCCATGTATGGGCAAAGATTGGTTTGAACACTCTATTTTGGCGCATCACCCCTTTAGGTTAAACTATGTAGATTTGCTTCTACACATTCCTTCTTCCTTTTTCTCTCCAAGAGTAGTTAGGTGCACCCTGATAGTAAAGGAAGCTGGCCTTCTTCAGAGACACAATCTCACAGTTCAAGTCCCAGAGCTTGAAGTTTGTTTCCATGTTTCACAAAGTTGTTGTTAGGTAAAAACTTTGGACAAAGGTGCAAACTTTTGTGAGAATAGTTCTTGGCACACCTGGTGGGATGAATATTCAAATAATTTCAAGTCTACTGGTGTCAAAAGAAAGATTTCAAGATTAATACTAAAGAGATAGTGCTAGCTTTTGTATTTAGGCCTTCAAGAGGCTCATTCTTCAAGTACTTAGTGACTCTGAGTTTCAAATGCATCTAGTTCTAGACCAAAGTTGCAATGATTCATGCCTAAAGGTAAGACAAGGGCATCTTCTAGAGGCAAATTTCAGTATTAAGAGCTTTCATTTTCAAATCCTAGAAAAAGAAAGATTAGAGTATCTTTATCACCAGTTAGGAGTGCAATAGTAACAAATACACCTGCCTAGATTGCCATCATCACATATCAATAGATCACTTGTTTATATGGTGCAGCCTAGAGCTCAAGCTTTTGCCACCTTTAATGGTATACATCACATACCAAAGACATCACATACCAATAGTTGTACTCAAAAGTATACCAAAATTTATTGGTGAAACTTCTATCTCTCATTTAGAACACATTCAAGAAGTTGCAAATGTCTATAATATCCATGGTATTAGAGAAGATAATGTTGTAGTTAGGCTTCTAGCCTCATCCTTGAAAAGAAAAGCACTACAAGGTATAGAGGTTTGGCTCATGGTTCTATAACAGATTAAGATGGATTGGGAGTAGGACTATGTAAACACTTTTAGGACAAAAGTGACCATTTGTCACTTTTAGAAAAATTGACTACTATAAAAAGAGCCCCCCATGAATGTATGACCTATTTCAACTATACTTTTCAAAAGACATGGGATAGAATACCTACTTCAGCAAAGCCTACCCCTGGTAATGCCTTCTTGCATTACCTTAGAGCTTTTAATACTAACATTGCCACTATAATCCAAACTATGGGAGGAGATACCTTGCCTAATACTTATGACATAATAATAAAGTCAAAAAACATCCTAATACAAGGAGGTAAGCTACCTCCAAGGCCTCCTATGCCCTTATTCCATGATGTCCCAAGTCACCAACTAGCAATGGCCTCTATTCCCACAACATCCACACCACAACCCCTTGTTGTAGTCCCTCAAGCTTCCATGTCTTCAGATGGGATGAGTGAAATCAAGGAGATGATGTTGAACATAGATAAAATATTGAAAGGCCAAGACAAGAAGTTGGAGGATAGCTTCATGGTGATGCAGAAAGTGAGCAACAAGGTGGTGACTTTGGAGAGTTAGCAAGCTCAAGGTAATAAGGCTCATCAATTGCAATATCAAACTCTAAAGAATGGTAGGCCTCCAAATCATAATTATGGAAATAACTCTTTTGATCAAAGTAGATAAAATAGTCATGCTTCAACCTCAAATGTAAACCAAAGTAGGGCCATAGTCCCTCAAAACAACTTTGCTTAGGACCAAGACTTTTGTCCTTCTTGTAATTATTCATATGGTTCCTGTATGTGCCAAAAGGTAGAAGAATTCCTATAAGTAACTACACAAGATCCATATGCTAGATAGCAACGAAATGACCCTCAGTCTACTAATGTTTCCCATTTCTAGCAGTTAGAGGATTGTTCTTATATGGATCATCAGGTGAAAGAACATTGTAATGTAAATCAGGATTCCATTACTCATAACACTAGGAGAAAAAGAAGAGCTATTGAAGATGTTCTCCCTCCTCCTCCCAATCAGGCCTCAACTTCAAATACAATACCTCATGTACAAGCAGTAAATGATCAATCAAATAACTTTTAGCAGCAAAGGAAAAATAATATCAGAAAGGATGTAAGTAATCCTCAGGTTGTTCCATCTCAACCTCCTACAAATGCAGCTCCCAAGGCTTCTACCAAAGTACCTAATATTCCATTCAATGTTGTAGAATAGATGAAGAAGAAAAATGTGAATATTTCCATGTGGGATGTTGTTGGTACTATAACCATGCAGAAGAGGTTGTTGCAGCAAGAATTGGAAAGTATTGAACCAAATGATCAATCACCCAGCATGGAAAGTGCCACAAGCCTACTATAGCCATCAAAGGAGGTATAAAAAAGTAAAAAGGTTAGACCCCCTCCATTTTATGTTTCTCTAATTATAGGGGTAAACTAGTATGCAATTGCATGATTGATTTAGGGGCTAGTAGTTTAGTGATGCCAAGGCGTGTTGCTGATGTTTTGGAAATGAAATATGAGCCCTTTGTTACGAATGCATTATAGTTGGATGGTAGTAATATCAATACTATAGGGATCCTTAGGAATGTGTAAATGGCCCTAAATGCATGCCCCATTTGTACTATAACTCAAGATATATCAATTGCTAAAGTCAAGCCACATTTTGCCATCTATCTGTCAAGAGACTTCACTACCCAAATAGGTGGTTACATATATTTTGATTAGTCATATATGTTTTTTAGAACAAGATATGGGACCAAAGCTTCAATTAAAGTATACCCTTTAGCCCT
This sequence comes from Cupressus sempervirens, assembly GCA_028749045.1. Lineage (NCBI taxonomy): Eukaryota > Viridiplantae > Streptophyta > Pinopsida > Cupressales > Cupressaceae > Cupressus > Cupressus sempervirens. Next base: position 712,715,907 of record CM053792.1, read on the forward strand.
CCATCACATTGAACCTTACACCCCTAATCTCATAAATATGAATCGCACTATCCTAGAAATAGATGAGAATGACATAGTGAATGAGCCTGCTACTTCTCTATCAGAGATACCTAATTTTCTCTTACATGAATGGGCTAATGCATACCAGTTTGATCCTATGTTAGAAACCCTTGAGACAAGTCTCGATACATATTGTATATCAAAGAAAGATGCTCTAGTTCCAAGTCTAATGAAGACTAAAGAAGATGTGAGTGGGTATGGAGCATGTACTTTGATGGATCAAGAAATAGGAATGGATCAAGGGCAAGTGTGATGTTGATTTCTCTTGCACAAGCAAGGTAGTACTTCTCCTTTGGGCTCCAATTTAGTTGCACTAATAACATGTCCAAGTATGAATCCTTGATTTAGGGTCTCCTACTTGCTTAGGAAAGAGGAATTAAGACCTTAATTGTATATGGAGATAGTGTGTTGATGGTTAATTAAGTGAGAAATCAGAATATCACCAAGAGCGGTTTGCTCAAGTCCTATAAACATAAGGTATGGGATTTTCTTGAAGGTTTCAATGCATTTAATATTCAAAGCATCCCAAGAAAATAAAATAGATATGTTGATAGACTTGCAGCAATATGTTCATCTTATGATGTGCCAAGGAATCTTGAGGAGAAGAAGAAGCAACAGATCAAAATGGTATTAAGGTTTGCCATCCCTGACAACAACATCCATTAGCAAGTGCTTGAATCTGACAAACAAATTGAGAGCTTCTTGCAGAATGAAGCAGAGTTTAGAAATAGAAACCAATTAAGACTACAAGATCAATATGGTGATCGGATCATTAGTCTTAGTTCCAAAAAATTTCCTAAAGGTCTCATTACATTAGAGAGTGTTTTCAATCCTATTGACCAAGCAAGAGGTAGAGCTATGAACCTAGCTACTAACAAAGATAATCACATCCTAGTCAAGGTTGCTGATGGAAAATCCTTAAACATGGCGAAGGTATGTTTTAAAATTGAGCAAGAAATTTGCATTCATCTATGTCAAGAATTTAATGATGTATTTTCTTGGACGTATGATGATTTAAAGGGTTTTGACCCAAGGTTGTTTCAACATACCATAGATTTAATTGATGATGTCAAACCAATAAGACAAAAATAGAGGCCAGTGAATCCTAAAATTGAACCCCTAATGAGAAAAGAGCTATCCAAATTGATTGAGGCCAATATAATTTTCCCCATCAAGCAGTCATCATGGGTAGCAAACCTTGTCACTATTATGAAGAGAAATGGAGAAATTAGATTGTATGTGGACTTTAGGGACCTTAATCAAGCTTCCCTTAAAGATCACCAACCTCTCCCTTCAATGGATCAGAGTTTGTCCAAGGTCAATGGTTTAGAGAGGTTTTCATTTCTTGATGGATTCTCTAGTTACAATCAAGTGTTGGTCAAGGAGTCTGATAGGTACAAGATTGCATTCACCACCAAATGGGGTACTTATGCTTATTGTAAGATGCCATTTGGACTAACCAATGTAGGTGCTACATTTCAAAAGGAAATGGAGATGGCCTTCAAGAACATGATTGAAAAGTTTGTATTAGTTTACCTTGATGGTATCACAATGTATTCAAAGAATGTAGAAGATCATTTTGATCATCTCAAATAGGTTTTTGTAAGGTGTAGAGAGTTTGGGATATCCCTCAACCCAGGTAAGTGTGTCTTTGCTACCAATTAAGGAAAATTACTAGGACACATTGTATCTAGGGATGCTTTAACCATTAATCTTGAAAGAAAAAAAGAAATACTTGTTCTCCCTCTTCCTAGACATAAGAAAGGGCTACAAAGTTTTGTGAGAAGATTTATCTCTAATATTGCTACCATGGTAAAACCCCTTATAGCTATGCTCAAGAAAAATAGGGTCTTTGCATGGACCAAGGAAGGGAAGGAGAGTTTTGAAGAGTTCAAGGTAGCCATAGCCTCAGTTCCTACTCTCATTAATCCAAATTTTGAAAAGGATTTCTTCCTTTATGCCCTAGGTGGTGAGTCAAGCATTTTTGTTATCTTGACTCAAACAAATGATAAAGATGAAGAGTAGCCCATAGCCTTCTTTAGTGAAGAGCTTAAAGAGTATGAAGACAAATACATCTATGTAGAGAAGCAAGCCCTTACAGTCATTAGAGCTTTAAAGAAATTTAAACACCTTCTGTCTCATAATAGTGAGAAGAGAGCTGGTTGGATTACTAAAGTAATGGAATATGATGTTGACATCTAGATCACCAAGCTAGTAAGAGGGAGGGGGTTCTATAAATAGACGATATCATTTCAAAAATCATGTGAGGAAGTTGCTATGATACTAATAGAAGAGAAAGAGACAATAAATGATGACCCAAGGAATTGGATGGATGATATGAACAATTTCTTGTTAGGCAACGGATATCCTCAGGGATTGGATAGAACTAAAAGGAGATAGTATGGATTGTAGTCAATTCCTTATGTCATAGTTGATGGTATCCTTTTTAGGAAAGATTTTAATGGAGCCCTATTAAGATGCATTGACATAGGCCAAGTTGAAAGAAAGGTTAAAGAGCTTCATGATAGTCCTAACGGTGGCTACTTCTCAACAAGGACAACTACAATGAAGATCATGAGGGCTGGTTACTATTAGCCATCCCTATTTCATGATTGTCATAACTATGTGAAGAAGTGTGAAAAATGTGCCATCGTCTCTGGTAAGAAAAATCTTGTAACTCTTCCCCTTCGCCCCATTCAAGTGGACCAACCTTTTGCTCAATGGGGATTTGATTTCATAGGCCCTATCAATTATTCTTCCAATTCTAGTAATAAATGGATTCTAGTTGCTACTGATTACTTGACTAGATGGATGGAGGCAATTGCATTCAAGGATGCCACTAAATCTTCAATTGTTGAATTCCTTGATGGAATTGTGACTAGAATTTGTGCCCCTTCAACCATTATTTTAGATAATGAAAAATCTTTTGTAGGAGCTCATATTTTTGCATGGGCAGTTGACCATAATATATAATTGACCACATCCTCAAACTACTTTCTTGAAGTCAATGGTTTGGCTGAGTCATCGAATAAAAACTTAATCAGGATTATGAAAAGGACAATAGAAGATAACCAAAGGTGTCTGCATCAGAAGCTGAAGATAGCCCTGTGGGCTGATAGGATAACACCTAAGAGGTCAATATTAAATTCATCATTTATGTTGGTATATGGCAGAGAAGCAAGGCTTCCAATTTCATTAGAGTTCTCATCCCTAGAACTAGCTCATTAGCTAGAGCTAATTGAAGATGATGCCATGATAGTGAGAATAGTAGAATTGATGGAGCTGGACAAGAAAAGAAAATAGGCCATGCAAACCCTAGAAATGCATCAACAACATGTGAAAAGGAGTTTTGATAGGAAGGCCAAGGTCAGTATCTTCAAGGAGGGAGATCTAATCTTGAAATGGGAGGGGAGGCACTCAAAATTTGATACACTATGGAGTGGTCCCTATGTAATTGTCAGTTGCAAGCAAGCCAATGTTTTTCATTAAGTAGGCCTGATGGTGAAACTTTGCCTATCCCAGTCAATGGGATCTATCTCAAACCATGATTCTAATGAAGGTTAAGGTTTCATGTATATAAGTAAAGTAGTTTTCTTTCTGTTGGTCTCCTATTTTCTAAGAAGTGCATGAGCACAGGATTCTCTCTGTGAGATAGCCAATTTTTTCAAGTTTTGAAGGTTATAGAAGTTTTTTTCTCTAGTTCCAATTGCAGAGTGTAGGTTTTCCAGGGTTTTTTGCTCTCACAAAGGTAGGGTTAGGGTTTCATAATGCATTGATCCACATTTTTTACAACTCTATGGACCAATGGATGCATAAGGCCATTGGTCATGTGCATAGTTGGCTTGCGTCCCATTTGAGTCGTCAAAAATGTTAGCCATTTTTTGCCTCCCTCCAAAAATTAAATTTGAATGCCTAAGCCCACCCAATGGTCACTTCCCACTTTTAAATTTTTAAATACCAATGGAAATACAAAAAAATAAACAAATAAAAACTTATGTTATTTCCTTTTTCTTAAGTTTGTTTCCATGGGTCCTCTCCATCAGATCTTACATAGATCTACGACAAGTGCTTTCCCACTTCATTGGTCAAGTACTGACATAGATCATCAACAAGCTACGGATTCTCATTGACTGTCAGATCTCCAAAGATCAATGATCAACACTTCCCTACTTTATGAAAATGCAAGGATGTAAAGGAATGTAGGCAAGCACCTTGCTACCGCATATGTTTTTGGGGTTAGGTTATACTTTATAATCCATAGGGTGATGATAGATGGGGGCCAGGTTACTAAGGTGGCTGTCGAGTGGTCTGTGGGCCTAGAAATTTTAGGGGACAAGCACAGTATAATATAGATCTTTCATGATTGTTGATCTTACAGAGATCAACAATCAACACTTCTCCATTTTATGAAGATGCAAGTTATTTAAACAATGCGGGAAAGCACCATAAGAACATGTGTCCCTATGGTCCTGACTAAGGATATAGTACAAGAAGGCATTGACAATTAAGGTTGACTATTGTGAGGCCACCATAGTCAAGGTCTTAAAAGGTGGCTCAATTAGCTGCAAGGTGGTCAACCATATAGAGACTTTGTGGGTGGAAAAATGAAATAAAATCATTGGCCCACGTGGCTCATTTTGGTTACAGAACTTGTTTCACCTGCTGACTTTGTTGACTCATAAGCTAGAAATTAAGGGAATTAGGTTTTCTTGCACAATCTATCTTCATGATCAATTCCAACCACTATCAAATGAATGTTGCACCCAATAAACTAAGGAAATAGTCCACCACCTCTGATCCTATCTATCTACTTGGTCATAATGGATTAATGGCATTGTTTTTATCTTCTGAGGCCCTATTTTGGCAAGATTTTGGATTTCATTGTGTTTGAGTCTGTGCCAAGGTTAGCTTTGCCCTAGATCTGCATGATTAGTCTTTGTAAGGCTTAATGGTAGTATTTGTGGAGTAACTTCAGTCAAAGAACATCTAAGTTATGCCTAAGCTATAAAGCATTTTTTGTAGATTTTGTAAAGGGGTCAGACTCTTCTCTATTTTTCTTTGATATTGTTCTGTAACTTCAATGTAAGTTCCCCTTGCCATTACCCTAAGATCTTACGATAAACTATCTATCATAAGATTGGAGATCACCATATGCCACACAAAAATTAATATAAAATTCTTTTCTGGTCCCATTGATCTAACTAAGAATCCACTTGGTGTATGCTTCACAATTTAATCAATAAAAAATGGACACTTGTCACCAATCTAACAATTTATTATTAATTTTTCTTGTCTTCTACCACCTTACGATCTTATGATCATAAGTATCCCATACCATCACAACATCAAAAATTTATCTTCACAACCTTACGATGCCCATAGCTTCATAAGATCATAGCACCTTCCTTCTTGGTCTTTGATGTCCCACTCAACTTCCTTATCATAACATCATAGAAGATGAAATGGAAACCATTCAACCTGACATATGATCATATGATAAAAAAGAAATTGTAAGATCAAGGATTTTAGCTTTGTCATCCACGATGTTATGGCACACTACTTATCTTAAGATCAAGAAGCTGGAAACACTTCAACACGATCCTCTGCTATCCCCTTTATTGCAACATCATAGAAGATGATGTAAAATTTAAGTAAGAACCCCACTCATCTATAAAACCTAGGTTTAGATCTTAGACTCTGATCTTTTATGAAGGTTCTTGATATATTGAATGAAAACAAAGCCATAAGACACCAATTTTCACACCTGGGACAAATGAAAAATAATTGGACTAATGAAAAGACAATCATAGGGCTATCCTCTATAAATAAAAATTGATATCACATAAACCCTAACGTCACAACACCCCCTTTTTCTAGTACATTTTCACCATAGATTTTGCAAAATTTAAAGCAAGTAAAAAAAAGGGCTATTAGTGGCTCTATTTGGGGATGATGGATAACTTGTATCCATGCAAGAATTCAGAGTCTTTGGGTTATAAAGACAACACATATGATAGCCTAAGGCAAACTTTTGGTACTGCACATCAAAATATACATATATTCAAGGGTTATAGACATATGTATAGGTAATTACAAAATTGAACAAAGACACAAATCCTAACTATTGTTCATGGAAAATAAATACCTTCAATATAAGTATTTCTTCAAGAATTGTTCATTAATTGGCTATTCCAAAAATTTGATAGTTCCTTAATGAAATACAATCTTCACCCCAAGCTCAACCAAATAAGGACCCAGCTAGATGGGATCAAATTTTCCATGTTTTCCTTTTTCTTCTAGCCTTACATTCCACATTAGGACAAGATCATCTAATTAAAACTTTCTAACCATTGCTTTCTTATCATATAGATATTTTGTCTACAACTATAATTTCATATTTCTTATAGAGGCCTCCCTTCTTGTCTCAGTTAATTCAACTAAATCATCCATTCTTTCATGCATATCATCATCATACATTTGAATATAGTTCTACAAACCCATTAGATTGTTCTAAGGCATTCTAGCCTAAATTCCATAGACAAGGTCAAAAGGTGATACACCTATTGCCTATTTTACTATCACTCTATCAACCTAGATGGCCAACTTCAATTTAGAGTCCTAAGCCTTCTAGTTATTATCTAGGGTTGTTTTAATTACCTTTAACAAATTCTTGTTTGTAGATTTAGCTTGTCCATTACCTTGTGGATGATAAGGTGATGAATCTAATCTAGTGATGCCATACTTATTACAAAATTAATAAATTCCTTAGATCTAAAGCACATAGCATTATCAGTTGCTATTATTTTAGGACATCCAAACCTTGTAATGATATTATTCAAAAGGAAAATTTTTACCAGTTTACTGGTAGAATTTCTAGTAGCGATTGCCTCAACCCATTTTGTAAAATAATCAGTTGCAACTAGTATCCATCAGTAACCACTACTAGAACTAGGTGAAATGTAACCTATAAAATCCATCCCCCACTACTGAAAGGGTGCCTAGGTCTCAACTAATTTCAAATGTGTGTTGTTGAAAATTTTCAATTTTCCTACAAACCTCTGGCAAGTATCAGATTTCCTAATTAGGGCTTTGGCATCCTTAAATAAGTTAGACCACCAAAATCCTACTCTATGATCTTATGGGTAGTAATTTTTTCCATTTAATGCCCACCACATACCCCTGAGTGCATATCACTCAATACCTCTTTTGATTTCTATTGATTGACACACTTCAACTGTATTCCTTCAAAATTACTCCACCATAGATCTCTATTTATAATAATGTATCTGAGTGCATGTAGTTTTATATTCCTCCTTACATTATTTGTTAGATGGGATGGAGATTTCATATACAATAAATAGTATATCACATCTTTGTACCAGTCATATTGATCCATATCACATATACCAATGTTGAGGTTCTGATCTTCAACATTTATTTGATTTGCATCTAAATTTGTTTGTACCATGAGCATAGGTAATCCTTGGCCTCTCACCTACTTGGTAACTTGGATATCTATGTTAAACTCTTAGATTCTATTGATCCATCTACAACTTCTACCATACACCTCTTGCTGAGAAAATATCCTTCACTGTTGCACTAGGCACAAAAGCAATCACAATAGCACCTACTAGGTAACAACTAAAGGCCTTAATAGCTTTGACTAAAGCATGCGCTTACTTCTCATTTATTTCATACTTAGTTTCTGTAGGCTACAGAGATTTACTAAAGAATTCTATAGGTTGTTCATAACCATCTTCATTTTTGTGAAGTAAAACTATTGCAATAGTATGAAAAGATGCAAAAGTGAGAATGTGCACAGGCTTTTCATAATTGGGGGTTCTAAGGACTGGAGAATTCTTTATGGAAGTTTTAATTTCTTGGAAAGAAATAGTAGGATCACCTATCCAATTGATAATTGCTTCTCTTTTGAGAATTTTTGAAATTGGCCTACTAACCTCAACAAAGTTAGTCACAAATCTCCTTAAGAAATTAACTTGCCCAAAGAAAGATTATATACCTTTGACATTTTTTGGCCTTGGAATTTTATCAATCACTACCACCCTTCATGGTCAATATTTACCCCATCCTTTGAAACTATATGCCCTAAAAGCTTCCCTCCTATGACTCAAAACATACATTTTATAGGGTTTAAGGAAACACCATATTCTAAACCCTTAATAAAAATCTTTTCAAGATGTGTGTATTGGTCTTCAGCTTTCTTGGAATAGGTAGTCAAGTCATCTTGATATACCACCATGAATTTGTTAATATACTCTTTGAAAGCTACATCCATGGCCCTCTGAAAAGTTGCTCCTTCATTTATGAGACCAAAAGGCATTCCTATGTATACATAGGTTCCCAAAGTAGTAGTGAAGGCTTTCTTGAACTGTTCTTTTTCATCAACAAGGACCTAGTTGTATCCTGGGAAACCATTCATCATAGACATTAAGTTTGAACTAGTCACTTGTTGTATCATAGCCTCCATGTTAGGCAATCCATAATTATCTTTTAAAGATGCAATGTTTAGATTTCTAAAGTCAACACAAAGTCTAATGTCACCATTAATTTTTTTGATACATACCAAGTTAAATAACCATGAAGAATGCCTAATTGGCTTGATGATCTCTCCATCCCTAGGCTTCAATAATTTTTCTTGCATCTTGGGAGCTAAAATTGGATTCTCTAGCCTCTGCTTCTGTCTAAAAGGTTCTACATCCTCCTTGAGACATATTATATGCTAGAAAAAATCTTTCCTATAGGCCTTAAGGTCATCATAAGACCATGCAAAAACATGTCTGAATTTTCTTAATACACCTATCAAGGATTTCCTAATCTCAGGCTATAAGGTCTTTCCAACATATACTTTCTTTGGGGATTTAGTATTGCCTCAAATTTATTTCTTCCAGTTGTTGTGGTTTCTTATCTTTTGCATCTAAATATACTCAGTCTTGGTTACCAAAAAAAATCTACAAAATAACCAATCCCTTGGGCACCTTGTTGGTCTTGAGTTGCAAGATCTCTTGGCTGAAAATATTCTCTTTTCCATCTATTGTTTCTATCCAAGCACTACAATCAAGCTCCTATCCATGGTACTTATCCTCATTAATGAGGAAATTTAAGATGTCCTTGTCATCCTTAAAATTTGCCAACTCTCCACATTATCTAGAATTGAAGGTTTGTTTTGCATTTCAATAGTAGACAAACTAGCAAATGATATGTCATCTGGCTTTATAGCCACATTTGCTAATAAGTCAGCCATTTTATTATTACTTCTATCCTTCCAACCTATTCCAAAAGCATCAAATGAATCAATAGTATCCCATACACCATTCCTATATTGTTTTAATCTTTTATTTTTTGAAACACACACTCCTCTAACCTGATAGATAATCAACTCAGAGTCACCAATGGCATGCATTTTCTTGATTCCATCGCTCATTGACACCTTTAACTCTAGTAATAATGCCTGATATTCTACAAAAATTTTGGTACATGCAAAGCTAAGGGAAAAAGAGTACCTAAATATATTTTAATCTGGTAAGATAAAAACTATCCAAACTCTTAACCCTTTCTTTGACCTTGTTCCATCAATTTAAATGTTCCATAGCTTTGGTGAGTCCATACAGCAAGTGACCTCCTATGCAATTAGTGCAGGAAATGTCTCAAACTCTTGGATAATCAATTCATCTCTAAATGCATTCACCTCTGTGTCTAAGAAACAAGTTGTATCCTTGTCAATATTTTCCTCAAAAATGTAACTTACCCTTGGCTCCCTATTTACCTTGATAGCCTTTTGTCCTACTTGGAAAGTAGCATATGAAAAATCACTCTACAAACTACCTCCCATCACAGCACTCCACTTCCTAGAGAGAAACATCCCATAGTGGGGAGGAATATCTACTACAAGGACTAACATAGAGTTCTGCATCAGGATATGCAACAAGTTTGAAAGGTAAAGCATTGATAGTACCTATGATAGGTACTTCCCTGGCATCCATTTCCTTGCACCTACCTTTCTTGGTGTCTAATCTTAAACCAAGGGCCACCATAGCCTTAAAATGCATTATAGTATTTGAGGCACCAGAGTCAATCATACAATTCTTTAAAGTTCTACCCATTATGATCAATCTAAGGAAGAAACAGTCAATGTCCTGCAAGTATGCAATTGAAGAATTTTCCAAATACATTTGGGGTATTTGGGACATGACTCAATTATCCTCATTTTCATTTACTAAGGTTGGGAGATGTTGTGTAAGTGTTGGTTCTTGTGTAACAACATTATTATCTTATATTCCCCCTAACCAAGAGAGAGCCTTGTACTTGTGTTTTTTTATCCTAAACATTTCTGATAAAGGAAGCTTGATAGTAATTTGTGATAAGATTAAAATCATGTCAAGTGGATCATAATTGGTAGGCTTAAAAGAAAAACCTATGGATATAGGATTTTGGACAATAGATGGCTTGTTTTTCTTGATAGTATCAGAGTCTGATCTTTTCTCTTGTGCATTTGGCTTGATAGTTTCAATTCCTTGAAAATTTACCTCTTTTGGGGCTCCCACTTCTTATTTTTGTTTTCCTTGATCTTAGAAGTCTCAGATGTGTCCTTTTAATTTTCATTAGTAAACTTTTTAGTAGCATCCTTGATAAAGATACCAACTGGCTTTACTAGAATATCATTTATAGTTATGTTCCTTAAAATTTTATGTACTCTACACTTGAGCCACCATCTCTAAAGTAATTTTCTCAATGTCTTCATTAGAAGGCTTTCTTAGATTTATATATTTCTTTGGTCTACAACATCATGTTCAAATTTCTCAATGTCAAATTCTTAATCATTGTCACAAAGGTGGATCATATTGCATGTAACATTCTTTTGATTTTCTTATTGACCTTCCTCATCATTTTGTACCTACTGATTTGCAACAAAAGATTGAGGTACAACACAATAGTTAGAGGAATAAGGGATTGACAAATAATACACCGTGGCATCTCTTTTTCCATGTTCATAGAATTCATTTTCAAAGGATCTAGTGTTCCTTTATCCTTGTTACATTGAGTGGGATTGGGTATTGGCTTACCATCCTTCCACTGAGTGGTATAAAGATAGTTCTACATACAAGGTTTCCTATTAAAATTATTATTGAAAGGAGCCTTGTCTGTAGTATTTGGCTTGTTTTCTTGATAGGTTGTGGGAGTTAACATCTTCAACATTTTTAAAAGTTTCCCCATCCTATCCTCTTTAAGCTTCTTTCCTCTAATAGGCTTTTCACCATCTTTCTTATTTTTTAGATTAAATAACGTGGGGTCAACCCTTTTTATAAGCTTACTAGTAGCTCTTCTAGTATTTTCAATGTTTAAAACCATTATATAAGCATCCCTTAATATTTTGGGATCCTTGTCCCTAAGATCATATGCCATCTTATTATCAAAAGCATTGAAATAAGCAGTAAGGCAAACATCCTCATTCAACCTCATCACTTGGAACAACTTGTACATTCCCTTTTGAAATATGACATTGAAATCAAAGGTTGATTCATTAGGATCCTTCTTAATATTGTTGAAATCATTTAGCATAAAACTGATATTGGTCTTATCACCATATTGCTCTTTGAATAATTTCTCCAAATCATTCCATGACTTGATGCTATCATCTGGCAATCTCCTAAACCAATCCCTAGCATCCTCAATCAGTGAATGGAAAAAGAGTTTCATCACTACATCTTCATGTTCCACCTAATAATCATTTAGCATATCAATGAACTTTTTGAGATGTTCTTCACTAGTAATAGGATTATTTCTAGCAAATTTTGTGACCTTGTCTCTAAAGGTCATTTGAGGTGGGATGAGGAAAACTAGGGATACCTAAGAAAGACATCTATCTATATTTTTCAATATAAATTGGTCTCCTTTTGGAAATTGGAACACTTGAGGTACTTGCTCCAATAGGCTAACTTTGGATAGGAATCTAAGTGTATTGGGTTTGTTGAGCAAGGGGAATTTGGAAAGTTGTAGCAAAAGTTGAAACAAGGGCTAATTATGAAGAGCTTTGGCCTATTGTGACATGACCAATACTAGATATATTAGGAGCATCTTGTCAAGATTAGCTAGGCTAAAAAGCTAAGGTAGAGTTTGACTTAATGAATTGGACCGTTCTCCTAGTCTTAGCTGCTTGAGCTTAATTTTCCACTTTCCTCAATTCCTTTTCTAGATCTTCCTTGTCCTTTTTGGCCTTTTCCAATTCTAGATCAAGTTTTGACATGACAAGGCATGTGGTCTTACTAGGGAAATGGGGCTCATTTATTTGTATTCTAATGACCTTTTTCTTTCCCTTATTAGAGTCCTTCCCATTCAACTCTACAGCTCTAGTTCTAGAGGTGTATAAGGTTGAATTTGTTCAATAATAGGGTCCTCCTTATCTTTAAGAAGGCACTCTTGCTCTTGAAAATTAGATTTTAAAACCTCCATATATCCAAAATTGTCAAAGTGTAGCTTCAAAGATCCCTCCTCCAATTTCTTGTTTGATTCTTGTAGGGAAGCCATTCTCCTAAGTAAGTTATCTCTTTCAATATAGGTGTTCAAAAACATTTTTTCTTCTTTGCTTTTCCTAATGAATGGGTTTGGCTTCCTCTTATGCAATTCTTCTCCTAAGAAAGATAAGTTCTGGGTATAGCTCCTCATGGTCTATAGTAGTGGTTTCAAAATTCACTGGATCATATAGATCTATAAGGTTTGCTACATATGGTTTTTATCTAGGACTGAAGCTTCCAACCAAATCTACAAATAGTTGACCTCAACTCCAAATCTTGGAAATCCATTTATAGGATTGCAACAAGCTACAGATGGGAGGATGACACATGTCTAAACAAGAATGGATACAAAAGGTGGCAAGATAGGAACAAAGGATATACAAAAAAATTCTTTAGATGTTCGATTAGAAAAAGGTGAAGTAGTTGAGAAAGTCAGCAAGTGAAAATTGAAGTCAAGCTCTTTGACTTTACTCCCCTTTATCTTTTTTGTTCTCAGTGAGTAATATCTCATCTACTTCCTGTTGGCAAGGATTTGATCTCTCTCATCACTTCCCAAACATAAATTTCTCTTTTAGTGGGCAACTCCATAGTTTTAACCTCTTCGAAGTTTTGAGTGGCCTTAGTCCAATAGGCATCCAATGTGGATTTAGATTCAACAAAAAACTTGTTCAAGTCTACTTCTACCTTAAAAATGGAATCAATTAATTTATTTTAATGGACATTAAAAGTATCTTCAAAAATTGACATTGTAGCCTCCTGAGTTAATATGGCACTGAAGAAATTAGAACATTCTTGGCAATCTGTCACTGTGTTACCAATGAAGAAACCAATCAATTCCTTTACTATTTCCAAACCATCCTTCACTATGATGATCTTGTTAGGAAAATTTGGCTTTTTATCCATTAGTACAATGAGCCTCTCAAAGAATTGTGTATATGGCCCTCATAAATTAAAAGTGGGTGACAACCATGACAATGCCTCACTAGAAAAATACTCAACACTTTGTAAATCAATATAGAAATTGTTAATGCATTATTTTATTATTTTACATTATTTTATTATTTCATTTAGGTCAGACACTTAGGATTTTTTGTACTCTCATGAGCTGTCATGTTGACAACACAGAAGTAAGCAACTCTAATTTGGCACATGTTGTCTACAAAATTGGAGTTTGCATCATTCACTAAGTTGTCATGTAGACAACACAGTTATTCACACTCCCTTTTTAGCACATGTTGTCTACAAGATAAATTTTCACGCTACACAATTGTAGGCTTATCTTCTAGTCATCGCACTTACTCTTATGCTTAATGCAGGATAACCCATATCTAGTGGACATGTGCTTGGTTGTATGAATTATTATGTTGCTGACTTCTATGCATTCTAGAAGCTCTCCAAAGGCCTTTATATATAGGCACTCCTAGTGTACTTTTATATGGCATATTGAATTAATACATCATCATTTTGATCATACACTTTGTTTGGTCTATTGTTGTGCTTTTGTTTGAGTTCCTTGGTCTTGGGCGAATTCTACCCTAAGGAAAATTCTTACATGGTATCAGAGCTCGAGGAGATTCTGTACACATAGTCATTTGAGACCATTCATGATTTAGCACCTCAACCCAAATCTAGAGTTTTTTAGAAATTGGGACCGTCCACAGCCAAATCTGACCTCACCATTGCATTCAGAATGTTGATTCGGTGAAGATCAACTATAAACTAGTCTATGCTAGGCTAAAGTTGATTGTGACACACAAAAAATTAGCAAATTAGCACCCGAAGGCACCAATTTGCAAATTGGGTATGGTCATTTAATTGATCTAATTATTTATTTTTTAGATCTAAATTAATTTCATCTCTGCAATTTATTTTTTGATTTGGGTATTTTTAGAAAATTATTTTCACTAGTCAAGCTAGCAAAGAAAAAAAAAATTGTAGAACCAAGCAGTCATACCCTGACCCTACAAATTTGTTAGAATATATTTTATTTCATAGGAATATTCCATTTATTTAGCAGGCATTTGCATCCACTTCCAAAATCTACACTGGTGGACTAGACCATATAAATCCAACAAGGCATTAATTTCAACAAGCGACTGACACACAAACCCGATATTTATAGTCTCTGGCGACCTTCCCTTTGAAAGATGAATTGTAGCTTAGTTGTTTTAAACAACATGAAAGTCTACCTCCCATGCAATGTGGGATTATTTCCCATAGTCCGGTGACTCCCAAGAACTCTTTTGGTGACATAAAATCATCTTCGACAGCTCGAAAAGAAACCATCACTGCCGTGAAGTTTCCAGCGAGAATACCTCCAGCGTGGCAGGAAAAGCTAGTGACAAAAACTTCAAATCGTGCACCCATAGATTGGTCACTAGTAGTGATCACATAAAAATTCTAGTGTCACTTCCATTGTGACATGCGATGTGCCTCAAAGTTCGCCACATGGTTGCGACTGCGTAGCGACACGTGTCCATTTTGCAACACCCACCCACATGGAAAATCTAGTCAATCATCCACCTATGTAGCTAAATAAGTAGACATGTTAGCATTTATAGTCAACCTCCATACCATTCCATCTATCTATATAGGTTGTACGATGATTACATCATCATGATAGCATGTTGACATCATCACAGGGTGGAAGTCACTGATGTCATCCAATCTATGAGCCTAATTTTATGGTTGTATGACCGTCATTCTAGGGAAAGTTATAACTATTCCAATGGTTGTATGATCGTTAAATTTAACCCTATCTTTTGCTAATGCAACCCCTCTCTAGATTGATTTTGGATTTTACAGTCTAACTTTGGGAGGCCATATCTCAATCATCCGGACTCCAAATCAAGTGCAATTTCTTCTAAAATTGGGTAGAATTTCCTAAACTTTTTAGTGGTGTAGCTCTTTTCTAGTTTTAATGCATCGATTTGTCGAAAATGTTATCTTTTGGTGATTGTAATTATCTAATTGTACATTTTTCAACTTCAAATGCTCCGTATGGACATATCTGGACATGAAAATAGGTTTCATTTTTTTTGAAAATGTGTTATTTTTAGTCTACTTTCTAGATCTACAATAAAATTGTAGGGTTGTGTGGACAAAAGTGTCACTTTCAAAAATAGGGCCTTTCTTTGCTTTGTATTACTTTAAATTGTTGTACATTGTAAAAGTTCCAAATTTCTAATCTTTCAAGAAGTTGTAAGAAGAAAAATCAAAAATCCATGAAGGCCAAAATTAGCAAGTGGCCATTGTAATAACACTACTTATAAAGTGCCAAAAGCATCTATTTTAGGGGGGTTTCTTGATTTAGTGAAAAGGGGGGGTGTTCTTAATGTTGTGTTCCTTCTTTTCTACAATTTTCTTTCATTTTCTACATTACGAGAAGTTTTAAGTTCCCAAAATTAACTCAACATAATTATGCTACATGTTCCATAAAAATTTGGTATCATTTAATGCACAATGGATTTTCTCAATATGTACATGGTACCCTTCCTAAACCAATAGGTGATAATGTATCAGCAAGTGATATTTTAGCTTGGGTGGCAATGGATAGGAAAGCCCTAGGTGATATATGTTTGGGGGTTGATGACGAAATCATGTTTCAAATTAACAAGTCTTTTACATCCAAGGAAGCTTGGGATACCCCTAAAAACCTATATGGTAAAGTGTCTAAAGAGGATGTTTTCAAAATTGAAGATGAACTTGTCTCCTTAGATCCTAAGTCAGTTGATTCTATACAGGATTTCATCATCAAGGTGAATGAACTAATTGTGGGAGTCCTATCAAAGATGATAGATTGATCTATCTTATTCATAACAAGATGCCATCTAAGTATTCCACATTTGTTTCTTCTTTTAACACCTCAAAGACTACATTAGGGTCTACCTATAATAAAGTCTCTTTTGATTAATATATTGATCTGTTGGATATAGAAGAGAAGAAGTTGAAATCAACAAGGATTCTCAATTCACCTAAGTCTAAAGGATTGGTGGCCAACAATGAGGGTCGACAAAATTTAGCTAGACAATCTTCAAATAAAGGAAAGGGTAAGAATAAGAAGTGGAAGAAGAACAAATTAGAGGATGTAGAAAAGACAACACCACAATCGAGTCAACAAGGCAAGTCTTCCTCAAATTCCAACAAGAAGGGGGACAACAATAAGGAGAAGAAAAAGTGTGCCTATTGCAAGAAAATGGGTCATGAAGAACATGAGTGTTATCATAAGAAGATTGATGAGTTGACCTCTATCATGAAGAAATATAGTGTTCCATTTCCTAATGCTTATAAGGATAAAGGGTCTTCTTCAAATTTAAAGATCAAAGGGAAAGCACACATGGAAAATTCAAATTCTTCAAAGGAATGGATACTTGACTCGGGTGCCTCTTATCACATGGGTTCTTCAAAGGAGGATCTTTCTTCATTGAAGCAGTCCAAAGTACCACACATCTTCATAAGAGACGATACCAAAATGGAAGTTTAAGGGAAAGGAAATGTGGAAATTTTCAAGATATTCTCTATGTTCCAAACCAAAGTTCAAATCTCCTATCAATCTACCAAATCACTCACCTTGGAGATGGTCATAGAGTTGAGTTCCTTCTAGATTCAGTACAGGTGCATAGTCTAAAAGATGATTCTATGGTTATAGTGAGGAAAGTGAATCATGACAAAAGGTTATATTCTTCCTTCCATTTTGTGCCCAAGTCTCCTTCAAAGTCCTTGTTATCTCAATCCAATTCAACAATCAAATTATGGCATGAGTGGTATGGTCATCTTACCTTTTGCTACCTTCAGCAACTTTGCACATATAGAATGGTCAAAGGTCTACCTCAAATAAACTTTTCCATAGGTGAACGTTCAACACATTTAGTGGATATGCATCCAAAAGGGAAGTCTTCAAGAGAACAAGTTGTTCTATAGATGGTTCACATGGTATTAGCAGGACCTTTTAAAGTGATATCAGTCAGCTAGGGTCGCTATATACTTACTTTCGATAATGACTTTTCAAGATAGACTTGGGTCTACTTTCTTTGTAACAAGAATGAAGTGTTGGACAATGTTCTAGCCTTGAAGACTCATGTTGAATAGAAATTGCAAAAATCCATCAAAGTTCTAATAATGGACAATGGAAACATGTATGTGAACAGAAGACTAAAAGACTTTTGCAGACTTGAGGGAATTGATCTTCAGAATCCACTAGCATTCAGTCTGCATAAGAAAAATGTTGTAGCATTGAGGATCTAAAATCTTAAGTCTATGGCAAGTTGCATGATACAAGCTAAGTCTCTAGATCCATCACTTGAAGTCGAAGAAATTAGTAGTGCCACTCACATTCTTAATAGGTCTCCTCATCCGGCCTTAGATGGCAAGACTCCTTGTGAGGCATGGTGTGGTAGAAAACCAATTGTGACAAACTTTAGGGTCTTCAGTTGTCTTGCATGGGCAAACATATCTTCCAGGGGATGCAAGGCACAGTCACCTTGGCCTTGTAATTTCATTGGTTATGAAGACAGTGTGAAGGCATATAGACTCATGGATCCAGAGACACATCAGATCTTTGTGGAGAAGAATGTACACTTTGAGGAAAGTTCACTAAGTTTGTCCTCTAATCCTTTCCACACATCATATAGTATGGAAACTGATAGTGACACCAATGGTAGTGCTTCAATAGATTCAAACATGTGGGGTTCTATCAACAGTTGCAGTGAGAGGTCACTACATAAGTCTAGTCCACATGCATATATCTCCGTAGTGATAGGTCTAACATAGCAAGGTACATCCAGTCTTCTAGCTCTAGCTTCAATGATAGAGTTGGGGGATAGTATTGATGATCTGGCTCTTCTTCTTGATGTTGTAGTTCCTTCTTCAATTGTCACGAGGGCTCCATCTGACCCTCTTGTTCATTCTCTACATGATTGATCATTACAAGTTGAAGTGATTGTGGATACTTATGATCAGCAGTTGTAGAGGGGTTCTTCATTAGCTAAGGAGATAGACAGTTCTTTGAGATAGGTTCTTCAACCAATTAAGAAATTTTTGGAGACATCACCTACCTATGAGATTCTTTCCACACACAGTAGAAGCGTCTCATTTGTACCCTTGACCATGTTTCTTCCTAAGGGGAGGAACACAATTCTAAAGTCTGGGATTAGCTTCTTCATTGGACCAATCACTAGTTGGCATTATTCTTTGGGGGGGGGGAGCCTATCCTATCTCTCTTCCTCTTCTCATTGTTCTCTTATGTATATACTAGATGTATGTCATAATGGGGGGGTATTGATTACTCCATCCATCCATACATATGTATTTTTCATCTCTCTTTTTGTAGGAGGGTTTTTACCATGAGGTTTTCCCTCTTTCTTTGCTTTATGAGAGATTGCATTTCATTATGTACATGGGTTACCTAACATGGTTGAGTAATGGGGACCCATCATGCATTTCATCCTAGATTTTGTAAGGTTAAGGGCATTACCCTATGTCGCACTTAAGGGGGGGTGTTGGTGTAAATAAGTATTTACTATTTACACTTTACTTAAGTTTACTTAGGTTAATGCATTATTTTATTATTTCATTTAGGTGAGACACTTAGGAGTTTTTTTTCTCTCATGATTTTTCATGTTGACAACATAGAAGTACGCAACTCTAGCTCAGCACATGGTGTCTATAGTAGTGGAGTTTGCATCATTCACTAAGTTTTCATGTAGACAACATAGTTATTCACACTCCCCTTTTTACACATGTTGTCTACAACATAAATTTGTGTGCTACACCTTTGTAGGCTTATCCTCTCATCATCGCACTTACTCCTATACTTAATAGAGGATAATCCATATCTAGTGGACATGTGCTTGGTTGTATGACCTATAATGTTGCTAATTTCTATGCATTCTAGAAGCTCTCCAAAGGCCTTTATATACAGGCACTCCTAGTGTACTTTTATATGGCATATTGAATGAATATATCATTATTCTGATCATACTCTCTCTTTGGTCTACTTTTGTGCTTGTTTTTTAGTTCCTTGGTCTTGGGTGAATTTTTCCCTAAGGTAAATTCTTACAACTTCTACAAGAATGTGGACAACCTTGTATTTCTTGTTTCCCTTTATGACCAATGATGCTTTAGGGACATCATCTTCTTCTATCTCTAGGATCACATCAAGGTCAAGGTTGTTTGCACATACCCTTTCTTCTTCTCCTATGGGTCCTTCTGACATCTTGGCCATAATCTCAGCATGGTTTGTGACCATATTCCTAATCCTCTGAGCTTAGGGGATATCCACATAAAATCCCATAAATTGGGGATCTATTCTCTTCAGTTCTCTTTCCACCCTCAAAACATCATCTAGCTTTGCTAGCCTATTAACTGCGTCACCCTCTTCAAATATGTTTGGAATAACATCCTCAAAGGGTAATTCCTTCATGCTAGGCAATACATGATTTCTCATCTCCTTAAGGGTGACCCTTATCCAATTATCAAGGTCATACATTTTACAGGGACCAGTTGACAAGTTGTAATGATGGAACAAGGTATGGATCTAATCATGGGCCTCTTTTCCAATTGTAAAATCGCCAACCCTAAAACATCTACACGTGAAAGTGCCCTTATACACTTTGGTCCTAGATACTCCCTATTGAGCATAAATAATTTTTGTATGAATTATATTATATACAATCTATGAGGGATAAAATTTGGTAGTATGTGGGGTGGTTGAGGATAATGACAGACTCTCATTAATAAAAAAAACTTTGAAATAGGAAAATGTCCCCCTATTTATGGTCTAATATTTTTCCTCCAGGAAGCAAGGTTGGTCTCAAAAGGCATTTTAAACTATCAAGTGCTCTAAAGTAACCTAGATATAAAATTCTCATTTTCATAGCACAAAAATTATTAAAGAATGAAACAAAATCAGAAAAAATGATAAGAGTTATCCCATACCTATGCCCACAACTAAACTAGTAGGTCTCCATTTGCATGAAAAGTATGATCAATGAAATCAGAGCTTACATACCCTACATTCTTGTAGAGGATCAGGTGCATTATTAGTGAATAGTGATGGAACTTGAAATCTTTAAATTCTCCACTCTAAGCCTGAACAATTTTTTCTTTCATCACCTTCAGAATGTAATTAACATATCATATTCCCCCCCATTTTAAGAGTCATGCACATCCCTGGAAATTATAAATTTAGTTCCATCTTTTCCAACCACCTTATGGACACCATATACTATCTTTAGAAAATAATTCTTAAACTTGTCTAGGGCATCATTTTTTCTACCTTTTCAGGGTAATCACCCACATTCTTCAAATCCATAATGTTATAGCACATTGCTTATCTTAAGATCAGGAAGCTAAAAACACTTTAATGTGAACCTTTACTAACCCCTTCACCATAACATCGTAGAATACAATGTAAAAGATAAGTATGAATGCACTCAGCTATAAAAACTAGGGTTAAGGTTTAGACTCTAATTTTTTATGAAGATTTCTTGAAATATTGGATGAAAAAAAAAATCCTAGGGCACCAAATTTCACATTTGGGGAAAATGAAAAATAACTAGACTAGGGCAAAAACCTTGTCACGGCTATCCTTTGCAGATGAAAATTGATAACACATAAACCCTAAAATCACAACACCCCCCTTTTTAGAACATTTTCACCATAGATTTTGTAAAATTTAAAGCATGGAAAAATAAGGGCTATCAATACTAACAAGATGATGTACTACTATAGAATTTCATTATAAAAGGACAGACCCTATTAGGATTCAATGAAATATAATCAATATATATGAGTCCCTATTAGGAGACTTCAAATCCTTATTAGGAGATTCCAACCCTATTAGGAGTTGAAAAGAAGATAGATGGATCCACTATCTAAATAGATTTAGTGTTATCCTCGATGAATAATACAGGGGTACACAGACAATAATCCAACATTAACTTCTCTTTCTAAATATAGTTCCTTATAATCTTACAGTGATAAACTACACTAACCCCTTCTTTAATCCAAAAGATATCAACTTACATTAAATAGATATGACCACATATCACACTATTCACACTGGATACCTATCCATAAGGTAATGACCTTTCCATTGTAACATGTCCTACAATAAATCCCTATGTTGGCATTGAGCCTTTCCCATCTTATAATGCTAATATAGGACCAACTTAAGATATTACACTACATGTTACATTAGAATATTACATCTTTTCATAACTACAAGAATTCTATCAACTTATAATCATCATAAATTTCCACTTCTTGGTCATTTGGATATGTGTGATTAACCAAAGTATCTTCAACCTCTATCTAAGATTTCTCAATGAGATTCCATCTTTGTTGGGAGATACAATCAAAATATCAATACCTACTTTCTGTAAATAAAGTCTGAAAGTTTCTTTCACCAAATCCTTCATAATTATATCTAGTCTTCATATTTCTATACATTTTATTAATTGTAGCATCTAAAATACTCTAGAACATAATCCCATTTCCACATGAGCTAATCTCTAATACTTCACCCATGCAGAACCAAAATTTGTTTAATGCTCAAGTAGTCTTCACAAAATAACCAATATGTTAACATTAATGAAAACATCTCCCATGAAGACAACATACAAAAAATAAATCATGTCTCTAGCACTTTTATGATACTCCCCCATAGGAATTCCATCAAAATTCATGGTAACAAAACTTAAACATTAGATAACCATCAAGTTTTAGAAAATAAAATCCCCCTCTCTAAATGGTTTATGACTTTTAGGGATGAAGTCCAAGTAGTCTTATGCCTATCCCAAGGGAGACATGATGGCAAGTAATTTTAGAGAGCTATAACTTAGCTTTAATAAATTAAAATAATGCAATGTAGGTGCAAACCCTATAAATCCACTTAGTAGACAACATACTAATGATAAAAGGGTGGCTACTAGTTGGTTCATTATATTATCCATTGCATCGATCCAATCTATTTGTATGTGCGTGAATCACTTAAGATCCCAGTTGTCTATGCAAAAATCATAGGAATATTCACCTACCTTTGGCTGCCATCAACAAACCTCCCCTAAGCTTAGGGGATAAAAAATAGATTGTCTCATTGTCTTTTATATACCATGCAAGGCATTTTACTAGTTTTTGATGTAGGACCATCCTTGGTGTAAGAGAAATCTTGCATCACCCAAAAATATTTCATTTTGTGTTTCTTGAATAAGGTTTTTTTGAGTATAGAGTTATTGTATGTGAAGGCTTTCTTCTTAGCAAGTTAGTCATATGAGCTCATAGTGTCCTAATTTTAGAGGTGGATGTTCATCTTAGATATATAATCCTACCAATGAAGCTCAGTGTCTTATCATGAGTATTTGTAGATTATTAGTGTGTAATTTTGGTACAAAATCTTTATGGTTATTGTTGAAGATGTTAAAAGCCTCAGATGGGCTCCAAAATGGGGTCGACTAGAGCTTGCATGAGTCAAGCCTTGTAGATTAGAAGCTAAGGATTCCAAAAGTTGGTTATAATAGCCAATCTCTCTTTCATTAGTAAGAAGATAAATTTGCTCAAGGGCTTCTTCAAGGTTCCTCTATAACTATTATATATTCATATGGATTTTAATCAAGATACTAAATGTCTTCAAAATAACTAGGCTCTAATACTAATTGTTAGAAATAGGTAATATTGAGAGGGGAGTGGTGAATTAAAATTATTTTAAAAATTGTCCACAATTGACACTAATACATTTGGTACCAAATTGCAACAGCATTGTCGTTGCAATTTGGTACCAAATGTATTAGTGTGAATATTGTTAATTAATTTATAACATGCATGTGAAAGTAAACTAATAGTGCTAAATAGTAAAGATAATCATACACAAAGAGAACTCATAAAACCATATTTTGTTAACTAGGGAAATCATAGCTAGGGGAAAACCCTAAGGGGGATGGTACCTACAAAATGATCCACTAAATAAAAGTATCATGGTAAGGATATTGACCCTATTAGGAGTTTGTTAAGTACATATAATGGCTTAGTCCTTATTAGAGGACTAAGCCATGTTAGGAGCCTCAACCCTATTAGGAGTTGATATTATAGTTACAATATGTCTCCAAGATGAACCCACTTCCCAAACATGCAATTATACAATACAATTCCTTTATACAAAAAGAGATAGATACAAAAACCTCTTATTGTTGATATCTTCAATATCTGATCTTACTTTCGTTACTCTTCACATAGCTATCATCATACATTAAAAAAAAAATTCATATAGTTCACATACTACTTCGTATATAATATATGTCTATGACACTAACTTCACATCATATGATCTTTCATTTATGCCATTATATTTTACAAAACTTTCCTGGTCAGCCTTCAAGCTTACACACCCTTGGAAAAACACTAAAACAATTCATGCTAACTTAGGGTTAACATATAGGATGTCATCCCTAATTGGTTAAATAATTATTTTACAAAAATATTACTTCTTTAACTCATAATTCTTATTTCTTTGTCATGATCTATTCTTCCCTATACACTACCTGTCTAGTAAATTGATCACAATTGTTGTCATATTCTCTATAATGTCATGCACACTTAGCCACATCACCGTGACACTTTGTACTACATCACCATTACACTTTTTACTACATGTTCTTGATTGCACATGTACCAAATATTACTTTTTCATCTGTACACAAAAATTATATTCCTATTCTATTGGACAACTATTTGACACTTACACAATTTTCTAAGTATAACTACCTTGACTTCCTTTTCATGATTTCTTCTATTCATATTGAAATAATGTTTCCATAAATGAAAACATCAGATGATTATGTTAGCCAAATTTCCAATAGGAAGTACGAAAACTCTGGTGTCACAAAGTTAAATCTCAAGACTCAGAAACACTCATGTCCATACCATATTGCCTGGGTGCAAGATGACCACAAGGTCAATGTCAATGCGCATTTCCTTGTGAAGTTCAAGATTGGAAGCTACTAGGATAAGGTAGTTTGTAATTTCACACCTATGGGCACATGCCATATATTGTTGGGTAGACTATGATAGTTTTACAAGAATGTTGTACATGATGGGCAAGCAAATACCTACACTCTAACAAAGGATGCAGTGAAATATAAGTTGAAGTTATTGAAGGATAAAGAAGAAAAGGTATGTAGTGTTGCTAGAATTTTTTTTTTTGATGGAAATGAGTTTCTCAAAGGTATGAAGCTTGAGCATATGTGTTTTTTTGAAATCCCAAAAGATAGTAAAGAAGAAGTAGAGGAGGTAACTATAGATGTTTCATATTTGTTTGGAGAGTTTCTTGATATCGTGTCAAATAATATACCTATTGAATTATCCCTAGTGAGGAAGATCAACCACCAGATAGACTTCATCCTAGGATCCAAATTACCAAACAAGGAAACACATAGAATGACACTAGGAAAAAATGAGGAGTTCAATAGACAAGTGCATGAGTTATTGTAGAAGGTGTTGATTTGGTAGAGTCTGAGCCCATGTGGTGTACTAGTAGTATTAGAACCAAAGAATAATGGAGAATGAGGGTGTGTATAGATTCTTGAGATATCAAAAAGATCACAATCAAGTATAGATTTCCATTTCCAAGGATGGATGATATTACAAACTATTTGAATGGAGCTATGTGTTTCACAAAGATAGATCTGATGAGTGGGTACCATTAGATTCACATCAGAGAAGGAGATGAATGGAAGAATTCCTTCAAGAAAATGGAAATATTGTATGAGTGGTTATTCATGCCTTTTGGGCTAACTAATACATTGAAAACTTTGATAAGACTCATGAATGAGGTACTAAAGGAGTTTGTGGGTAATTTTGTCATTGTTTACCTAGATGATATATTGATCTTTGGTAAGACATTGGAGGAACACTTAATGCACATTAATAAGGTGTTTGATAAGTTAAGGGAAGAAAATTACTGACACATTTGAAGAAGGGTAGTTTTGTGAAGATGGAGTTGGTGTACTTGAAATTTCCAGTTTCGGTAGAAGGTCTAAAAAAGGTCCCTAAGAAAGTGAAGGCTATCCTTGAATAGTATACTCTAAGGATTATAATAGAGGTAAGATCTCTCCATATTTTGGCTAGTTTTACAAAAAAAAATAAAAGAGGTTTTTTCAGTATGTGTGGGCATTTGATTGCAATAATGAGAGTGGATAGGAAAGAATTTAAGTGGACTATAGGAGCATATAAGAGTTTTAATGTGTTGGAACATAAGTTTACATAGAAGGCCATTTTAGCACTTCCATATTTTTACAAGGTATTTAAAGTAGACAATGATGCTAGTGGTACTACAATAGGAATTATTTTCAGCCAAGAAGGTAGACTTGCTGCTTATTTTAGTGAGAGAATGAATGATTCCAAAAGAAAATATTTTGTTTACAATCAGGAATTTTATGCTATAGATCATGCATTAAAGAAGTGTATACACTATCTTCTTCCTAAAGAGTCAATATTGTATACTGATCAAAAAGCTTTGCAATATTTGAATAGTTAACAAAAATTGAACCAAAGGCATTTGCAATGGGTTGAGTTTTGTAGAGTTATACATGTTGACCTTATGGTCGAATAATTTGTCAATTAGTGCTTAAACACTTAATCATTTAGTTGGTTACATTGTTACCAAGCTTCACAGAGTCAACCACGCTTCACAAGTAGGAAGTAGTGTAAGTCAAGATAATAGTGTTTACCAAGATAGTCGTGTCAACCAAGAAAAAGGAAGCTAGTGTTGACTAAGCTATAGTGTCAATTGACCCTTTCAGTTCAACCTAAGTTCTCTAGTGTTTTCAAAGTCATTAATGCTAATTGATTTCATTCATTCTCCTGAGTGATCAATGTGGACTGAACACTAGTTTCAACCAGGTGTTGGAGCTTTACAAGTTGACTATGATGCTGAGTGTCATAATATAATCTGAGTGGTCTTCAAAACCTAAGTTTCAACATTCAACCAACTTAGTGAAGATTTTTCAATTAGGTATTATAGCCGACTTCAGAAGGTAACTATTTTGATTGGTATATATGTAACATATCTTGTCATATCCAAGAGTGTGAGTGTGTAACAACTATGAATGTGGATTGAAGACTCAGACTCATAGCAAGGTGACCATTTCAACATCAAAGGAATCTTAATTAGAAAAATGAGATGCAAAGTAGAGATTAGACACTCATTCATCCTAACAGGTGCATTAGTCAAATCCTCTAACAAGATGGACTTAACAGTTTTATGCTAAATCTCCTAACCAAATGCATACTTCATTGTATTGTATAAATCCTTTTACAAGGTGGAACTAACATTCCTTATTCCTCCTAATAGGGTAGATCGCTAGAAGTGGTCATTTGTAAGCCTTAACATGCCAACTTTATATTGTAGTACTAAAGCTTTTTAGTATCATCCCCGCCCAAGTTTTATTTTCTATTTGGAAGATCTCAAGGTTACCATATATTGTGTCAATACTATGAATGTTTTATTAGTTTGAGTCTTTCATGCATGCAATTAGATCAGATTCACTCAAAGTGGATTAATTGGTGAATTAAAATTAAAGTTGTATTGATTCTTGATTCACTCCCCCCCTCTCAATAACCTATCTCACCATACATTTCCAACAATTAGTATCAAAACATTTGGTTCTCAAATCAGAAGTTTAGCATTTTGAGAAAATATCAGAGGCAATAGAAATGTATAGATTGGAGAAAGCTATTGAAAATGAAAAATTAGATTTGTAGATGCCCATGGAACAATTCAATAAAATGAAGGATAAACTCTCTCAATCCTTGAAAAGAAGAAAAGACCTAGCAACACTTATAAATAACAATCTCTACACTAAAGAAAGAATTGAAGACATTTTCCAAGATAGAAGTTCAGATGAAGTTGATGCATCAATCAAAGACCTACTTGAGAAGAATCTCGCTCTTAATGAATAAGTTAGAAAGCTAAAAAGAGATTAAGAAATTTAGTTAGGAAAAATGTAGGAAGACATGGAACAAAAAGACAAAAAATGAAGGGAAAATATTGCTAATTGAAAAGATTGAAGAAAAGGACAATGAAATTCAACACCTATTTCTTTAACAAGCAAATTTGATAAGTCAACTCAATTATGCAAATCAAGAACTTATCAACTTGAGGAAAAACAATGAAATATTTCATAATGACCTTAACATTGAAAGGAACACCAATGAAAGGATAATGAAATCTCAAGAAAGCATGAATCAATTGAATGAGAAAACTTAATATAGAGACAAAGGAAATTTAGGATTAGGCTATACAGATAAATGTGAATAATCTCAACAATGAGCTCAGAAGAACAAAAGCCCTACTTGAAATCATTATGTAAAGATAGGACATACATAAAAAAAAATTGGAGCAATGGTAAACCAAAATTTAGTGGAAAATTTTACAGTTACAAAAAGCAAGGACATAGAGCTAGTGAATGCATAGACAAAACTAGGTTTGCAAGAAAATGTTTCAAATACAAAAAACAAGGGCAAAAATATTTAGAATGCAAGAACAAGAAATGGAATCTAGTAGAATAGATTGTGAAAAATATATTTGGTTAGGTTTGTAATACATGGTGCAAATATTACTTATATGGTGAGCATAGACATATTGGACAAAATTGCATAAGCACTCACATGAGAAAGTGAGACCCTACAAAGAGATGTTATGTATGGATAGAACTTGGACATCTAGCTAAGAACTATATGAATTGAGCTAAAGTTGAATATGAAAAGAATGTTAGTTTGTGGTGACAAATTAGGAAAGTATTGTACATACTTCAGGTTGTAATCACTGGATCATCATAATATTAGACTTGTTGTTTAGTGGACATAGCCTAGGGATTGGGTGAACCACATTAAATCTTGGTGTCTTGTTACCTGTTCTATTTGATCTATTATTTTTTGATATTATTTGTATTTTCATGTAATTTTTATTTCTCTCTATGGTTTAATCCTACCAAGTGGTATTAGAGCAAGGTTTTTTTTTAGTTATCCTTTGCAAGAAAGTCTCATAGTTGAGTGAAAGTCTCACAGTTGAGTGGGAGCAATAGTAGACAAGGTTAAGCTAAGGGTTGATAGGTTTAATGGGCAAAAATTTTAGTTATGGAAGATGAAAATGGAATACTATCTTTATCAAAAGGATTTATGCAAGGTGTTGGAAGGAAAAACCAAGAATCAAGGATCTATGTCAAATGACAACTAGGATCTTTTGGAAATAAAGGAACTTGGAAGCATTCGATTATGCCTGGCAACATTGGTGACATTTAATATTAGAAAAGAAAAGATGACAGAAGAGTTGATGCAAACCCTAGAAAAACTATATGAAAAGCCCTCTGCTTCAAATAAGGTATTTCACATGAAGCATTTATTTAATATGAAAATGACAAAAGGTGGATCTATTACAGATCATTTAAAGGAGTTTAATACTATTAATAGTTAGTTATCTTCTATGGGTATCAATTTTGATGAAGAAATTTGCCTAAAAGCTAAAATGGCTTGGTAATGATCATTAGTAATTTTGTTCTTGGATCTAGTACCCTAAAATATGATGATGTGATTGGTGTTATTTTGAGTGAGGAAACTCATAAGAAATCCTCAAGTAGATCTACATCTAGAAGTGCATTTAATGCACAAAGTTGAGGTAGAATGACTAAGAGAGGAAATAATTCCAAAAATTGTGGGAAGTCAAGAGGAAAGTTAAAGGGGAGGAGGTCTCAATTGAGAGGAGTGAACGACTACTGGTACTATGGGAAACCAGGGCATAAAAAGAACAATTGTTGCACTCAAAATAAAAATGAAGGAGGTAAACTAGATGTAGATAAGGAGGCAAGTGTGGTAAGTAACAAATCCAAAGAGGATGCTTTGCTTCTATCTTTAGAAAGTGTTGATGATTCATGGGTTTTATATTCTGGTGCTTCATTTCATGCTACACCTCATAGAGGTTATCTCATTGATTATGTCGAAGGGGATTTTGGACTTGTGGGGGATAATGAACCCTATTAGATTGTTGAAAAGCAAAAAGTTAAGATTAAGATGTAGAATTGGAATCATTGGCTACTACATGAGGTAAGACATGTTCCAAGGATGAGTAGGAATTTAATTTTAGTAGTGCAACACAATGATGAGGGTTGTGTAGTTACTTTTAATGATAAAAATTAGAAGGTTTGAAAAGGTTCAATTGCAGTAGTAAAAGGTGTGAAACTAGGAACCTTATATCTTTGTACACATCATATTGTTTCTTCTACTTTAATTGTTTCAAAGAAAAATGAATGTTTAGGAATAGTTGCTACAGTTGAGTAGGGAGAACAAATAGCTGCTATAGATTATGATACAACAATGTGGTACAATAGACTTAGGGACATGAGTGAGAAAGGTATAAAACTACTTCATTCAAAGAAAGTTTTACTAGGTCTAAAATGTGTTAATATGGATTTTTGTGGAACTTGTGTATATGAAAAATAAAATAGAGTGAGTTTTGTGAAAACTGGGAAGGAAAATAAAAAGGAGAAATTAGAGCTTGTGTATACAGATGTATGGGGACCATCTCAAGTATCTTTGCTTGGTGGTTCTCATTATTATGTTGCATTCATTGATGATGCAAATAGAAAATTATGTGTTTATTTCCTTAGAAAAAAATCTAATGTATTTCAAACTTTTAAGAAATGGAAATGCTTGGTTCAAAATGAGACTGGTAAGAAATTAAAATGTCTCAAATATAATAATGGTGGTGAGCATTGTAGTCATGAATTTGAAGATTATTGCTCCACTAATGGTATTCATAGATAGAAAACTATTCCAAGTATTCGACATGAAAATGCAGTGGCTGAATGCATGAATAGGACTATAATGGAGCATGCAAGGAGCATGAGGTTGCATGTTGGGTTGCCTTTACACATGTGGGTAGAGGCTATCAATACTACTATATATTTGATTAATAGAGATCCCTCTACACCTTTGGGTTGTGGTATTCCCCAGGAAGCATGGACTGGTAAGAAGGTGAGTTATTCTTTTCTCAAAACCTTCAGTTGTGAAGCATTTGCTCATATAAATTTTGAAAATAGAACCAAGCTGGAAACTAAGTCAAAGAAATGTGTATTTGTTGGATATGGAATTAATGAATTTGGTTATAGACTTTGGGATTTTGAAAATCATAAAATTGTAAGAAGCAGAGATGTCATATTCAAGTAGAAAGTGTTGTACAAAGATCTATTGCAGTGACATGAGAATAAAAAAGATGATTAGGTAGTGTTGGATGATACTCGAAAAGATGATTTTCCAACCATTCCTAATCATAAGAAACAACTGCAACAACAAATACCACACACATTAGTGAATGTTAGACAGTCAACAAGTATGAGTAGACCTCTAAAAATATTTTCTCATTATTTGTATTCTATTTTACTTACTAATGTTGGTGAACATGAATGTTATGATGAAGCTATGTAGGTGGATACTAAGATTTAGTGGGAGTCTGCAATGAAAGATGAAATGGACTCTTTGCTGAAAAAGAAGACTTGGGATTTATGCAAGTTGCTTGTAGGTAAAAGAGCTTTACAAAATAAGTGGGTTTATAGGTTAAAAGAAGAGGATTAGGGTAGGAAAATATTTTCTCCTATTGTTAAGATGACTTCTATTTGTACTAAGCTACTAAATATTTTCATTTAGAGCAACTTGATGTTAAAACAACCTTCCTTCAAGGTGATTTGTATGAAGAGACATATATGGCTCAGCCATAGGGATTTGAGATCAAAGGTAAGGAGAACTTAGTGTGCAAATTGAAGAAATTTTTATATGGCTTAGAGTAAGCACCTTAGCAATGGTATCTAAAATTTGATAGTTTCATGCATGAGCATGGATATAGCAGGTGTCATTCAAATCATTATGTTTACTTTAAGAGGTTGGATGATGATAGCTACATTATTTTATGTTTATATGTTGATGATATGCTTGTAGCTAGGTCTAACATGGATCAGATTAAAAGGATGACACACCAGTTAGCACATCTATTTTCTATGAATGATTTAGGGGTAGAAAAACAAATCCTTGGTATGAATATTTTTAGAGATAAGAAGAAAAGGAAAATGATGCTATCTCAGGCTGATTATGTCGAGAAGGTGTTGCAATGTTTCTCTATGGAGAATGCTAAAGCTATCAGCACATCTTTACCTAGTCATTTGAAGTTGACTAAGGACATGTGTCTCAAGACATAAGAAGAGGAGGAGAAGATGTCAAAGTTAACCTATGCTTTAGTTGTAGGTAGCTTGATGTATGCTATGGTATGTACAAGGCCAGATATTGCACATGCAATGGGAGTCGTTAGTGGGTATATGAGTCATCCAAGAATTGATCATTGGAATGCAATCAAATGGATTCTCAGATATTTGAGAGGAACATCCAATAATTGTTTACACTTTTGGGGCTCTACTACTAATTTGCAGGACTATGTTGACTTATATTTGCCAAGGGATATTGATACTAGGTGGAGTACTACAACTTATGTCTTTAATGTTGGTGGGGTAGCCGTGAGCTAGGTTTCTAGGTTACAGAAGGTTAATGCCTTATCCACTATAGAGATAGAGTATGTTGTTGCCACAGAGGCAATGAAGGAGATCATATGGCTTTAGTTCTTCCTGGAAGAATTGGGACACCCTAATAAGGATAATTATTTTTTTACAAATAGTCAGAGTGCCATTCATCTTGCGAGGAATTTTGCTCTGCACTCAAAGACAAAACACATACAGTTATGGTACCATTTCATTTGGTAAGTTTTGGAAAATGGATAGTTAAAGCTAGACAAGATACATATAGATAACAATCCAATGGATATACTTACAAAGGTAGTTATAAGGGAGAAGTTGAATTCTTCTTTAGCTTCGATTGGTCTTCTAGACTAAACATGAATAAAAGAACAACAGAGTCCAGGGTGGTTTGCTACAGTGGGAGCCCCATGTGGTAGCGGTATTGCTACAAGATCAGCCTCCAAGTGGGAGATTTTTTTTTAGTGTGGAGTATGATTAGTCCCCAAGTGGGAGATTGTTAGTTTGTGGTGACTAATTAGGAAAGTATTGTACATACTTCATGCCCCCAAACAAAATTTTGGCCCTATTTTATCAAGATTTTGGGTCGACATTTAATTATTAATTATAACCCTAAAGTGGTAAAAATACTTGTATAAAAGGGCTTAGGGTTAGGGATTGTTTTATTGTTTTGATGTGAAAATTGGTTCTTATGAAAGTATTGAGCTATAAGGGATTATAGATTTTAATCAAGTTGTAATCATTGAATCGTAATAATATCAAACTTTTTATTTGGTGGATGTAGCCCAAGGATTGGGTGAACCACGTTAAATCTTGGTGTCTTGTGTTCTTTTATGTGTGATCTATTATTTTTTTATATAGTTTATATTTGCATATAATTGTTATTTTTGTCCATGGTTTAATCCTAACACTACTTGCAATGATGTCAAAGAAATATTATCCAATAACAAGGATAGTTAAAAATCATGCTAGCGATAATATTTTTAGGCTTTCACTAGAATTTATTAGGAAGGTTTTCAAATTGAACCCTAACCATACAATGCATGAGAGGATTGACATGGAAGACTTGTAGACAAGGTATGATGCACAGAGGGTATACTTGAGAAGAGGGACACTACAAGAGCATTTTGTTAAGATAGGTTCATTTCCATTAGTAATTGCTTCTACCCTGAAGCCATTGCTAAAGAAAGTTTTCCATCCCAAGGCTCAGGCACTATACTTCTCTCTTTGGAGACTTTTAGGAATGGATGAACAAGATCACATTCAAGGATCCATTGTTCTTATTATTGCTCAAGTACTTCAATATGGCATGAGCTCTATTTTTTATTTTGCTACTTTTTTAGTAGAAGAGATTCATATTGGATTAATGGGTATAGCGAAGGCTAAAGTTGATAAGCCATTTTTTTGGTCCTCCATGTTAATGTGGATATGTTTATATAAAGGAGTTACCTTCTTCTCTAGGGAAATGAAGTTGGAATTGGAGAGGGATGGAGAGAGATTACTAGTCCAACTATGGAGTGTTGATATGACATGGGAGGTCATATATGCCAGTTTTGTAAGATTAGATAGATATTTTGCATCCAAGATGAGGATTTTATTGGCTGGAGATAGTCCTAGAATACCTCAATATTTATTATAACTAATTAGACCTAAGGATTAGAAGAAAGGATTGAAGATAAGTCACAACTGGGGAGATGTCATCCAATATGAAATTTCCATAGTATTTAGAGTATATGGTTTCTGTAGGAATCCACATATACTACCATACCAAGTGCCTTTAAAGGTAGGGATTGTTGAACTCCTATGGCAGATAGGATTGCTAGAAGAAAGAGAATTATTAGGAAAACCAAAAGGTCCATTCTTTCCACAAATTATTGTCATTCATAATTTTTTTAGTCAAGAATGAATAGAGACATATAGAAAAGTTTTTAGACAAATCAGATGGTCTAATCCCATTCTCTTTTTATAGACTTGGAGGGATTTTATGAAATGTTTAGGGAAAGAACAAAAGCCAAATCCCACAAGCACATTGTTTATTTTCCTAAAGATATAGTTAGAAATAGATTTTCAATAGAGGAATAAGAGATTAGAAAGGAAAAGTGGAAGGTGTATAGCAAGGTTCTTGATTTTATAAATACTTTTGAGCTAGTTTATAATCCCCTTATTGATAAAAAATCATGGGGTGCCAAGATAGATATGCTTATGGATAATTTTGTTTAGATCATGCAAACTCTGAATGAAAAGAAGTAGATTTTGACCCAAATTTATCCAGACAAAGCCATTGAGGTAGAAAATAGATTGGCTAATAGATTAATTATAAACCCAAGATAATATACAATACAAAGAAGAGCTAGGTATGTGGTAGCAAAAAGTGTGTAGCTTGTATATCTTTACAAGAGATAGCTTTCTAAGAGCCAACCTATTGCACCTGCTTCCAAGAGATAGAAACTAGAATAGGGTTCCTCTTTTAAGGCTAAAGAGTATTCACACACGCAAACTCCTCTTCGCATATAAGATGAAATATCCTTAAGGGAATAGCTAAAACAAATGGGAGGGGGAAAATGACATTGTAATCACCACATCAAACATAGAAGAAGGAGTGCTTGAAGAGCCCCCTATTCCAACATTAGCTCTCACTATGGGTGATTTTAGATGAAAAGAGATTGATGAATTTTTTGTTAAATCAAGAGTGTTCACTCAGTTTTTTTGGAGAAGAAACATTTGACAATTTTGAGGCAAAATGCAAAATGATTAAAATATAGCAACCTGATAGGAAAGACCTTGAAACTGAAGAACATGTCAAAGCTAACCTTATAGAATAATTTTCACATATAACCCCTGAAGGGGGTAGGTAGCTGCTAAAGGATTCAAGAGTTTTGATATTACTTGAGTTGGACATTGCCAATGAAATGAACTTTGACTCGGTAAGGAAGGGAAAAGAAACCTAGTTTAAGACTGAGGAAGAAGTCTTAGAATCCCATTAGGGATTAAAGTATAGTGATGACCATAAAACCTTGGTAATATAGTTAATGAAAAAAAGAGATAAAGTGATAATTCAAGAGGTTTTAGATTTTCAACATACAGGAAGCCTTATGGTCTATAGGGTAGATGAGGTGGACAATGACAAAGTTGCTAGGATGACCAAAGAAATAGTATATTTTGGGGTAGAAGTTGTTGCTAAATACCAAATTAAGTTCCTAGATTTGAATGCTAAATTTGAAAAGGTGATAGAGGCATATGAAGAAAGAGGGAATAGAATAAACCAAATGGAAAGAATGACTGCTCAAATGGAGAGACAATTGGAGAAAACTAAAGTAGGAAAAGAATCAAGTAAACCTAGAATTACTTATCCTCATCCCCTAGTGCCACCTTTCAATTCAACCCCAACTTTCCACAATTATGACAAGTGGGTTTGTATTTCTTACCTTTGTTATTTCCTTGTTCACCACTTTTAGATGATTCTCCTTCCTCCGTACTAATGTATCCCAATCTAGTAGTATTATTATTAAATCTAGGAGATCTCATCAAGTTCTCAAAGTATTGGATAGCTTCACTAAGTTTATTGAAATTTTTAACAAAATCCTTTTTTTCTCTTAGTTCATTCCTTAGTTTTTCATTCTATAACTTTAGGGTTGTGATCTCAATGTCCTTTCCATTCAATTCATTATTTGTAATCATCAATTGATTCATTGTATCCAATTTCATGTTGGCAATATTTTGCACATCTAATATCTTCTCCTCCAATCTATTGGTTAGTGTTCTTTTGTCATCTTCAATCATGAATTTTTCTTCCTTGGCTTTATTTTTATGCTTGGTCACCTCACATAGAAATATTGATTGCACTTCTTGTTCTATCTCAAGATTTTTGACCTCTTTAATTAGGGCACCATTATTTTCCATCATATATGAAATAGATTTATCAAACTCACTTGAGTTTCCATTTGCAAATAATTTAGTAGTGTCTTCCTCTTGGTAATGAATGCCATTTTGATCAATAACTATCTATTTCCTTCTCCTTAATGAATGATGCAATTCATCTCTTGCTTCCATGAGTTGGTGTAGGGAAAGTTGGATTTTAATCTTTTGGTTCTTAATAGTATTTCTCAACTTGTAGATTTCCAATTTCTAGATATTTCCTAAAAGTTGTAAATCTTTCTTTTCTAGAGAACAAGGTTCTAATACCAATTTTTGCTAATGAAAATGGGAAAGTAAACTCTAAGAGGGGGGGGAGGTGAATCAATACTTCAAAAATTTGACCATAAAAGATTCATCACACATCTATCTCACAATTTAGCATGTAAACTCAAATAGATAAATACACATGTTCATCCATAGCATGACACAAATAACACATAACATAATAAATGTGTTACCCAAAAAATCATCCAATGAGAAGGTAAAACTAGGGTGGGGATGACACCCACAAATCTTCACTACTACAGTTGTAAAGTGTATCCAATTAAGGTTACAAGAATTTGACCATAAAATATGATCTACCCTATGAAAAATATGTCCTATAAAAGCCTTACAAAGATTGTTAAGTCTCATCCTATTAAAGGATTTAAAAACGTTGTTAAAAGTGTGCCTTGTTAGAGGACTTAAACTTGCAATAAAACAATCATTTGGTTAAGAGATTTATACAAGCTTGTTAAGACTACTATGTTAGTAATTTTCTATACATCACTTGTAAGAATGATTTAGCACCATGAGCCTTAGATTAGCACTCTATTTCTAGATGTCATATCTTCTCTTTCCAAGTGTGTACTTGATCATTCTAAATAGATATGTCTCCTCTGTCCTCTCTCTCTGCTTCCCTCTATTCTTTCTAACTAATTATTTAATTCATAACATTATTAAAACCTCCATAGCCACCATGAATGATCTCTCTTCACTTAGAATTTGTCTCTCTTCCATCTCATTCTCTTCCTTTATGCACTCTAAACTATTTAGGGTTTGCCTCCTTCAGTAAAAACAAGTTAGATAGGGTTAGGTTAGAATCAATAGCTAATGTTGATCCATTTTTCTGCTTAGAACATCTCTTATTTTGATTGTTACATGTGCTACATAGTGATTCATAATATACATTTGTATATATCTTCTAGAATCATTAAAAAATCATTCAATCCACCCAAAAATGGTTTACATAGAAGTTTGTTCCGTTACAAACAACTATGTCCAAAACTTTTCACTCAACAATTGAAGTCTCTGATGCTTGACATTCACTATATCTTTAATGTTTTAACCCAATTCTTGAATGACTTAGCATACTTTTTTTACTTGGCTCATACTGGTTCTCAGTCCTAACTAAGTATATTACTCAACATGTATTGTCTGGAATTTTATGCTCGATATGCTTTGATCACTTGGCTCACACTGATTTCTTAGCTTGCACTATAATTTTTTTGAATAATGACTAAGTGTTTTGTCACTACCTTGTCAAAACCAATCTAATATTAATAAAAAGGACCTTTCTTAATAATTTTCTATGTATTTTCATAAAAAAATAATTCATGATGAAAATCTTGGATTTTAATCAAAAACATTTATCGTAGGTCTATGGAAAGTGGCAAGGAAGTAGACATGGGAGAACTTTAAATTGGGTAGGAATGAGTTTGAATGACTAATCATGTGTCTTTTAATGAATATTATAATTAAATTAAAAATCCAAACACAATCTTGAATGCCTTCAAACTTAAAACAATCAAATTCAATCTTGAGTGTCTTAATAAATTGACAAATCTTTCATTGAATTAATGTTGCTAAAACCAATCTTGAATGCCATGAACTAAAATCTAAATTTTTCATCAGAATGCATGCTAAAACACAATCTTGAATGCTTAAAAGAAATTTACATGCTTTCATTGGAATGAATCTTTAACACTCAAGTTTGGTGCTTAAAAAGAACACTCATTCAATCTTGAACGCATAAAGGAATTGGCTCTTTTCCCTATCAATTTCTTATGTTGACAACACTTGATTTACTTATGTTGAAAAACTCTTGATTTTTCTTATGTTGATGACACTTTAAGTTGGAATGAACCTTGTATGTTAGACATGAATGTCTTCAACCGTAGATTACAAAATCTAAAGATTCAGTGGAAAAGAACAAGTGTCTTTTAAATCCCAAGTCCACTTACGTGTTCACTCCTACTGAACTTTCGAGTGATCTTGAGTGTATAATAAATAAGTGGACTTGTATTATTTTTAGGAGGCTTTCTTGGGGATTTCATCACCCCTTGGGATGACCTCAACTCTCAGATTCTAGCTAAGTATAAATATCAAGAGGTGAATTGAAAGAAACCTCCCTTGGAAGTATAATCTTCACTCTTGGCTAACCCCTAAAGAACTTTATGCCTTTGAGAAGTGAAGGTGGAAATTTGGGTTACCATCTCCTCCCAGCTGTGTGGCATTATTTTCTTTCATCTACATATTTGGGTCTCACGTACCTTATGTATATCGAGGACACCCTATAGTTGATCTTTGTATATACTAGTTGAAAGCATTGATAGGATTGTTGATGTGTTTTGCGTGCTTGATAATTCAAATTACAAAATCCACATAAACATCAAACAAGTCAAAACTAGTGAAATGGTAAGTTAAACATCTAATCAGAAACTTCTTGAAAATGATGACTACACCATCTTCTTGAATCTTCACTAGTCCATGAATCCCTACACAACTCTATTTGCAACTATCTAAAACTAAACTATCTTGGTTGAACACTTGTGAGCCACATCTAAACTAGTCTCTTTGCTCCTCTATTATACTTGTTCTATTATTTTGTTATCTATTATTGTCACGACATTCAATCTCTTGATTTTTCTAGCCATTCTTTTGACTATCCATATCTTGGAAACCAACATCATTTCTATAACTTACACTTACTTTGAGACAACGTTTTAAGTATGGTCTTAGTATAAGCCTATCAAATATTTTATGTCTAGCTATTCACATAAACCTAGGAGATCACAATGGCTAACAACAAATTCACTAAATCCAATATTGCTAGTGAGGAAGAAGAGATACTTATTGCAAACATGAAGAAACAAATCCAATCAATGAGCATTCAACTTCAAAGACTGGAGGAGGTAGATGAAACATCATTGAAAAAATTGTTCTTGTGTGATTATCTACCTTCCTTTGATGAAAAAAAACCATCAATTTCATATAATCTTAATTCCAAGCCATCTCAAAATAATTCACAAAAATCCAAGAAATCTAGAAATATCTTTGAATAAAGACCTTGGGAGCCTAAACCAAAGTGTGATTTCACCCCTTCGTGGAGATCTTATGAATCAACTTTGGAATAACTTCTTCAAAAGAAAATCATTATTTTACTTAAAGTCACTTTAGCTGGAGTCTTCTTTATGACTAATTATCGTGGCTATCATAGACATAATCTACATGAAATTTCACATTACATGGAGTTGAAAAATAAAATCCAAGATGCTACTCACAAGCTTGATCAATATTATGAAACCATATCTAGTAATGGTTCAAATGTAACCTCTACTTTTTCCAACATGCATTCACCTTCTAAAGTGTGTAAACTGTTTGACATACCTCCACCAAACAAAACACCCACTATTTTTTCTATTGACTATGTGTACCCTCAAGGGATACCTCTAAAAGAAACTCAATCTAATCTTGCCTTGGTTGCACACCTCTTCCATACTACTAAGACTACATATCTTCAACCTTCACGTAATGCTATGCCAAATATGCTCACTCTAGCTAGCCCTTCATCATCTCTTCAAGATCCTACTACACAAACTCCACATTCTACCTTGTCCTTAGAAGTGGATCCATGTCAAGAGGATTCTCAAAAAGTTAATCAAGATCAATAATCCTTGTCAAGATCAAATTATCCCCTCTTTTTATGCATCTCCATACTCACCTCAAAAATATGTTCATGCTTTAGATAATTATATTAAAAATATTTCTCCTATCAAATTTTCTTATGAGTCTATTGATGGTCTTGTCCGTGTCTTACACTCTAAAGATTTTGATATACCTATCCACTATTCCTTTGCATCTCATAAGTCTATCCTTGGTCGTTATCCATCTAAGATAAATCTTTTAAACATTCCTTCCATATTAGGACCTATGCTTCTCCATCTCGTACTTCAACTCCTAGCTTATCACTCACTTTCCTATCATACCTGAAGATCAAAAAAGACACTCATCCTTGAACATTTCATGTCCACCTTTCCATCTAAACTAGTCATATCAGCCTTACTTACCCACAAGTCCCAAGTCTTTTGGAAATAATTTGGATGATCAACTTAAGAATAAACTCAAGAATCTATTTACAAATGAAGATCACTATGTCTTCTCTAATCGATATGTGAATACAAAGGGAATAGAAATATTCAAGAGACCACAAAGGTCCACTAGCAAATCAACAAAATCAAAGAAAATATTTTTTCCTAAATCCATCGTTAAAGAACTATTCTCTAAAGCATCCAAAGGAAAAGAAAAATATAAATCCATATGGATTCCCAAGTCTCTTGTAAAAGACTTGAATATTGAAAATAGTTCAAGGTTGGCATTCAAGATTCCAAAGGCTTTCATTCCATCTTATTATAAACATCTTCCACAAAATCTTTCAAAACCTTCCACTCCATATTCCTCTAAAACTACTCTACTACTTGATACATCAAAACCTCAAACTAGTCATCAATATTTCCTCCTTCATTCCACTACCCTTCAAGGTGTGTGTCAATGTTGATCTTATCAACTTTTTCTTCTACACTTGCACATCCTCTTCAATACCCTATAATTTATCCTTCTACCTTCTATCCTACCATATTTTATCCTTCCATCCCATTTATCTCATCCATAGCCTAAAATCTTATCCTCCATATATCTTCTCTACTATCCCCCTTGTATTGCCTTATCAACATCTCTAAGCATCCATTTCTATGGTCTTAGCTTATCATGACTTATCCTTCTAATAGAAGAACTATTCAAATTGAAAAAGGCTTGGATTCCTTCAAAAATCTAAAAGTCCAAAAAAAAAATTGTGCCTTGGTGAAAACCTAGAAATAGGCACCTTGGTAGAAAAAGTAAAGATACATAAATCTATCCTATGGTGAAAAGTGAAAATCATTTCTTGTGGCACCTTGGACAAGTACAATTATGAAAATTTGGAAAATAGGAGTCATGCATAATTCTTCCATAATCCATCTATTCTTTCTTTCCTCTTTGATCTTGACACTTTTGAGTTATTCATGAGCAGGGGTTATCTAACCCACTGGGCTTTCTATCACCATCCTCCTTATCCTGAGGCACTCACTCATAGCCTCCTTTATTTTTAATTATAATCAACTTGACCCCTTAGCCTTGATCAAAAGAAAAGGAAGAAAAAATGGTTCTTAGAGGCCACTTGACATGTCGACTATTTTGGATTACTTGCTTTCATGGCATCATGCTATCTCACTAATTAACTTTCATTGATTATCCAAAACCCACTTCATATGGCTATAATCTTACATTTTGCCTAGCTTGGGTACTCTTGGAGAGCCAATTCTTGAGGATCACATTCACTAGCTTCATACTCCTTGCCCATCCATCTTTTCTTATCCACCAGCTTGCTAATACGTCTTCTCCTAAACCTTGCTAGACACTCGAACAAAATGATATGATCCTCCTTGAGAGCTAGTAATCTCTAAAAAAGTTTTAAAATTTTGAAAATATCCTAAAAAGTAAAAATTGCAAAAAGTCCTAAAAAAACCTATTATCTTGGTGAAAACCTAGAGATTGGCACTTATTATTACCAAAAACATTTAAAATTTTAAAAAAATGAAAATTTTCAAAAATACAAAAAATAAAATAAAAAACAATAAAAAGTGTCATTGATGAAAAACTAGCAAATAGGTATGGTAGCAAAAATAGAATCTCTACCAAGAAGGTGAAAACCTGTTTCAAATGCTCTATCATGTAGTGCATCTTATGACTCTTGTACAATTTCTTTCCTACTTTAGTTTGCTTCTTTCGATCATGCATGCTCTTAGTTATATTCAAGACTCTACTCAAACCCTTAAATGAATTGAATCTGGTCATAGTCTTGAGTATAATACCTCGTAGTTTCATAATCTCTTGAGCATCAATCACAAATTATTTTCATTGTTTATATCTACTACCACTTACTTTACTATTGAGATTCCTCTTGAAGAAGATCTCGTAAGTGTCAATCACTATTTGTTCTAGTTGTGCCTATCTACTATCACTTACTTTACTATTGAGATTCCTCTTGAAGAAAATTTATTTCCTATCAATCACCAGTTGTTCTAGTTGTCTCTGTCTATTGTTTCTTAGTCTCCTACTAAGATTATTCTCAATGAATATTTATCTTTGATGTCAGTCACCAGTTGTCCTAACTAGGTCTATCTATTGTCATCCTCCAACTAAAGAGATTTCTTACACATATATTCTAAACATTGACACTTGACATCAATCTGTTAATCTTAAAATTAGTTTTGACAAGTGAGTGTCAATACACTTAATTCATTTACTTAGTCCATGTTGAACAAGTAACATAGTCCAAGCACAACATATAAGTTAAATCATGTTGAGTAAATAGTGAGTGTCTAGTTACTCATATCTCAAGTCACTCGAGTGCCAAGCAGATAGTATGTGCCCTGTGATTCAAGTGTTGAGAAAGCAGTGCATGCTAAGTCTTTCAAATGTTGAGTGACCGCATTAAAGTCACAATTAGTGTCTAGCACTAGGGACTTTAGATGTTGAGTAACATAGATTTTCCATAGTTGTTTGTATTGGCACAAGCTACTATGTAAACCATTTTTTAGCAGACTTATGGATTGAATTACAATCTTTTGATGATAAGGATGAATATTATATGTAAATCCCTATGTATTACATGCATCCAATTAGATAAAGGGAAGGTTTAAGGAGCAATATGGCTGAATCACAACCATTAATTCATACCTAATCCTAAGTCACCTAGATCTTCTTAAGGAGGACAAACCCTAAATGTTTTAGTGCATAGAGAAGAAAAGAGAAGGAGAGTTTGCATGCCCAAACAAGAATTCATGGTGACCAAGGTATTATGATCTAAATTACATTGTAGAATCAATTAAAGGGGAAAAGAGGAAGGAAACAACGAACAACAAAGACACATATAATCAAGAAGGATCAAGTACACATCAGTATAGAATGATCTAATGTCAAGCAACACAGTGTTAATTACAAAACATTGTTGAGACATTCTAATAGGTGAATCAATAAAATATCTTAATAGAGTAGTCCTAATAGGCTATATTGAAATCCTCTAAAAAGGTGTTACTTAATTTTGATTTGAAGTCCTTTAATCAGGCACACTTCTGACAGGGCAAGACCTAACACTCTTTGTAAGCTTTTAAAAGGGTAGACCTTTCGCAAGGTAGATCATGTTTCATGATCAAAAATTGTAACCTTCATTAGATACACTTTATTACTATAGTAGTGAAGATTTGTGGGTGTCATCCCCACCCCAGTTTTACCTTCTCATTGGATGGTTTCTAGGCAAACATATCTTGTGTCATACATGTGTGAATGCTTACTTGTTCACATACTTTAGATGTATATGATTTACATGGTATTCCAATTTACTTATTGAATTGTGAGATGAATGCATGGTGAATGGTTTTATGGATAAAATTTTGAAACACTAATTCACCCCCCCAGAGTTTACCTTCCCTATTGTAATTCCAACACAATTCAGTGACATTGAAATTGAAATACAAATGTTGACATTGTTTGAGCTATGATGATCTTTTGTTTTTTTTTTTTTTTTTTGCTTTATCATTCCCCTTTGAGCAAATCGAGGATGTCTATTTTGACTAGAGAAGTGATGACTAGGAAACATGATATTTTCTTTTTTTTCTACTTGATGGTTTATCTCCAATGATTTGAAGCATACATATAAAACAGTTGTCCACCATAAGAGCCTCTATCTTGTGTTAGATGGCCATGTGTACCTCGACTCATTTTATATGAAAAATTTAGTGAGGTTGGATCTTCTCCTTGACTATT
Organism: Cupressus sempervirens; assembly: GCA_028749045.1. Lineage (NCBI taxonomy): Eukaryota > Viridiplantae > Streptophyta > Pinopsida > Cupressales > Cupressaceae > Cupressus > Cupressus sempervirens. The sequence goes on from CM053792.1 coordinate 712,760,095, forward strand.
TAAGTGAATTATCTATGCTACATTAAAATATTGATACTCATCCTGTTAAGTGAATGTATGGGTCACTGCGAATACACTTAGCACACTTCTATCTTAGGTTACAAATGCAAGTGTCACTGTAAACAAAATAAGTAATAATTACTTACCATCAAAGGGATCTCTCATGTATCTAGTGTGTCTTCATACAAGAAACATTCTAGTTATCCTAGGTTCTATGCTCTAATTCTTATGTTTGTTTGCTACAATAAAAGACACAAATGTTCTAGTCATTCTGGCCTCTTGTGCCTTAATGGTTACATTTAATCCTAATAAAACTAAGGCACATGTCACATTAATATTATCATGATTGCAATATCAGTGTGAATTCTATGACATTTGTGGGTCTAACTACAATCTCTATCATGAAAATTATATCTTATGGGTTTACTAACCAAGTTCTAGGGATTGCATCTAGCATAGGACTACATTTCATATTAGAGATGCATTATGGCATAATTTTGGTAACTCGTTTGATTGCATTTCTTGAATTAAGAGGTAGAAGACTTCTCATGCACATCACATTTTCATCTTAACTACAAAAATGATCAATTAATCACCCTCTTGCCTACTTTTACTACTCTAAACTCATTTTTGGGATCAAAATCAAAATGTGAACACTCACACAACTCAAATTTGCATTTTCAAATTTTGGGATTGACACAATCAAATGCTTGTGAATTCTATCTTTCTAATACAACATGCATCTCAACATCTTATCATATCAACATTTTCTCAAAATTCTCAACTTTTTCATCAAAAGTCAACTTTGGTCAATTAAGGTCAAACTTGATCAAATGGACCTCAAAATCACTCTAAATCAACTCAAAATTTTCTTCATGCTCACATTCTTCTAAATTTCTAATCACTTTGGTATCTTCTAATCTACTACTCTACAACAATATTCTAGTTTGTCATCTTTCGATTTAGCTCCCAAGGGGGCATGATGATTAAATAATGAATCTTTCAAAATTGGTTTCAACTTAATCTAAACATAATGTCCTAATTTCTAGGGGCATCTCATCACTTGGGGCATCTTTTCTCCCTTTATTTGGCATCATATGTTATCTATCAGACCTTTTGATTAGCGAATCATGCTTATAACAATTCATATCATAGTTTGATGGATAGGTATCTAGATGTTCTATTTAGACTCCTGAGGATTAAGCCTCATTCTGAGGATAATCCTACAATTCATGATTAGGTCTTGTTACCTTTTCTTTATGGACTAGTATTTAGGAGTTCTATCTAGAATCTAGAGTATTAAGCTCAATTCTAGAGATAATTCTAAGCTTTCTTTCAATCACTATTTAATGGACAGGTATTGAGGCATTCTAACCCTAAATCATGAGGATTAAGCCTCATTCTGGGGACAATCCAATAAATTTTGATTGATATTATCATTATTTTATGGACTAGTATTCAAGTGTTCCACTTGGACTCTAGAGGATTAAGCTTCATTTTCGAGATAATTCTAAGCTTTCTTTCAAAAACTATTTAATGGATAGATATTGGGTAATTCTAACCCTAGATCCTGAGGATTAAGCCTCATTCTAGGGACAATCCTATAAATTGTGATTGATCTTTTCATACTTTAATAGATAGGTATTACAGTGTTCTACTTAGACTCCTACGGATTAAGCCTCATTCTAAGGATTTAGTATCATTCTGGTAATGATCTTATGAATCATGAAAATCTTTGTTCTATTAGATTGATATCTAGGTGTTCTATCTGGACTCTGGATGGTTAAGCTTTTTTCTAGAGATAACGTTAAAAATCTCATCAATTGGTTTTTGTATCATCGGCCTCAAAGACAATCTCAGTTCTCATTATATGGTTCATACTTTTTATTATTATTTGAATAAATATGCTACTCACACATCAATTCAAAGAGGGATAAATGTATTACCACAAAATTGGGACCTTGTCATTCTAAACCAATTTTGTTGTATTATTCTCAACATCAGTCTCTTAATCATAAAGTCTTATTGCACTAGGGATTTTTGAAAACTTGTCTTTAATTGACCTAAGTGTCAAACAGAGAACCCTTAATCTATATTAATCACAAATATTATTTAATTCCTAAACATGAATTTAAATTGGCTAAATTAACCTTTTAATTGAATTAATTTACTTATAAGTCCTAGTACTTTCATTAAATTAAATTCAACCATTTTAGCTTAATGCACAATAGCAATTAAACAAATTTAATTAAATAATATCTCCTCATTTCAATTATTGAATTTAAATAATTCATTAATTGAGAAAATCATCAAATATGAGGTATTATTTAATTAAATCTTCAAATATATTCCAAAGATCTCATCTTGAGTTCAAAAAATGGAAACTTTGAGTTAACTTTAAAAGAAAGGAAAATAAATCGATCAATTAACTCCCACTTGAATCTTATATCCTAAAATCTCTCAAAAGCTCCCTCTTTGACAGAAACTTTCTATTTGAACTCAACTTTCAATCAATCTCAACCTTTCATTCAGATTAATTGTGACCATTGATTTATTTGGATTTCTATAAAAGGAGGCTTTCTACCTCTCATTAAAGAGGGGGCAATTTGAGTAATTTAATTATGCCAAATTCGTGCTAGATTATTCTACATTAGATTTCTTAGATTGTTAATTGCTTTTCATTCTAGCTTTTAGTTTCATTCATGATAAACTAGAATTCTATTTACTTATCTAGATTAATAGTTTTTTTCCATATTATTCTATAGTAATTCATACTTGCATTGAAAATACAAACATATACAAGCATTCATTCTTCTAAATCCTTCATTCTAGTAATGGTCTATGGTTTACTAAACCCCTTATTCTGAGAGCAATTAAAGAACACCATTTAGATAGGATGAAATAGGTCACATTGTATAGACTTTTTGGATGAACATTCTCATGTTCATTCTTGGGTAAATCTCACAAAAAATGACTATGTTGACTCATGCACTTTTCAATGATTCAAGGGATATCTCACTATCAAGTATATGAGACTTGGGGAGTATGTGCAAGATCTTGTAGATTGCAAGGAAATCATAGTGGGGGAAAACACACAAACCTCTCCTAATGCAAGGTTATTAATCTATCAAAATGTATTCCCACCACACAATAACAACAGTGCAGGCAAGGAACTTCCTTCAACAACAATCCCACCAACAACAAAAGAACACTCATCCCAAGAAACGTGATGCCGATAAAAAAATACAAAATTATACATCAACATACCTTAACTATGGTAACATAAATAGGCATATATCCTAGGTTGATCCCTACATAAATGTTCTACCTATCAAGGACCTAGAATATTTTAAAGACATTTTCTAACAATCTAGAGTGCCATATTATTTGATTGATTAAAAGGATTTGAAAAGAGAGATAACAATATGAACTAGTAAAGTGGTTGAGTAAAGAGAAGTAAGTATGATGGAGCTAAAAAGGGCATTTGATCAGTTAGTATTTGACAAGATAATATGTTGTTTGATCATTTTATTAAGTTAAAAAGGAAGAGGAGTTTAAGTGTAGAAGAGATGATTGATAGAAGTCAAGTAAACCATGTGTTTAACTGAGTAATAGGTTACTAGTTCATGAAGAAGTTAAACATTACCAAGAAGAAGATTAAAGAACTTAAGTCTTAGCCAAGTGATGGTAACGGTTAAGAAAGTTGAAGGGAAATTGAATTAATGAATGAGCACACTGATGGCCAAGTAAGCCACTGTAAGCCAAACAAGATAGATCAGTAGTGATCAAGCTATGAAGTGATGACCAAGATGAAGAACATAGTGATGATCTAGTTTCAATTGAGAAATAATCAAGATTTGAGGTTGACCTAGTTCAATTTATAGAATAGTCAAAACATGTTAAGATGAGGATTTATAAGATGACATATTTAATGCATGAATTAAGTTTTTAAGAGATCTAAGGTTAAGATTTGATGAGAAGTTTCCATAAGTTTCAAGAAAAAAAGTACAAGGACAAAATGATAAATAGATTCAATGAGTCTAATCAAACCCTAAGATCTAAGGTTTCATTTAAGTGGAAATATATTAAGATTCTGTAATTAAGGAGGTATATGAGATGTTTTACAATTTTTCTTAGCTAGAAAATTTGTGAAGGATAGTGGAAGAACAAGATTTGCAAAGGAAAACTAATTTTTTTGTGAAAGTGAGATTGCTTGAGGTATTGCCAAGAAGACCAAAGATGGAGAATGTGGTGAAATCCAAACAATGAACTAAGAATGAATTGAATGGAGATCTGAACATGTAAAGTGAGTTGTAACTTATGAAACTAACCTAGCTATTACTTCTAAACTATTGTGGCATTAAAATTCTTTAATCAAGGTTACATTTTGGTGAAATAAATCATTTAACAATGTCACACCTAATAGTGTGTTTTCTACCCTTTAACAAGGTTGGATCTTAACCAAGCTCAATTTGAAAGAGTGAAAAAGTGGTAGCATGTTACTTGGTGATTTTTCCCAAATTGGTTTTTCACATTAAATCTTGAAGTCATACTTGTGTGGATATTGTTTTCATGTATCATGTTATTTACTATTATAGGTTTCTACAATTCAGCTAACACTAAAATAGATTGCTATGTGTTGATATGAATAAGTTAAGTTATTGATGATTTTCTAGATGGAATGAGTAGATTTATGAGTTTGATTAAGTTGTTTGAAGTTGTTAAAAGTTGATTTGGTACATCTGGACTTGAGGATAACCTATTCACCTCACTCTTAGTCATTCTAATCATTCTAACAATTGGTATTAGAGTTGTGGTGCTTGTAACTAAATTTTAAAGGGACTTAAGGTAAAGATCAAAATGTACAAAAGAGAGTTACCCAAGCTGAAAAAAGAGAAATTCCCATCATGGAAATGCTTGATGAGATTTTTTGTACCTAGAGTTGGATATTCTACACTATACTAATTGGACAATGAATACATAGATTTTTGTAGACCCTTGACAATTGAGAAAATAAGTGGAAGAACAATCAAATGATGATAGAGTGGGCATCTTCCCTAGGTTATGGTGAGTTTGATGATGTGAAGGATTACACTACTGCAAACAAAATGTGGCATAAGTTGCCACAAATTCATTTAGGAGACAAAAATGTGTTAAGGCCTGAACCTAAAAGTTTGAGGGACAATTTTGATGACATGAGAAATAAAGAAGAAGAAATTGTTGCTTAGTATTGTGTCTAAATCAAAGAAGTGGTGAATGAAATTAGAGGTGTTCGAGAAGACATATATAAAGAGACTATGATTAGAAGGGTATTAAAAACTTTAATTCCTTTTTATGTCATTAGAGTATCTACAATACAAGAACTAAGATGTACACCTGCTAATGACTCGACCGTAGATAGTCTAATTGGTAGACTCATTGCATTTGAATTATCAAATTTTAATACTAATACACCTTCTAGTGTTAAATGTTCTTTCAAATTTTGACTAATCCTTGATGGATCTAAAAGAATAAAAAGTTAAAAAAGTAAGCTTGTGGATACTAACAGTGAATCAGATGATGACCTTGAGGTTCTAAAAGAATTATTGGCAAGAAGGCTACCAAGAGAAAAGGAAAATACAAAGAGAAACTTTTTATAATCTGTTTTACATGTAATAAAATTAGTCATAGTGTTGCAAAGTGTCTGAACACAGGGGAGAAGAAGGGAACAAAAGACAACAAATACCAAGGAACAAATACAATAGAGACAATTGAGATAACAAAGACTACAAGGAAAAGGTAAGAAATCTTGTTACATTGCTGAAGAACATGGTTCTGAAAGTGATTCTCATGAACATGAAAAATAAGTTGTTTATGTTGCAACAAAAGATGAATCTGATGAAGATGAAATTTTTGAGAAAACTACTCCTATTCACATGTTATTAAGAATGATAAACAAATAATTGATAGTGGTTTCTTATATTAGATGAATAGTGATACAATAAAGTTTGAAAAATTAGAACACTATAATGGAATTTGTGTTAAGTTTGAAAATGATGGGCCATGTTATGTGGAAGGTATACGATATATTATATTGAATGAAAAGATCAGTTTTGACAATGTATATTGGGCTTATGGACTGAAATATAATCTATTGAGTGTGACTAAACTAAATAGTTTAGGCTACCAAGTTGAATTTCAAAACAAGTAGGCCAAATTCTATGATGATATTGGTGAACTAATAGGAAGTGGAAAGAAAACAAGATGTAACATGTTTTATCTAGACATATCTACAACTACATGTTTATTTGCACAATTTGAAGATTTTTTTTTATGGCATAAGAGGCTTTCTCATTTGAACTCTGATATTTTGGTAAACATTAGTAAGATGAGAAGAGTAAAAGGATTACCAGGATTGAGAAAACTTGATATAGTGATGTGCAAACAATGTCAAATAATGACAAAGTCTTTTATCAAGAGCAAGGCCTATTCTTCTAATGATATTTTAGATTTAGTTCATGCTAATGTATGTGCTCCTAATGGAGTGAAAATTTATTATGGTGACAATTAATTTATCCTATTTGTTAATGATTTCTCTAGAATGATAATTGTGATGTTTCTTTAATTACAATTGGATTATTTTCAAATATTTAAGTGGTATTTTTCTAGAGTTGAAAAGGAAATAGGTAAATTTCTAAATGCTTGAGATTAGATAGAAGCGATGAATTCATATCAAAGGAGTTCAATAAAATTTTCAATGATAAAAGAATCAAAAGACAAATGCACCAACTGAGGACTCCATCACAAAATAGGCTAGATGAAAGAATAATTAAATCAATCATGAACTATAAAAGAACATTGATGATTGAAAATAATGTTCGAAAAAATTATTGGAGAGAAGCTATAAGAAATGTTGTTTATACACTTAACCAAGTTCAACTCAAGAAAGGTACAAACAAAACCCCTTTTGAACTATTGTATAACTATGCACCTAATGTCAATTATTTCAAAGTATTTGGAAGAAAGTGTTATAGATTAAAAGATTCAAGAAATAGAAAACTTGATGTAAAGAGTGATGAAAGTATATTTTTAAGATATTCTAGTAAATGCAAGTCATACAAGTGTTTGAATACCAACACTAACAAAATTTTGAAACTGAAAATGTTATAGTTGATGAATTTGTAGGAAAGAATAAAGAAGAATGCAAGAAGGAACTTGTAAATTATAGAAACTTTGTATACATATATGAAGGAAAACAAGGTAATTTACCTAAATAAGAGAAAGAGGCCACCAAGCATCAATAGTCAAGCACTACTGAATTATAGAAGAGAAGCTATGTCAAGCATTAATAAGTTTCTAAACATCAAGCTATAGAATTTGAGTCACAGTGAGAGGAGACCATACATTAGATAGAAGAATTTAAGTCACAACAAGAAATAATTAGAGATGATGAGAAATATGGACCAAGTGAACTATAGGAAGGAGAAAGAAGATCTAAACCTATTCTTGCAAAATGTGTGAGAAGACAACACACACCTGATTGAATCATTGGAGACAAAGATTCAGGAGTCATGAAAAGAAAGAAGTTGAAAAATAATACCTATTTTCTATGTGAGTTTGAGCTAAGAATAGTTAAATATGCATTGTAAAATGAATATTTGATTAGAGAAATGAATAAGGAGATTGATAAAATAGAGAGAGAAAAACATGGACATTATTACCTAGGCCAAAGGATAAGAATGTGATTAGAACTAGGTGGGTATTCAGATTCAATTTGAATGAGAGAGGTAAAGTCACAAGTAACAAAGAAAGATTGGTTTGCAAGGGATATGCATAAGAGGAAGGAATTAACTATGGAGAGACATTTGCCCCAATTGCAAGGTTGGAAAGAATAAGAATATTACTTGCATATGCTTCTTAAAAAGGATTCAAGGTATATCAAATGGATGTTAAATTTTCATTTTTGAATGGAATTTTGGAAGAAGAAGTCTACATTGAACAACCTAAAGGATTATTGAGCCTAGCAAGAAGAACATGGTATGTAAGTCCCACAAAGAATTGTATAGTCTAAAACAAGCTCATAGGGCATGGTATGAAAGATTACATGAATATTTGGTGAGAAATTAGTTTTGAAGAACTAATGATAATAGAAAACTCTACTTGAAAAGTGAATCTAAGGATAAGATATTGTTAGCTGAAATATTTGTTGATGATATCACATTTGGAGGACATGATTTAATGTCCAAATCATTTGCTAATGAGATAAATAAAAAAATTGATATGTCAATGTGTGGAGAGAAAAATCATTTGTTGGTTTGCAAGTCTATGAAATGAAAGGAGGTATATACATTACACAATCAAAGTATATCAAGGAGATATTGAAAGAATTTGGAATGGAAGATTCAAGTTTAGTTGGAACACCTATGGCTACTAGATATAAACATTCAAAGAATGATAATTCTTCTAAAGTAAATTAGACATTCTATAGGTTAATGATTAGTAAATTGCAATATGTTGTTCATAGTAGATCTAATATTGCATTAGCTATTGGTATTGTCACAATATTTTTTACTAATCCTAAGGAGAATCACCTAATGGCTATGAAAATGATATTGAGATATCTGAAAGGAACATAAGACTGTGGCTTATGGTATAAGATGAATGAAAAGTTTGAGTGCAAAGTTTACATAGATGTTGATTGGGCTTGGAATGTTGATGATAGAAAGAGTATAGTTGGGGGATATTTAATCCAATGTAGGAGATTAATTTCATGGATATGTAAGACAAAAATTTGTATTTGACAATATACAATAGAAGCTGAGTCTGTTATAGTAGTAGTTAATTGCTCAAACATTGTGTGGATCAAGTAATTGTTGAAAGCTATGAAGGAAGAGATTATTGAACCTATGGTGATATATTGTGACAACACAAGTGTTATGTTTATAATAATCCTATGATGCACTCAAAAAAAAACCATATTGAGATCAAGTATCATTTCTTAAGGGAATTAATGCAAGACAAAGAAGTAAGACTAGAATATGTGACTACAAAGGAATAGATAGCTGATAAGTTTACTAAGGTACTACCCAAGGATTCATTTGTGTATCTAAGAGGTAACTTAGGGGTCATTCCCCTATCTGAAGAAAACTAAGAAGGGATGTAGTCATGCATCAATTGTTATGATCAAAATATCTTACAGATTAACAGAGGAATTCACACTTTAGGATATTCCTAAAGATGTGAAAAGAAGGATAGTAGAATGTGTGGATAAAGTTGCAAGTAGGCACATGGTGACACAGTCAAAGATAAAGAAAAGATGAAAGAGGAAGAGATAATTAAAATATCATTTAGTACAAAGGACAAAGACATCATGTAAAAGTATTTGGCATTTGTCTCAAAGAGGGAGATATCAATGTCAAGTTACCATCCAATATTTAAAGGGGATGTGAGATATGTCAAAGAGGGTGATAATACAATTGGTACTACAATGAAAAATATCAATTGGTATCATAGAGAGAGAAGTGCAAAGAGGGAGCATATGAGAGTTTACATGGCTGAGAATCATAATGAAACTAAGGATAGTAATGGAGATTTGATATCGAATATGGAGGGAGTTGACAATAAATATCTAGATAACATTTTTGTCATTACATGGTAACTAAAGTGTTGTCATCAATGCCAAAGAGGAATATTTTTGGTACTATAAAGGAACAATTGGTATGTTGTTATTGATGTCAAACATTACTTGTAAGACATTTTCTAATAGTGTAGAGTATCATATTATTTTATTAATGAAGAGGATTAAAAAAGAGAGATAACAAGATGAACTAGTAAAGTGGTTGGGTAAAGAGGAGTAAGTATGATGGAACTTAAAATAGCACTTGATTAGTTAGTTTTTGACAAGATAATATGTTGTTTGATTATTGTATTAGGTAAAGAAGAAAGATGAGTTGAAGTTTACAAGAATTTATTGAAAGAATTCAATGCATTAAGTAAAACATTTGTTTGACTAAGAAATTCATTACTGGGTCAATGATGAAGTCAAGCATTACCGAGCAGAAGATTAAGAAACTTAAGTATTAGCTGAGTGATGGTAATGACCAAGCAAGATGAAGGGAAACTAATGTAATGACTAACCACAGTGATAGTTAAGAAAGATAGAGTAAGCCAAGTGAGATAGATTAGGAGTGACCAAGCTACCTAATGATGATTGAGTTGAAGAACATAGTGATGACCGAGTGTCAACAAATTAATAACTTGAGAAAGAATCAAGATTTGAGGCTGACACAATTGAATTTATAGAATAGTCAAAACATGTCAAAGATGAAGATTAATGAGATCACATATTTAATGCATGAATTATTATTTTTAAGAGATTTGAGGTGAAGATTTAATTTCCAAAAGTTTCAAGGAAATAAGTAGAAGGACAAAATGATGAATAGATTCAATGAATCTGATCAAACATATCTATTTAAGGAGGCATATGAGATGTTTTAGAGTTGTTTCTTACTAGAAAATTTATGAAGGGTATTGGAAGAATAAGAGTTTCAGAGGAAAAGTGAGTTGTTGGTGAAAGAAAGATTTCTTGAGGTGTTGCCAAGAAGATCAGAGATGAAGAATGTGATGAAGTCCATAAAATGAACCGAGAATGAGATGAATGAAGCTCTAAACATACAAAGTGAGTTATAATTTATTAAATCAACCTATTTGTTACTTTCTAATCATTGTGGTAGTAAAATTCTTTAATCAAGGTAAAATTCTAATAGAATTTTTTGAAGCCCTTTAACAAGGTCACTCCTAAAAGGGTGATTAAATCCTTTAATAGGGTTACACATAATGGTGTGTTTTCAAACCTTCAACAGTGTTATCTCTTAACTAAGCTCACTTCAAAAGAGTGAAAAAGTGGTAGCATGTTACTTGATGGGTTTTCTCAAATTGGCTTTCCACGTTAAATCCTAGTGTCATACTTTTGTGAATATTATTTTCATGTGGTGTGTTGTTTATTGTTATATGTTTTTGCAATTTAGTTAACACTAAAGCAAAGAATTATGTGTTGATATGAATAAGTTGAGTTATTGATGATTTTCTATATGGACTGAGTCAATTTATGAGTTTGATTAAGTTGTTTGAAGTTGTTAAAAGTTGAATTGGTATATCTAGACCTGAGGATAATTGACACATCTCCTGTCTAGATTATTTTAATCATTCTAATACAATGTGCTATTACAACCTAAAGAACTTGATTATCTATTGTAGGTCCTTGCTCCCTCAAGGACACAATACAATATTGTGGAGCACCTTGGTTATATACTAGCCCAATCCACTATACTAGCCCACTCCATAAGGAGATCCTCAATAGTGCACTCCATGAATCTCATGTCTCCACTAACATCAATGTAACCAAATTCCAAAATTTTATGGGACATGTTATCAACTAAAATGTGCCATTTTCTTGAAAATAAATCTTCAAAAATCTAGTGAAACATGGGTTACTCCTTGGTGTGTGGGTATGCCATGATAGAGATCAACCTCATGTATAAATGGTCAACTTCCCTTAAATCACCTATTGAAAATTGGCTAAAACTAACAGGAAAAGGGATAGAGAGAATGCATATAAAATAAATTGAACTTAAACTAAGGTGATTCACCAATGTTATGAAGGTAATGCAACTTGAAAGGAAAAATCACAATTGAAACAACTAGACAATATCCTTTCACAGATTGACCTTACTGACTTTTGATGCATGCAATGTAAAAAGGTGTAGATATTCAAAAGAAGGAAATTAAATTCACAACTTTTAAATTTAGTTACACACAAGTGACAATACTTAACATAAAAAGTCACTTTTCACATGCTTCTTAACCATTAAATTTTAAATAAAGGGCCCTAAATATTTCAATGAATTTGAAGATGAAGCTTATTAAATACAAGGACAAAATTTATTAAGCCAAAAGGATCACTACTACCAATTATTTAGAAGAAGCAAAGTTCTCAAAACTGCATCATACCATGGGACTTGAGCTACAAATAGTACTATCCATGCAAGGGGAAAATAAGGCCTAATGCAATACGATAGAATCTAAGAATTCACTAAAAAATCCCAAGGAGATGGAAATATATAGGACTCAAATCCAAATCCAAATCCAAATCCAAATCTACATCTTCCTCAAAATCTAGAATCACATATGTTATCAACCCCAAATTTAGGAATGAATAAGAAAATTGGCATCCACTAAAATCTAAAAATCTACTTATGGGACTTTAACTCCAAGAATCATGCTTGTCAAAATCCGAGCACTAGGTGCCCCTTACAATCAGCCGATGATATATGGAAAACATAGAAAAGGTAAATTTCCTCCTTAAAAACTCCCTCATGTGACCAAACACCAATCCCAATAAATTATTATGTTTAAAATAATATTTAAATAAAATGATTTTTAAAGCATCATTTTATTTAATGTTTACAATAATGGCAAATGCAAAAAAAAAAGACCCCCCTCTTACATTAATGCATACTTAGCATTTTCTAAAATATTTCTCCTCTATGATGTTTCATTTTGACATTTTAATACATTTCCTTATATTAAAATTATCACCCACTTTATAATAAAAACCCCCTCAACAAAAATATGCGACCTTTTTCTTTTTAAAATATTTGATATATATACCCTTAAATCTTATATCATTTTAATATATTATCATCTCTTTAAATATTTAAATTCATCCACCTAAATATTTAATAATTTTTTCTTATGTTAAAATGCCGCCACTTGGGCTAAAATCCAATCCATGATTTTTAGGTGGGAAATATATATTTCAAACGAAAAGAAACTAAAACTTTACATTTCTTGGAAACTTTCTACTTTGGAAGAACTTGAATAGGATTTTCTGGACTTTGAAAGTGGAAACAACAAAATGGAATGTTGGAATGTATAAGGTTGGCTTCTTTGATTTTTCTTCTCTATTTGTTGATTTTTTCTCAGAAAATTAATGGCCTTGAGGATGCATTTTTATTATGATTTCATTGTGGTTTGGATTCATTTATAGCTCCATTCTATTTTCTTTAATTGGAAAATAAGTGCTATGGTTGTATGCATGATTATTTGTGTATTTGCATTTAATTTGCAACTCTATTTCATTTTTTTTTTGCTGGAAATATTAGTGAGCTACATGCATTTGGATTCCAAGTTGAATTCTTGAACAATTTCATGTATTGTTGCACCAATATTTACTTTCTATAGGATTTGTTAGCCCCTTTTACAAAATTGCACCCTTTGATGTATATGGGGCTTTGATAGCTTGAAGGGTTGGAATATGAACACCATATTATGCTGAAATTTTGAATGTACAACAATATTTCGTTTTGGTTTTGCTGCAAATGATGGGGCTTCACTTTTGGTTCCATGCGTGCATGCAAACATGCTTGATGTAGCCTCTAAACTATGTATTCATGGTTGCATGTTGCACTAATGTGTGTTGATTTTAAATGCCTATCATCTATCAATTATTTGCATCATTATCTTATTTGTTGATCCATGAATACTTGCAACAATAACATACTCCATTAATGCTTTCTTTCTCTATTAATCATTCTTGCTTTGTTCAAATGACACATATGATATTTAAACCATACCTATCAAAATGTATTGATATTTCTAATTTGTTTGTTTGTCCTATATCTTATGCTAATTTCTATAACTTGCTTCTAGAAATGTGTTGCAATTTATGTTTGTCATTATTTTGCTACTTGATGTAGCTTGTTTTGTTCTCATAGCATACATCAATAAGGAGATGAATGTGTCTTATTGGTTGATTTTTCCTTCATATTTTCAGCCACTTAATGGAAAGTACATGTGTTTTATGATTTTGAATCCTTGCTGCAGTTTGTATACATTTCCTTTCAATTCTCATATGATATTTGAATGCATGACATTTTTATGTATATTCGAAATTTGCAAAAGGTAATTGCATGATTTTTATTATACATAGTGCATGGTCATACCTTGGTGATGTATTATTTTGATGCAAAATTTGCACTTGCACTTCTATTACCATATTTTGGATTATATATTCCTCTTGCCTGTGGGCCTCTATGTTCTTCATGTAGCATTTAGATCATGATGCTTCCATCCTATGTTGCAATTCTTGTCACCATGAATTCTTTGCATGTTTACATCAATACATGGAACAAATAAGTTAAATAAAAACATGGGCTTATGTCTATTGTGTCATCTTTTAGCCTATTATGTGTGTCTTGAGCATAGCCATCAGAGTATTTCTTGATTATTTATTTTATGAGTATATGTATGCATGATATTTAGATAATTTACAAGATATTAGGAATTTCTTAGATCTTTGTGGATCTAATTGTTAGAATATATAGTCCACTGATATAACTGAGAGGTGGGGAGGTGAATCAGTTATCCAACTAATATTAGTAATAACAATCTTAAAATATCTTAACCATGTGGGTAATGTATACTAAAACCACAACAAAATAATCATACACAATAATACTAGATATGTAACTAGGGAAACCTTTGATCAAAGGTAAAACCCAAGTGGGTATGGTACCCACAAAATGATATACTAATATAAATATCCTTGTCAGAGGATAGACCTTGTTAGGAGTCTATTACAACATTCAGTACATATGAGTCCTTATTAGGAGACTTTAAATCCCTAATAAGAGATTCCAACCCTGTTAGGAGTTGTGGAAGATAGATGGACCCACTACCCAAATAGCTTCAAGGGAAAGATGAATGAACTCATTGTCCAAATGATCTCTGTATTATTTCTTGTAGAATAATAGAACTGAATTGTATTTATTTCCTCTATTTTTTTCCTATCGACCAAACTTCTACTCCTTCAAACCTTGTAACTAGATCTTGAATATCATATTCAATAATCCCTTGGATTTCCTACATGCATTTAGTAAGAACTATGCTTCTTTTCACACTTTGCACTTCAACAATGATCTCAATACACATCATACATTTTACAATAAAGAAAAACATATTTCCTTTATACCATATCTTCATAATAATTCCTTGAGTCGGTCTTGAGGCTTTCCCAAATAATTAAAATAAGATAATTGATTAAATTACAATTACAATAGCATTGTCAGTTCATAGTCTATACAAAAATTCACACATGTGATACTAGGGCTTGTGTAGTCACTAACATCATCAATTGATTGTCCTCTATCACTGCCTAACTATGCATTTTTTCACTATTTCTAGGATGTAAGATAGATAATAATCATCAAGAACTCCTTTTCCAATAAGCATTTTCTGAACTGCTCTCTATAAATCATGTACAACTTCCATACGTCATAAACTTAGACTCTGTTCACTTAACCATGTCATCAAGACAATGTGTTGTACATGTCCATAACTACACATGACTAGACAATTAAACCATTGTCTGTACCATCAAAATCTCTATCTACTATTTTTCCAATCTTTACAAAAATAATATTATGTTAACCTCAATGACAAGCATAGTCATGAATGCAACATATCAATACTCTTCGATTCTCAAGATACTCCCCCAATGTAGTATCATTATCATTAATGCTAACAATCTCCCCCTTTGTTATTGATGAAAACATAGATGAAAAACATCTAAGTTCCAAGAATAACAAGTAGTACTCTATTGCTACTTCTCATGCATATTCTCCCCCATGCTTTAGGAATTTTTTTTCATGTATATTCTCTCCCCCATTGACATCAATGTCAAAGGTTTCAAACTCAATACCAATTGTTAAATACTAATTGTTAATCGACTACTACAAGTCATCAACCAGCTCAAGTGTCCAAAGATATTATTTAAAACCAAAATACCAAATACCAAGAGTCCTTAATGACTCTATACATACTAGATACTCCCCCATATATGAAGGACCTTCATTCAGTCTAGTCAAATAATAGTGTTATGTGCTATTAGACTAATGCATTCTTTGAATCAACTATTTAGAAGTAAGCAAGGGCATAACCCCAAGCATACCTCTCAAGTAGTCAAATTTATCTTTAGGCAAAGGCTTCATAAAGATATCTACAATCTAATCCTTAGTACTTACATACTCCAATTTGATCTCCTTTTTTGTTACTTTCTCTCTCAACACATGATACTTAATAGATATATGCTTTGTCTTATAATGCAATATAGGATTCTTAGACATGCTCATTATCCTTGTGTTATCAGTAAATTATAATAGGTTCTTCAATCTCAATTCTAATATCCTTCAACATTTTCTTCATCCACATAAATGCATTACAATTATTTGTTGCTCCAATATACTTTGCCTCAGCAATGCTCTGTGAGATACAATCTTGCTTCTTGCTCAACCAAGAAACTAATCTTCCTCCAAGAAAGAATGCTCTACCACTGGTGTTCTTTCTATCATCCACACTGTCTACCCAATTAGTATAAGTATATGCACAAAGTGTGAAATCATTTGATTTTTCATACCAAATTCCATAATTAGATGTCCCTTTCAGATATCAAAATATTCTCTTTACTAATACAAAATGATATTCATTAGGATCATCTTGAAATATATCTACAATTGCAACTACATTTTCTATATCTGGTATAGTGGGAGTCAAATATTGCAAACCTCCAATCATTAATCTATACTTCTTTTTCTCTATAGTAGGTGTCTCATCTTTGTTGGATAACTTTTGACTAGTTATCATAGGTGTGCAAATAGGTTTACAACTTACCAAACCAAACATTTTCAACAAATATTTTAGATACTTAGCTTATGAAATGAATATACTATCATTATTCTACACAATCTGAAAGCTTAGGAAAAACTTTATTTCTCCTATCATGCTCATTTCAAGTTCATTCTCCATCTCCTCAAAAAAATTATCACTATCTTCATCATTACCTCCAAAAGTGATGTCATCAACAAATATTACAATGATCAACAAGCCATCTTCAATTTCTTTCAGATACAAGTTACTATCTGGCATACCTTTATAAAATCTAATCTTTGCCAAGTAACTATCCAACCTCACATACCAAGTTTGTGGTGCTTGCTTCAAACCATAAAGACCTTTCTTCAATTTGCATACCATGTCTTTGTCTTCTAATCAAGGAAATCCTTTAGGATGCTCAATATAAACCTCCTCTTCTAATTCTCCATTCAAAAAGGAAGATTTGACATCCATCTAATAAACCTTGAATTTCTTGTTCGCTACATAAGCCAAGAACATCCTTACAGCTTCCATTCTTTCTATAGGTGCATATGTTTCCTCATAATAAATGCCTTCTTGCTGTGAATAACCTTTACAAACAAGTCTATCCTTGTTTCTCTCAAATTCTCCTTGCTTATTCATCTTATTCCCAAAAACTCATTTTGTTCCTATCACATTTTTTCCTTTTGGTCTAGGAACTAACTCCCATGTATCATTCTTTATTATCTGATCCAATTCTTCCTTCATTGGTTGGATCCAATGATTATCTTTGACTACTTCATCTATGCATTTTGGTTTAACTTGATATATCAAATAAATCTCCTCATTTACTCTATTCCTTGTCATAAGACCTTTGTCTTTACTTCCAATTATCTACTTAGGAGGTTGATTCCTTATTAGATTTCTAATTGGGGTAGGATTTGACATTTCAACTCTTATCTCCTCTAGGTTTAGAATTTTGTTCTCCTCTATGCTCAAAAGTTATCACATCATTCTGCAAGTCATTGTTAGTCTTAAATAAAACTTCATCATTCTGCCAAACAATTTCAAAGTTGTTCTCTTCTTCATTTGAATTATAATCTATCATCTTTTCTTTTGCTCCAAACTTCTTGTCAATCCTTACATTTTTGCATTCAACTATTGTCTTAGTTCTATAGTTGAAATATCTATAAGCCTTACTTTCCAAAGGGTAGCCAAGAAACATACCTTCATCACTTCTTGGATCAAACTTAACAATGTCATCATCTCTCTTAATATAACATTTGCTACCAAATATTCTAAAATATTTTGTTGATGGTGAATGCCCAAACCATAGTTCATAGGGTGCCTTGTCCATACCTTTTTTGATCTATACTCTGTTAAGAGTGTATATATTGTATTTACTACTTCTCTCTAGAATCTCTTAGAAAACATTATTCTCAAATAACATCACTCTAGTTGCTTCTACTAAAGACTTATTTTTCTCTCAGGAATCCCATTTTTCTTAGGTGTTCTAGGTGTAGATAGTTGTCTTTTGATTCCATTTTATGCACAAAACATGTTATATTCTCTAGAGATGAATTTTCCTCGTCTCTCTGATCTCAAATACTTAATCTTAACACCAGATTCATTCTCAGCTCTATTCTTAAATATCTTAAACTTCTCAAAAGCTTCAAATTTCTCTTTAAGAAATGCTACCCACATTATTCTAGTGAAATCATCAACAAAAATCATAAAATACCTTTCATGATAGAATCCTCTTTTTCTAGAGGGACCACTCGGATTTGGTGAATGATCTCTAGCTTCTCTATGGTAGTAAACATCTTTCTAGGGAATGCTACTTTCTTCTGCTTAGCCAAAATACATTCCTTACACACAATATGAGTAGGCTTGACAATTTTAAGCAAATCTCTAACTGCAAAAGTGTTACTAACTTTCACAATGTTATCAAAGTTTATGTGATAGTATCTTCTATGCCACAACCAATGATTATCCACTTTACCTACCAAACATTTCATCTCAATAGGATTCAACTAAAATACATTATAATGAAAGGTGCTCCCCTTAATAGCATAAACATAACAAAAACAAAGAAATAAGAGCAATTGCAAGAACAAAATATGGACTTCTTATTTGGGCTGCAAATGTGGAATTATAGAATTCATAAGTACAATATACTAACCCACATGGGTGCCTTCATTATAGTAATTGGCAAGACTAAGCTACAAACTACCACCCATAGTTGTCCTAAACAATGTTTAGGCTATTCTTAATTAGGTAATTTTATGCCACTCAGGAAGGTTCTAGATGCTCAAACTTAATACCTAGGGCCGATAGACCCTAACAATACATATAGAGTTGGCTAAATGCATCTTTGACAAATTCTTTTAGAAATTTTGGTAGTCCAACTTCTGAAGGCCGTAACTCTCAAACCATTGCTCCAATTGGCTATTATAACCACTTTTTGAAAATGCCAACTCTTGATCTATAGGCTCAAAATTACGCAAGCACCCTTTCATCAAGTTTTTGGACCTCATCTGGGAACACTAAGGCCTCCAATGGTGAGCCTAAATATTGTTTTGCAAATGTTTCCAACAAAAATCTGCAATAACTTCTCTAATACTTAAGCTGGAGCAACGAGATTTTTATGGTAATCTTAGAACTCTAAAATGAACCTTCATGTAGAAAATGAGAAGATTCTAAGCTTGTATGAGAAACTTACTAAAAATAAAAAGTTCCCATAAACAGTAACCACACTATCTACTTGTCCTTATTTAGATAGAAAAGACTAAAAAGAAAATATTTTTGGATGGTGAAATATTTCTCTTACACCCAAGATGCTCTTGCATCACATTACCTTTGGATGTAGTGTCATTTCCAATCATCTTAACATCTCTATCTTTGATAGTGTAGGTCTTCTCAGTAAACTTCAACTAATAACTTGTGTCCACCAATTGTCCAACACTCAACAAGTTATGCTTCAATCCATTAACAAAATAGACATCATTAGTGTTAGTTTTACCATCAAGAGTAATGGATCCAATTCATGTTATATGATAGGCTTCATTGTTACCAACTTTTACAATACCTCCATCATGATTCTTTAACTTGACAAACATATTCATATCACTAGTCATGTGATGTGAACAACCACTATCATTATCCAATCAAAATTCTTTTATACTTGGGTAACTAGAGCTCTTTCTTCTCTAATTTCTCTATCTATATCATCTTACTTGATAGCCACAAATCCTAATTCATCATCACTTTCACTTTAAACTATCTCATCAAATTCTTCATCTTCATTTTCATATAAACAATTTCTATCTCTATCTCTTTTAGGGTTAAATCTGTTAAGATAATGGGTGTTGCACACATTGCATAATATTGTTATTTTATTTTTTATTATGTAATGTTGTGCCTAGATGGATGTGCAACATGTAAAGATTCCCATGGGATATACTTGATGAGTTGTATTGTAACATTGTGAAAATATTTTATGTAATTATTTAATATTAGGGAAAAGAATTAAATGCTCAATATTAAATGTGGGGTCAATGGGTTAGGTAGCACATGGTTTATGTAATACCACTTGGTGGTTTTGTGGGACTTGCTACTATATAAGCAGCCACAAGGGTAGTTGTTGTAGTGAGAGTGACAAGGAGAAGACAAAAGGCAAGAGTCAAGCAGGACAAGGTTTGATAGGTTAGCCAAGGGAGCATTTGTGAAGGTTGAAAGCATGGCATGGGATGTCTGGATTCCTGCTTGTTCACGTAGTTTGCTCAGTTGTGGCTATGGCCATGAAGGCTTCCATGGTTGTATGGCAATGGTATTTTTGCTGAATAATACATGGTGATGGATGCTTTTGGAGGCTGGGTTTTTCCCTCAATGAGGGTTTCTCAGGGTATATCTTGTGTCACAATTTTGTGGGTATGTTGTCTATTCTCTTGCATGTGGATTTTAATTTCGTGTTTATTTTAGATCTATTATGGGTTATGTGGAAACGGTTATATTCTTTATTGCCAAGTTTCCTTACAAAATCTTCCCTTGTACTTTTTCTCTCTTTTAGGTCATTTAGATGCATAATGAAAAAATTTATTTTACAAGTCCAACATTTAAATATTTTCTTACAATCTTTTTCTTTTCTCACTAGAAGAGTTATTCCTTCCTAAATCTTCTTGTCTTCATCAACTTTGTTGTTGCCAACAAAATCTCCATAGGTGCTTGCACTCCTCATCAAATTAGGTCAAATTTTTATGGCACTAAAGGTTTTTTTGACTCTTACAAGTTCACCAAACTACCTTAGATCTACTTCTACTAATTATAATCTTCCAATTAAAGTATCCTTAGTGAAATCCTGAGTGCAAGGCATCACTAGCTAAATCATCTGTGCTATTGGCTTGAATGGTGCTGTCAAACTTTTCAAGATCATCAATATGACTTCATCATCTTCCTTGATTCCCCATGAGACTAAATATTTTCAACCATTTCTAATATTCTACCAATATAACTTCATACATATTCATCTTCCATCATTCTAGCATCTTGAAATGTGCATATCCAAATCTGTAATCTCATTCTTTTTGCATGATCATCACCTTCAAATGTAGATTCTAAAGCTTTCCAAATTTTATGAGATGTTACAAATGATTTTACTTAACTGTACTCATTCTTGTAAGGAAACTCAGGTGCGAAAACAGCTTCCTACACTAATTTCATAAGGAAAGTATGATGCAAATCCTATTAAAATCTTCTACACTTACAGATTCAATATCATGTAAACAACAACATTTCAACCAACCATGCATACAAAAATAAATAGAGAAAGAAACACATAACACAAAGATTTGCCGATAGGGAAAAGCTTTCGGTAAAACAACCCCACCCCTTCAGAACTTGCACAATGTATTATCTTCAAAACAAGATTACAATACACTTACAATGCAAGTTCAACATCAACAGCAAAAGACTCCAATAGCTACTCGCAGTACCAAAAATATACCTTTTTCGCATGACTTCGCTTCATAACCCTAAAAAATGCTTATAACATGCGCTTCACTTTAGGGCTACTCCCAAAGGTAAACTGTATTAGGGTTTTACCATTCTCTAAGAAAATAGGAACCCCAAAAAATTTTATTGGGGTAGAGTGTACAGTACTCAAATATCTTAGTTGCCACATGTCTTCACCTATCATTGAATGTTCCTAACATAGCTCTTACGTGTCATAGGAATCCATCATAATTGTTTTAGTCATGATCTCCTTACACACAATTCAAGATGTCGACACATCAACATTATTTGCAAGAAATACATTTTACAAAACAAATAATAAGAATAGGAATTATACAAGGTTGAGACACCTTATTCCTAACATTCTCCCACTTGTCGAACACCTTGTAAGAGCAACAAGAACATAACAGGAACTAACCGCTATAGGCCAAAAGGCCCATAGACTCCAAACACCATCTGAACTTCTCAATGCCCATTGGTTTCATTAATGCATCTGCAACATTCTTCATAGTATCTACCTTTTCCAAATTTACCTTTCCATCTTCCACCATATCTCTTGCAAAGTGATACTGTACATCAATGTGCTTCGTTCTGGCATGGAAAGTAGGATTCTTTGCAAGGCAAATAGCACTCTGATTGTCACACCAAATAGTAATCTGTTCTACATCAACACCAACATCAAAACACAATCTCTTAAGCCAAATGGCTTCCTTACAAGCATGAGTGGCAGCCATGTACTCAGCTTCTGTAGTGGACAAAGAAACCACAGGTTGTTGCTTGCTCATCCAACTGATGGCAACACCAAACATAGTGAACACATAAGCACTGGTGGATCTCCTGCGGTCAATATCACCTGCCCAATCTGAATCTACAAACCCATGAATACAAACTGAATGCGGAGAACTAGAAGAGTTACCATTATAACATATGGAGTAATCTGATGTACCCCTCAAATATCTGAATACTCGCTTAGCTACATCCCAATGTATCCGTCCAAGATTAGCCATAAATCAACTTAGAACTCCCACTGCTTGGGCAATGTCTGGTCTAGTACAGACCATAGCATACATAATACTGCCAACTGCACTAGCATAAGGTACTCTACTCATGTCCTCCACCTCACTAGGAGATTTTGGACAATCATCTATAGACAACTTTGTTCCGACAGGAATAGGAACACATAGTGGTCTACAATCTGCCATGTTGAACCTGTCCAACACAGACTTCACATACTTACTCTGACTCAACCAAATTTTTCTGTTAGACCTATCTCTACTAATTTCCATACCCAAGATGTACCTAGCTGTCAAAAGATCTTTCATCTCAAATTGTGATGACAACTGAGATTTAAAATTAGAAATCATACCCTTACCCTTCCCAAACAGCAACATATCATCAACATATAATGCAACAATAAGAAGTCGATCATTTTCAATTCTGAAATAAACAAAATGATCTGATTTTGATCTTACAAATCCAATTGACAACACAAAAGCATCAAACCTAAGGTACCACATCCTAGGAGATTTCTTCAAACCATATAGAGACTTCTTTAATCTGCAAACTAAGGATTCTTTACCTTTAACAATGTAGTGCTCAGGCTATGACATATAAATCTCTTCCTTCAAATCACCGTGAAGGAAAGCTATCTTCATATCCATCTATTCTATCTCTAAATCATATGATGCAGCAAGAGATAACAGAAATCTAATGGATGTCAACTTTGCAACAGGAGAGACTATTTCACCATAATCTATTCTCTCTACCTGTGAATACCCCTTTGCAACCAATCTAGCTTTGTACCTTTCAACACTACCATCTGCACAGAATTTCTTCTTGAATACCCATTTACAGCCAACAGATTTTCTCCCTTTAGGCAAAGCTACAAGGTCCCATGTTTTGTTTTTCTCTAATGAAGCCATCTCATCATCCATAGCCTCAACCCAGGAACCTGCATCTTCCATGCCCAAAGCCTCTTTCATAGATCTAGGCTCATCAGTGTTAGTAATCAAAGCAAAAGCACAACTGGAATCTAACATAGAATAACCAAACCTTTCTAGTTGCTTCCTTTCTCTCGTGGATCTCCTCAAGGGCTGAGGTTGAGGTTGTTCTTCCTCTTCTTTTGAACTATCAGAGCTGCTAGAGCTCTCCTCATCATTAGACCCAACATGGTCTCTCTATTCAGTCTTCTCAGGGGTAGGAGGCAACTGAACAACATCTTTTTCCTCCTCTTCTTCATCTGGTTGTAGCACAATAGGAGAAGATGTTAGCTCTCTAAAAATAACATTTTTCCTATACAACACCTTACTAGTCACAGGATCCCAAAGCTTGTATCCTTTCACACTAGCATTATACCCGATGAAAATACATTTAACAACTTTATTTTCCAACTTAGATCTTCTCTCCATTGGAACATGTGCATAAGCTTCACAACCAAAAACATGAAGATGTCTAATTGAAGGCTTCTTACCAGACCACACCTCCATGGGTGTCTTACCAACAAGAGCTGATGTAGGAGATCTGTTAACAAGATAGCAAGCAGTGGCCACAGCTTCGGCCCAAAACCTTTGTTCTAAACCAGCTCCACTAAGCATACTCCTCGCCTTCTCCATCAGTGTCTTGTTCATTCTCTCTACAACTCCATTTTTCTGTGGGGTATACAGAGTTGTCTTATGCCTCTTGATACCTTGTTCTTTACAGAACTGTTCAAACCCTACTAAGCAAAACTCACCACCATTGTCAGTTCTCACACACTTAATCTTCTTACTAGTCTGATTCTCTACAAGGGCTTTAAAATCCTTGAATCAACTAAAGACTTGTGTCTTACTTTTAAGGAAATAAATCCATGTCCTTCTACTATAATCATCTATGAAAGATACAAAAAATATAGACTTGGAGATTGAAGGAACTTTTAGAGGACCAAATACATCAGAATGAATAAGATCCAAAACATCAGAAGATTAGTGAGAACAAGAGTGAAATTGAACACGATTTTATTTACCATATACACAGTGTTCATAGAATTCGAACTCAAGATTGCAATCATTTAACCCCTCAACGAGATTTTTATTTTTTAGGGTTCTGAGACCCTTCTCACCAATGTGACCAAATCTCAAATGCCACAACATTGTCTTTTCTCCAAGAAGCTTTCCTTCCAAAGTGTTTGCACCCTTAGGTACACTTGTTGCACTACCATCAGAACCACTAACCATAGTCTTCTTTATTGCTCGTTCAAATGGTGGGGATGAAGTGATACCTACTCTCTTCTTTGAAATAGAAGAACTATTACACTGAGAAATGTACGCATCAAGCTGAAACAAAGTACCTCTCCTAGTACCCTTAGCAAGCACCATAGCTCCTCTCATCATCTTACATCCATCTTTAGAAAAAACAACTTGCACACCTACATCATTCAGCATACTTACAGATAATAGGTTTCATGCCAAACCTGGAATGTGAATAACTCCATTGATTCCCTTTACTCATCCATCAAGAAATTTTATAGTGACCCTTCCACGTCCAACTATCTTTAGGTGAGAATCATCACCCAAGTACACCTTTCCACCATTGAACTCTTCATATTTAGAGAACCAGTTTTGATGAGAGGTCATGTGAAAAGATGCACTCGAGTCAACCAACCACACATCATCAGATGCATTGGCTACCAAAGCTACTATGAATGCATCGCCATCTTCTTGAGATTTTTCAGAACCAGAATCTGAGGCTTTCTTCTTCTTCTTAGGCTCTTTATAGTCTTTATGGAAGTGCCCAGTCTTATCATAGTTCCAACATTTTGCCTTGGATTTATTGGAAGTCTTTGACTTCCCACAGGATTTGGATCTACCCTTATTGTCAGACTTATTGTCATTTATCTTTCCTCTTTTCGTGGATCTCCCACGAATAGCAAGGGCTTCTTTTTCCAAAATGGAAGCCTTTCTCTGCATCTCCTCTGATAGTAGCAAAGACACCACATCATCCATTTTGAAGGTGACTAATGTGCTTTTGAGAGCCATCACAAGATGGTCCCATGAATTTGATAAAGAACACAAAAGTGTGTAGCAATGATCCTCCTCCTCTAACTTGACACCAACTGATGTCAACTATGCAGCGAGTAGATTAAATGCATTTAAATGACCTTTTAAGGATCCACCTTCCTCCATTCATAGAGAATACAACTTCTTCCTCATGAACAACTTGTTCACCAAAGATTTGGCCTGATACACAGCCCCAAGTCTCTCCCACAAACTATATGTGGCTTTCTCATCTAGAACATTCAGAAGAACTGCATCGGTTAAACAGAGTCTTATGAGACCCTTAGCTTTGTGGTCTTTGATATCCCAATCTGCTTGAGTTATAGTTGTTGGTCTTGTAGCACTTGTAGTCACTTCCCATAGGTCATGATCTTCCAACATGTCTTTCATCTTGAGTTTTCACAACTCGAAATTAGTGCCATTAAATTTCTCTACCTCCATTCTTCCATATGATGAACTCACCATCTCAATTTGCAAATAAGATTCAGGATGCTCTGCACAAGACTCCCACTTGACTTGAGATTAGCTCAAAAAACCCTACCCAACAACTAGGATCAAAAGTTGATCAAGCTCTGATACCACTTGTAAGGAAACTCAGGTGCGGAAACAGCTTCCTACACTAATCTCATAAGGAAAGTATGATGCAAATCCTATTAAAATCTTCTACACTTACAGATTCAATATCATGTAAACAACAATATTGCAGCCAACGATGCATACAAAAATAAACAGAGAAAGAAACACATAACACAAAGATTTTCCGGTGGGGAAAAACCTTTCGGTAAAACAACCCCACCCCTTCAGAACCTGCACAATGTATTATCTTCAAAACAAGATTATAATACACTTGCAATGCAAGTTCAACATCAATAACAAAAGACTCCAGTAGCTACTCGCAGTACCAACAATACACCTTTTTCGCATCGCTTCTCTTCGCAACCCTAAAAAATGCTTATAACATGCACTTCACTTTAGGGCTACTCCCAAAGATAAACTGTATTAGGTTTTTACCATTCTCCGACAAAAAAAAAAAAAAAAAAACAAAGAATTTATTGGGGTAGAGTGTACAGTACTCAAATATCTTAGTTGCCACATGTCTTCACCTATCATTGAATCTTCCTAACATAGCTCTTACATGTCATAGGAATCCGTCATAACCGTTTTAGTCATGATCTCCTTACACACAATTCAAGATGTCAACACATCAACATTATTTACAAGAAATACATTTTACAAAACAAATAATAAGAATAGGAATTATACAATGTTGAGACACCTTATTCCTAAAAATTCTCTGGAAGTCTTTTCAGTAGGGCTTCTCTTGCTCTCATGTTACACATGAATAGATCTCTCTCTTCTTCACTACAACCTTCAAGGTCTTCTTCTTTAACAATTGTTTCCTAGCTTTTTGTCAAGATCCAATATCTTGGACCCATGCATAATAGATGATTCTTCATCTTATCCTTCAAACTTCATAGTTGGACCCATCGAATCTTAGACTATCTTTCCTAAACATATTTTTCATTGATTTCCCAAAACTAGTAAGCTTTTTCTTTAAGGACCCGAGGCTCTGATAGCAATTGTTAGAATATATAGTCCACTAATATAACTAAGAGGGGGGTGAATCAGTTACCCAACTAATATAAATAATAATAATCTTAAACAATATTAACCATATGAGTAATGTAAACTGAAACCACAACAAGATACTCATACATAATAACAATAGATATGTTAACTAGGGAAACCCTTGATTAGAGGGAAAACCCCAATGGGGATGGTACCCACAAGATGATGTATTAATATAAATACTACTTGTTAGAGGATAGACCCTATTATGAGTTTGTTACAACATTTAGTACATATAAGTACCTGTTAGGAGACTTTGAATCCTTGTTAGGATATTCCAGCCTTGTTAGGAGTTGTGGAAGATAGCTGGACCCACTACCCAAATAGCTTCAAGGGCAAGATCAATAAAACCACTATCCAAATGATCTCATATAATATTCCTTGCAAAACAATAGAACTAAATTGTATTTCCTTCCTCTATCTTTTTCCTATCAACTAAATAGCTACTCCTTCAGATATTGTAATTACACCTTGAATCTCACATCCAATAATACCTTGGGCTACTTACACACATTCAGCAAGCACTCTGCTTCTTTTCTCACTTTTCATTTCAACAATGATCTCAATACACATCATAAATTTTACAATTAAGGGGAACATCTTTCCTTTATACCATATCTTCATAATAATTCCTTGAGTTGGCCTTGAGGTTTTTCCAAATAACTAAAATAAGATAACTAATTAAATTACAATTACGATAGCATTATCGGCTCATGGTCTATACAAAACTTCACATGTGTGATACTAGGGCTTGCACACTCACTGATTTCATCCAACTATCCTCTATACTACCTATGTTTACATCACTTCATGACATCTGGGATGTAAGATAGATAACAATCATCAGGAACTATTTTCCCAATATTCTGTCTCTAAACTGCTCTTTGTAAATTAGGTACAACTCCCATACACCACTGACTTATACTCTACACACTTAACCATGTCATCAAGAAACTGTGTTTTACATGTCCATAACTATGTATGACCAAAAAATCAAACTATTGTCCATACCATCAAGATCTATGTCTATTATTCTACCAATTTTTATGGAAATAAAGCTATGTTGACATTAATGACAAACATAGTCATGAATGCAACATATCAATACTCTCTAATGCTTAGGATACTCCCCCAATTTAGTATCATCATCATTAATGATAACACAAGCCCCATTCTTCTCTTCTTATAACCTTTTTAGGTTCTAAGACAAATGACATGCTGGAAGGAAACTAGAGCTAGTGATGAATCTCTACATACCCAATTAAGACAATATATGATACCTTGTATTTTTCCTTTCATTGTTTATGTATACATACACATATTTTTTGGCATGCTCCATATTTTGGATATGCTCATAACCTATATGAGCCTATGTGTTTCATCGATCAACATCACATGCACTTTTTCTTTTATATACTTGATATTTGCCTAAATGATATTTACAAATGCACATATGATGTTGTACTTTACTTTTCATCTTGTACTTTCATTTCTGTTACCTTTCACATGCAAATTGATTTTTTTTTTTTTTTTTCAAATGAACACAAACCTAATCAAGATCACATAATAACAAAAATCAAGGGTATTGTAGAGGAAAAATTACCTAGTTATTAGGCTTCTATTTGTCACCAATTTGAATGAATATGAAAAATTGTAAAAATGCCTATCTACATATGTATGATAGAGTCTGTACCCATCACTTTTTTCTCCTTAACCACTTCAGCTATGGCACTAAAATCTCTATCCCTTACTACCTCTTCTTCTCTATAAATAAGAATATCACAAGGAATAAAACAAAATATTATGCCAAACTTAATTTCCATAAGGGCTTTCTTTTGCAAATTTATGAGCACTTTAAGGCTCAAACCCATGGTAGATCTATTGCCTAGAAAGATGAGTCCTCATAGGACACTAAGAGCACCTATCTTCCATATGATACTAAGGATAGCATAGGGCTTCATTAAGATGATGATGGAGAGGTTGCTAAGATTTTTAAGAATTTGGTTGAAAAAAAGAAGAAAAATGAACCCAAGAAAATCAACAAGGTCAAGAAAAGCTCAGTAGGTAAAAATGTTAAAACAAAAGCCAATTGTGTAGATGAATATAATGACGAGGATGAGGGTATGGACATGTATGAGGATATCAATGTGAAAATGGAGGTTAGAAGAAATTTCCCAATTCACTGGAAGGTAGATAGCCTAGCCAAGAAGAGAAGAGGCAACAACACAGATGTTGATCAGGATTTAGGTAATGGCATGAACAAAAATGATTAGGGCCAAGATCCCAAAGGGTAGGAATCCCCCCTCAATGTCCATGTAGAGAAAAAAGAGGAATATGGCATGGAAAAAACCACATTTATAATTGGCTCCAATGGGAGAAAATTTGTCTTGGAAAAATTTGAGACTTGGATGGCTAAAATGGGCATTGTCAAAGAAACTATTCATCCCAAGGTTTTGGAGGGCAAAGGTTGCATAATTAATCTAGATGAGCTCATTGATCTAGCCATGGTGATTCTTAGTGACAATGCCAAGGAGGTGGAGATGAATCTCCTCAATAATGCTAGGAATAGCATGGCGGAAAACTTTCGATCAACCAAGTGGATTTTCTACAAGACTAAGGAGATTAAAAATAGGTTTTAGCTATTGGAAAATATAGAGGGGGATATTGGGAATGATAGAATCAACATACTGGAAAATGGGGTCATTGATGTGGAAAATAGGATGCACATAATGGAGAGTTCCCTTCACACACTACTAACCAGAGATTCCAAATTCTCAAAGTGTTAAATGATAATATTAAATAGCTACACAATTTGATGGAGGTTAGCATAAGGGAAAAATATGAGAAGAGAAATGAGCATAATAGGCATAAACAAGATGAGGTTCATTCCCAAGAAGAGGGCCATGAAAAAATGTCTATATTGAGCATCAAGAAAAGGGACAAGGAAGATTCTCTTGATGACATTCAATTTATTAGTGATGTGAATAAAACTATGGATATGCTAGAGCTCAAAGCTACTAAGTTGGTCAAGAATACTGCTTCTTGGTTAGCTCCGCTAGCATTTCAGGTTTTCCTTTGGTTTCTCGTTTTCTTAGGCTAGTCTACTATTCCAAAGGTTGTTTTTTTTCTTGTTCTCCTGACCTTCTATGGCCTGTTGTTCCTATGTTGTTTATTTCTTGTTCTAGACTTAATGTTTGATCCTTTTGTACATTTTTGGGTTTCGAAAACCTATTAAAATTTATTTTGCTTAATAAATAAATAAACCTATCTACATCATGTACACTATTCTTCAGGCCCTCTGACATTCCTAAAGTAGAACTAAAGGAAAATCCCCCACTTTATATCACTTTTATGTTCTATGCCTTTGTAGTAAATTTCATTATAGATAATGGGTTCTCCCTAAAATCTATGTACTTTAAAGTTAATAAAAAATGTAGGCTATACCAAGGTCGACATCATGGATGAGATTACTTGAATCAAAGAATATGACAACTTAGAAAGAACTTCAAAGGTCACTATCCTATTTCCAACTAGAGTTGGTTCATCCACTACTGATGCAAGGAGGGAAAGAATAACTAGGGCCAAAGGTACACCCATCTATCTAAACCACCCTGCAAGATTTACCACAGTGAAAAAACACACAAGAACAACACCAAGGAGAGAGAGAGAGAGAGAGAGAGAGAGAGAGAGAGAGAGAGAGAGAGAGAGAGAGAGAGAGAGAGAGAGAGAGAGAGAGAGAGAGAGAGAGAGAGAGATGTTTATATATTCATCAAATAATCTTCATACATGCCCAACTATAAGGCCTTTTGGATTACAGCCTGATACAAAATACATTCAACCCAAGATCTAGCTTCAAGTTTGGATTTCCAGAAAGATATGCAAACTTCTACCTCCAAGTTGCTCCACCAAAGACTCCGCTACCCTAAAATTATGATTAAGACTCTACCCAAGATCCCCTACTTATACCAATCTAAGCCACAAGTTGGTGCAAAATGATCAAAACTAAACAAACCCAACATTAAATAATTGAAGAGCCTCAAGTCAGCCCCCAATAGATATTAAATGTCTAAAATTGATACTCGAGAAAAATTTCAATATCTCATAGCTCCAATTGAATTAGAACATGTGCTTAAAATAAAATGTAGCAATTTAGGTCCTCTACAACCCATTAAGCTCACTAAGGCTTATTCATTAAGGATATCTCCAAATTCATCTCAGAAGTCATACACATAAACTAGTCCTGCAAACTACCAAAAATTGATACTCCAAGAGAATTGCCATATCTCCCAACTTATAATGAATTAGGACTTGAAACTTTAACTAGAGATAAAAATCTAGGCCCTCTTCAATAATTGAATTGTGTATCCTTTAAATTATTCCAAAAAATTAGCTACATACCCTAGAATAGGCACCCAAAAACTAGAAAAACATAGTTCCAACAACAAGGTAAAATGGCTTAAAAACTAAAAACATGCAGGATAGTAGTGCAACCCAAGATGCTCGTGCATCAATTAAAGAAATGGATTTCCATGTGGTCAATATTAATCTTATATTTAACATCCTCCTTGTCTGACCTTGGGTTCCTTCAATGAAAGTTGTTCCATTCATGAATCATCAGTACATCAAAATTCCACATAACGATACTAAGATAAATATTCACTTTAATCCTAGGCCCTTCATGTATTGTTGCGCAACAGAGGCATCATACCCCCATAATAATAATTTCAATAGGATTAAGATTAGAATTTAAATAACCATCTCTTCCAGTACCTATCATGAAACCCATGCTATTTTGTCCTACACTCTCTCTACTATATAGATCAACCTCCAAGGTTGTGATGAGTATAACCTATTAGATACATTCATTGTTAGGGCCTTTCCCCTTAACCCACATACACAAGGGCACCCATCACATCATGGCCCAAAGAAAGAAACCACACCTCAGCTCAAAAAGATTGGGTCATCGATGTTTGTTTCCAATGACATCGTAATTGTACAAGAGATGGCATCAAATATCAATATGTTATTGTACAAAGAACCACCTCCCAAAGACAAAGAATATTCAACTATTTTAAAGAAAATTCTTGCAACTCACACCAAATTATTTCTAAACAATGGGACTAGAAGGTTGGAAGCTTAAGCTGAGAGAAATTAGGCATTAGAATACCACCTCTAAAAAAAGGCCTTGGTTTTTGTAATGTAGAGCCTAATCAAACTTAGAGGTTATTCTTTCCCCCACTTCATTCAATGTTGTTTCCCCATAGATTTTACTAGGGTGATTTGGGGGGTAGCACCCTCAGTCTTTAGGAATCAACGGATGTTTCCCTTAGTGAGGGCCTAGGGTAGTGCCTTTTGTAGGTCCTAGGGTCAACAGTCCTAGGTCGTATCGATACAAAGTTGGGTTGAGGGGCAATACCCTTGAAGCCAACATAGTTTTTACTATTGTAAAAGGTGTCAGAAGCTATATTTTTCTATTGGTTGGCTTATTCTATCCCTAATTAGTAAGTGACAAAAAGATTTTATGAAATGATTGATGCAGGAGCATCCTAGGCTTTCTTGCTATCCTACATGTTGGAGCCGAGTGCTAGTGGTTTCCAATTTTCTATTGCTACCAAGCTAGTTAGTTTATGTCAAGTTACTAGAGCTCTAATGCATGTCAAGTTATTGTAGCTCTAATGGACGTTAGGATATTGTACCTCTAGTGGATGTTGAGTTACTATAGCTCTAGTGGATGTCAAGTTACTATAGCTCTAGTGGATATCGAGTTACTATAGCTCTAATGGATGTCAAGTTATTGTAGCTCCTAATGGATGCCAAGTTACTGAAGCTACAATAGATGTCAAGTTACTGTAGCTCCTAGTGGATGCAGAGTTACTATAGAAATCTTGTGTGACTAAATGTTCCTTCATGTACTGAGTGAACCTGTTAGGGCTAAGTGCTAGTATTGTGGTTCTATTCATGCAAATTTGTCTGTGAAGCCAAATTTTGACATTTAATTTATGTATGGGTATTTAATTCAGTGTTGTAGCTGAATTATGGCTTGACCTATATTTAATGTAAGGGATTTAATTTGGTTTATAATGAGTTGGGCCAACTTGTGGCTCAACCGGGTATAAGTAAGGAGTTTTGTGGAATCTTTAGGCACTAGTTATTCATTCCATCTTGGAGAAGGGGATGATGTATAGATGTGAATTTTGAAGAGCTGGGGTTATGGCTTGAGAACCAAAGGATTTCTTGGTGGACCTGAGGGTACAAGTGTGGATTCTTCTTAGTGTTCTTATCTAGTTGTGGATCTAGACTACCTAGAATCAAGTTTGTAAGTGGATCTTGTTGGATCTTGCAGAACTAATTTCATAATTGCTATTTTATTTGATCCTAACTTTGAAGGCCTTATAGCTAGGCATATTGCATGTAATCAGTTACATCTATGAATAAAGAATTATGATTTGGTACTAGATCTTGTAATATTGTTGCTTTGTTATTGTGTTTCCACTATGTGGTTATTTGCTAGGGGTTTGCACATCTCCTTTGGGGATTTTCCTACCTTGTACTACATCATATGGTATCAAAGAGAAGGTTGTTCTTGAATATGTTGACAGATCACTGAAGTTGAGGTAGTTTACACTAGGACATGCAGAGAAGCTTGGTCTTGTGGCTAATTGATCTTGTAGATTTGTTAATCTATTGCTTAGGGTTTGCAAAATTTTTGAAGAGGCCTCCAAGAAGATTGGACCCTAAGGAAACTGATGATCTTAGTGATTCTATGGAAGAGAGGATCTTAGAGAAGATAAGAGAAGAGTTCAAATTAGAGATTGCATTGATGAAGAGTGACATGATTTAGCTAAATTGTGAGTGCTTTAGGTGGTGTACCTAAGTATGTGGGTACTGAAGGTAGTTATGAGGAATCTGATAAAGACTTTGAAATTACTGGATCTAGAGTTGAGGATAGAACTAACTATGTGGAGAGACATATTGGAGCTAGGGCTAGTCCGTTTGCTAGACTTGGATCTTAGTGGAAGCTGAAGTATAAGATGGAGGTTTCTAATTTATCAGGTATTTTGACACTCAAAGACATGATTACTTGGATTGGTGAATTGGAAGACTACTTTGAGCTTGAGGATATTAAGGATCCACTTAGAGTGAGGTTGGCATAAACTACAATGAAAGGACATGCTTCTCTTTGGTGGAAAGAATTACAAAGAGACAAAGAAGACGAAGGTGAAATGAAGATCTCTAGATGGAGATTGATGGTGGCTAAGTTCATTTCTGCTGGTTATGAACTTGATTTGTTAAAAAGGTTGCAGAATCTAAAATAGAAAGATATGTCTATGAAGGATTATATCGAGGAGTTCTACAAGTTGACTATTTGGTCTAGTCATAGAGAATTGTCAAAGGAAAAGGTAGCTTGGTACATTAATGATTTGAGATTCAATATTTATGATGAGGTTGGTGTGTTGAATATTTATTCAATTGAGGATGCTTATCAGTATGCCCTAAAGGAAGATGATAAGTTGAAGAGGAAAAGTTAAGGAAATGCTAGAGGGAAGGAGAAGTAGGATAGCTTGGCACAAGCTAAACTGAGTGTTGAAAGTGAACCAAAACCTATTGATCCAAAAAGAAGAATAGGTGGAGGTGGATTCAAAGGTAAT
The DNA here is from genome assembly GCA_028749045.1 of Cupressus sempervirens. NCBI lineage: Eukaryota > Viridiplantae > Streptophyta > Pinopsida > Cupressales > Cupressaceae > Cupressus > Cupressus sempervirens. Next base: position 712,795,079 of record CM053792.1, read on the forward strand.
TTTTTCAAATGTGCTAAAGAAGGGCATAGATATTTTGAATATCTAATTGGAAGGACAACTGCTATTGTAAATGATGTTGTAGTTCAAGATAGTTAGCCTGGGCAAGAAGAAAGTTTGTTGGCTGAGCGAGTACTAGTTGGTGAGAGGACATTGGATCCTTGTTAGAGGACTAGTTTGTTTAGGACATGTTGTAAGTCTAGTGGTAAAGTCTGCAAGGTGATTGTGGATGGTGGTAATATTTATAACCTTTTTGCTAAGGAGATGGTTTAGAAACTTGGTTTGAATATATTAACACATTCTTATCCTTGTAGGATTGGCTAGTTGCAAGGTGAACATGCTTTGGAAGTGAGGGAGCAATGCCTTCTTTATTTCTAGATTGGGTAGTATAAGGATCAAGTGTTGTGTGATATTGTGGACATGAAGAATTTTCATGTGTTTCTTGGTAGACCTTGGTAGTATGATTGTAGGGCTATGCATGATTGTGTCAATAATGTTTTTACTATTGAGAAAGGTGGTAGGAAGTTTTCCCTAATTACTTTGTAGAATGAAGAGCTTGGTAGGAGAAACCTAAGTATTGGCAGCTAAGTTGAGTTGGTGGATTCTATGAAGGTTGGAGATTAGTGTGGAAAAATAGACCTATAGCACACCTAATATGGATGCGAAGAAGCATAAGAAGAACAAGGGGAGTGTACAAGTTGAAGAATTGGAGGATATGTATGTGAAGAACCAATTTTGGATTTATGTATTGAATCCTAAAATATGTTCTTCCACTTACTAGAACATCTTTTCAAACTTGGAGTCTTTGATGAAAGAGCATCCTAGGCTTTCTTGCTATCCTTCATGTTGGAGCCAAGTGCTAGTGGTTTCCAAATTTTTGTGGTTGTTGAGCTTGTTAGTGTATGTCGAGTCTCTATAGCTTTAGTGCATGCCAAGTTACCATAGCTCTAATGGATGCCAAGTTACTCTAACTCTAGTAGATGTCAAGTTGTTGTAGCTCTAGTGGATGTTGAGTTATTGTAGCTCTAGTGGATGCCAAGTTATTGTAGCTCTAATGGATGCTAAGTTACTATAGCTCCTAGTTGATATCGAGTTACTATAGCTCTAATGGATGTTGAGTTACTATAACTCCTAGTGTATGTCAAGTTACTGCAGCTATCTTGTGTTGACTGAGTGTTACTTCATGTGTCAAGTGAACTTGTTTGTGTTGAGTGTTCATGCATGTTCCAAGTGCCAGTATTGGTCTTGGTTCTGTTCGTGTCAAGTTGTTTGTGAAGTTGACATTCGGCATTTTATTTATGTATGGGTATTTAATTTAGTGTTGAACTTGACTTGTGGCTCAACCTATATTTAATATAGGGGATTTAATTTGGTTTGTAATCAGTTGGGCCAACTTGTGGCTTAGTTGGCTACAAGTAAGGGGTTTTTTGCAGTTTTTAGGCAGTAGTTATTCATTCCATCTTAGAGAAGGGGATGAAATATAGATGCAAATTTTGAATAGCTAGAGCTATGGCTTGAGAACTAGAGGATTTCTTGGTGGACCTGAGGGTAGTAGTGTGGATTCTTCTTAGTGTTCTTATCTAGTTGTGGATCTAGACTAGCTAGAATAAAGTTTGTAAGTGGATCTTGTTGGATCTTGTAGAACTCATTTTGTAATTGCTATTATATTTGGCCCTAACCTAGAAGGCCTTATAGCCAAGTATATTACATGTATTTAGTTACATCTATGAATAAATAATTTTGATTTGGTATCAGATCTTGCATTATTGTTGTTTTGTTGTTGTGTTTCCACTATGTGGTTATCTGCTGCGGTTTTGACTTTCCTTTGGGGATTTTCCTGCCTTGTACTACATAAATGGCTTAAGGTTAGGGATTTCATGATGTATGATGAGACTTTAACTTCTTGTGGTAGTATTGAGCTATAAGGGATTTCAAATTATAATAAATTTGTAATCACTGGATAATAAGAATATTGGAATCATTATTTGGTGGGCAAAGCCCAATGATTAGGTGAACCACATTAAATATTTGTGTCTTTTGTTCTCTTCTATATGGTTTATTATTTTCTATTATTGGTAAAATTATAATTATTATTTGTCTCTTTAATCCTAAAAAGTGCTATCAAAGCCTAGTTGTTTTAGTTATTCTCTGAAGGAAAGTCTCATAGTTGAGTGAGAGAAATGGAAGATGAGGGTAAGCTAAAGGTTGAGAAGTTTAATGGGCAAAACTTTCACTTATGAACAATGCTAATGGAGTACTATCTTTATTAGAAGGATTTATACTGGCCATTCCAAGGAAAATCCAAGAAACTAACTATATTGACAAATGAGGACTCAAATATCTTGGACAAAAAGGCACTTAGAAGTATTCATTTATGCCTAGTGCAATCAGTGGCATTTAATATTACAAAAGAAAAGATGACTAAAGAGTTGATACAAACCCTAGAAAAGTTATATGAAAAGCTATTCACTTCAAATAAGGTATTTTTCATGAAGAATCTATTTAATATGAAGAAGGTAGAAGGTAAATTTGTTTAAAATTATTTAAATTGACTTTCATATGGTTACCTATCAATTATATTATGTAAATTTTGAAGTTTGATGAATAAATTAGGGCTCTCTTTATTTTGTATTCTTTTCCTTAAAGCTAGAATGCCTTCATAATGGTTGTGAGTAGTTATGTTTCTAGATCTAATACCCTAAAATTGGATGATGTTGGTAGAAAGTAATGTCCACTGCGATAACTACGAGGGAGGTGAAATAGTTATCTGGTCAACATAACTATTATTTACCTTGTTAATTCTCAAACATGTGATCAAAATAAACAACAACCATGAGAAGATACACATACACTAAAACCAAAAATGTTAACTAGGTGCTATCCAAGTTTCAGTTCATATCTTTTTGCTCTAGGGTTTTGAGTCAAGTGTCAATGTCTTGAGTCTGAGTCTAGACTGCCCATAGGATGGATTTTCTTCTCATCATTCCTTTGAGCTACCCTGATGTGATAAATCATATGAGCAATGCACTAGTCCAATGGTTAGGTGATTAGATTTTGGAGGGTTTGTTATATGTTTCCCTGATGAAGATAAGGTTTGGATATTCTTTTAATTCATCTTTCTTTGTTCCTAATTATGTTGAAGACAAGGATTCATGTTATGTAATATTTTTTCATGGAAGATATTGTAGATGATCAAGATAAAATATAGGAGAAGCACATAAATCATCTAAAATAGTAAAAGAGCCTAGTCAAAGGTGGTATGACCCTTGTTATTATGAAATTGGCAAGTTATATTTAATCTACACATCTATGTTGCAAATTTGACAAGTCAAATGGCTTGGAGACTAAATCTAGATCATTAGATGAAGATCAGATCAACGGATGATATTTTAAAGATGGAATCATAAGTATTTAATGATGAATTTTCTCAGTCATCAAATCTTAAAAAATCCACAATCGTTATTATATCACTATGGAGATTTTCATGAAGAATAATCATGGTGACATAGTGACAAGTTAACACCTTTCTATGGGACCCAACTAAGGTGGGACCTTCTCTAAGTCATACGCAGTAATCAAAGAACACAATGAAGATCGTCAATCTTAGGAAAGATCTATGGCTGTCATTATGTCACCATGTAAAGTTGTGCAAACATTAATCATGTCTATATCATATTAAAGATTAGATATTTTCATGTATTATTCATATTTTCTTTCTATTTTGTGGTTTTTTCCCTACCAAAACTGAGGGATGGTAGAAAACTATAAATGTAATTTCTTTTGATAATAAAGAGCTCAGAAAACTTGATGGTGAATTGGTCTATAATTTCATTTGGCCTATTTTCTTATCATGTTTTGTGGCCCATGCATAGAGTATTTTTCCATTAAGAGTTGAAAGACAATCATGTATGATTCTATGAATAATCAAATGAATTCCATTTCACTTTGATGTTTGTAGTATAATGATTCCATTTACTTTCTTCATATATGGTTATGTTTCTTCTCCTGTTAGTTTCAGAACATGTTAGATAGTTTAATTAGGAAATGAAAGATAAATGTGTATGAATCTATTAGTTATTGGTTGGATTCCATTTCATTCAAGACTGATAGTGAAAGAAATTACATTTTCCTTCATGTGCATATCTTATTCATTCCTCTTCTACATTTAGATAGTAATTTGCATTTAGAAAAGAAGTAAATGCTAGAAATATCAAGATAATCTACTACAGTCATTCCATTGATTGTGATAAGTTATTCAAATCCATCTTGCATAAATTTTTGGTGCCTACAAACAATTTGGTTATCCTTAACTACTCTCAATTTAAGAGCTTATAATGTCAAAACTTTTGATCTCATAAAAATATATTCATTGTATATCATTGAAAATGATAGAAAGTTGTACCTAATCATTTAGAGGTAATTGGTAGAATACATACACTAACCCATTATTTGGTGAACATCCTTTTGTCTATCCAAGAATTGAGTATCAAGGAGTTAGGTTATAAAATCTAATAGAAGGAAAAACTCTTAACCAACACTAGGGAAACCCTTGATTAGAGGCAAAACCTAGTGAGAATGGTACCCACAAAATGATGTACCTTGTAAAAGGATGGACTCTATTAGGAGCCAATGAAATACATTCAGTACATACAGTCCCTGTTAGGAAACTTTGAATCCTTGTGAGGAGATTCCAACTCTGTTAGGAGTTGTAGAAGGCAAAAGGACCCACTTTCCAAACAAATTCAAGGGCTAGACAACCGAATTCACTATCCAACTAGGCTCTATATTATTCCTTTTAGAATAATAGAACTGATCAACTATCAACTAGCACTCTCTGCCAAATATAGTTACTTTTATTCATTGTGCCTTTGTTGCACCAAATACTTCTCAAATATCAATACCAGTTTGACAAAATCACATTACAATAATCTCTTCAATCACTTACTTGCATGTAATTTGCACTTATAATTTTATTTCTATCTCAAAATAATCACATTCATACTTACATAGTTAATCACAAGGAAAATAACATTCCTTTATACCAAGTACTCAAAAATAATTCATTAAGTCAACCTTGAGACTTTCCCAATAACAATTACAATAGGACCTCACTAAAATAACATGCTACATTACATCTTTTCATAATTACATAATATGGTTAGCTCAAATTTTTTTTTTTAAATCATGCATGTGACCTCAAAATTTGTGCACTCACTAAGATCATCATCTAGATGTCTTCTACCTTTGTGTAATCAACCAGATTCTATCTTTGTTGGGAGATATAACCTAATTACTATAAACCACTAATCAAGAACTCTATCTATAAGTTCTCTTTCATAAATCTTGAATAACTTCTACCAATCTTCAAGTTTCTACATGTTCTCTTAGCCATGCCATTATGAAACTTGATAGAACATGTCCTCAAATTCTCTTGATCTCATCTTTAATACTTGAATTATATGATCTCTATCTGTATCCAATGCTCTACCAATCTTCTTAGTATATTGACATCAATAACAAACATAGTCATGAATGCAACACACAGTCATGCTATCAATCTCTCTAATACTCTAGATATGATATGATACTCCCCCATAGGAACATCATTAGCATTCATGGTAAAAATATCCCCCTTTTGGCATTGATGGCAACGTAGATGAAAAATATCTAAGTTCTAAGAATACAAAATACAACTTTGTTGTTGCTGCTGCTCTCATCTTTTAAAATCCTCTTTGTCAATCAAATTTGAATCTCTCAAGAATATCTTCATCATTCTTGATGCTCCCCCATTGGCATCAATACATTGTTCATGTACAACTCTCCCACATTCTCAAGAGATATTTCTCTCCCTAGTCTCAGGAGATATTTTTCATATATTCTCTCCACCATTGACATCAATGGTAAAGGCATCATTATGTCAATTTGTTGCTCAATATCTCTAGTCATCTAAAGTGCCCAAACACACTATTCAATACCAACTACCAAGAGTCCTTCATAATTCTACTCAAAAATAGATACTCCCCCATAGAGGAAGCATCAACATTTTGTCCAGATAAACAATAATGATCTATACCAGTAGACTAATGTAATCTTTGCATCATCTGCTCTGAAGTAGGTAGGGGCATCACCCTAGAATACCTTGCAAATAATCAAATGTATCCTTAAGCAAAGGCTTTGTAAATATATATGCAATATGGTCCTTTGTACTAACATATTCCAATATGATCTCTTTCTCTACAACCTTCGCTCTAAAAACATGATACTTTATATACTTATATATATATATATGTATATATATATATGTATATATATATATGTATATATGTATATGTATATATGTATATGTATATATGTATATGTATATATGTATATACATATGTATACATATATATATACATATATATACATATGTATACATATATATATATATATATATATATATATACATATATATATGTTGGAATAATGATACATTTGTCATTAGTTACAACACTTATTTGATTCTGAATGCTCCCCATAGAGGAAGCATCAACATTTTGTCCAGATAAACAATAATGATCTATACCAGTAGACTAATGTAATCTTTGCATCATCTACTCTGAAGTAGGTAGGGGCATCACCCTAGAATACCTTGCAAATAATCAAATGTATCCTTAAGTAAAGGCTTTGTAAATATATATGCAATATGGTCCTTTGTACTAACATATTCCAATATGATCTCTTTCTCTACAACCTTCTCTCTAAAAACATGATATATATATATATATATATATATATATATATATATATATATATATATATATATATATATATATACATGTATACATATATGTATACATATATATATAGATGTATACATATATATATATGTATACATCTATATATATGTATATATGTATACATGTATACATATACATATATACATATATATACATATATATACACATATATATATGTTGGAATAATGATACATTTGTCATTAGTTACAATACTTATTTGATTCTGAATGCTTATCGAGTTCATCACTCAGTTTACAGTTTATACCGAGCATTCGTTGGTTAGCAAGTATGTTCAGCATTGTTTATCGAATCAAAAAGGTAAATGAAGGTTTCAGTGTTTACCAAGTCAGAAAGGTAAGCGAAGGTTTTAATGTTTACCGAGTCAGAAAGGTAAACGAAGGATTTAATGTTTACCGAGTCAGAAAGGTAAATGAAGGTGTTAGTGTTTACCGAGTCAAGAAGGTAAATGAAGGTTTCAGTAATTACCAAGACAGAAAGGTAAAAGAAGTATTCAATGCTTACCAAGTTAATCGAAGGAGTTAGTTTCTACCAAGTGACACAATGTTTACCGAGTCACCAGTGGTTACCAAGTTCCAAGCTACTCAGAGTGACTAGTATGGACTGAGCCCCTACCTCTACCAAGTGCATGACGATGTCGTGTAATGTAGTGGATGCCGAGTGTCAGAAGGTCACCGAGTGAGTTTGAGGAACCTGAGGTTTCTACTATCTGGCCGACTCAGTAATGTTTTGTCCACTTATGTTTGGCCGACCTTGTTGTTGTAAATATTGGAATGGTATATGTAATGTATTGTGCCACTTACAATATAGAAAATAAAATTTAAAAAAGTAACAGTGAAGTAAGAGCGAATTGAAAGAGAATCAGCAGCAGAGTATTCAACAAGGTTATCAAGGAGCAACAAAGATATATCCATTCACATCAAGTGATCAGTACATAAGATCTAATCAGCAAACCAGTTGCAAGCAGATCCACTACTTGATTTTAGCAAGTGAATCAGTTTTGTAAATCCTTTAACAAGGTAGACTTGACAGTCTTTTGTAAATCTCCTAACAGAGTGCATACTTCATTGTATGTTTGTAAATCCTCTAACAAGGTTGATCTAGCAGTCCTACTTGCTCCTAACAGGGCAGATCACTAGAAGTGGTCATTTTAAGCCTTAACCAGCCAACTTTATACTGCAGTATTGAAGTTTTGTGGGTATCATCCCCACCCCAGTTTTGCTTTCAAATTGAAAGGTTTCTGGGTCATCAAATCAGTGTGTTGATCTTTTCATGCATACAGTAAAGTAGATGAATGAATGGTGAATTTGTTATTATGCTGAATTTGTTTAAATTGTTTAAAGTTTACTGATTCACCCCTCCCCTCTCAGTAACATTGTTAGTCTTGAATATTTCCAACAATATATGTATATACATATATGTATATATATGTATATATATGTATGTATATACATATGTATATATATATGTATGTATATACATATGTATATATGTATATGTATATATGTATGTATATATATATGTATATATATATACATACATATATATACATATATATACATACATATATACATATATACATATATATACATATGTATATACATATACATATATACATATGTATATATATACATATATATACATATGTATATACATACATATATATACATATGTATATACATACACACACACACACACACACACACACACACACACACACACATATATGTTTTATCTTAGAATGTAATATGAGATTCTTAGGCATACTTATTGTACTTGTGTTATCATAATGTATGACAATAGGTTCAGTAAATTCAACTCCATTATCCTTCAACAATTATTTCTTCCACATGATCTGATTGCAATTATTTGCTAATGTTACATATTCTGCTTTTGTTTTGCATTATGAGATAAATCTTGTTTCTTTCTTAGAAAAGAAACCAATCTTCCTCATCATAAAAGTTCCCCTCCACTTGTACCCTTTTTTTTATCCATACTACATTCCCAGTTTGCGTCAGTATAAGCACATAGATTAATGTCCTTCGATCTATCATACCACAACCTAAAATAAGGTGTACTCTTCAAATATTTGAAAATCCTTTTTATTGTTGCATAGTGTGATTCCTTAGGATCTACTTGAAATCTTGCAACAATGCCAACTTCATTGGCAATGTCTGGTCTTGTATAACTCAAATTTTATAAACCTCCAATCATGGATCTGTACTTCTTCTTGTCAACACTAGGTGTTTCATCTTTTCTAGATAACTTATGACTAGTTACCATAGGTGTACCAATAGGCTTACAACTCTCTAAGGGTGAGTGAACCAAGTTGGTGTACAAAAATTTGGACATAGAACAAAAAAAATCAAAAATCTCAATAACCTAATTGGGTTTTCAATAACCCAATCAAGTTATTTAAAAGTGAAATATGGGCTAGGCTTGTTATCCAAGCTTGGCCATTATAATTTGAAAAACCTAATCAATTTTTGTAAAACCCGATCGAGTTATTAAATTTATCTTAATTAATAACTAGATTGGGTTTTACAAAACCCAATCAAGTTATTTAAAATAATGCTTCTTAAAACTTGATAAGGTTTTAAGAAACATAAAAAAAAAATTTTACCCATGTTTGAGAGCATTTTTATACTCTCAAACGAAAGCAAAAATGTGGAGTGCAAAGGAGAAAGACAAAACCCAATTGGGTTTGGGACGAAGAGAGGTTTTTTATTGCATTTTCATCATGGTGCACCACAAATGAGGTAGGTCTTCATTTTTTACATTGTTTATGTATTTTTCCATTAAATTTTGTAATGTGGTTTTGTAATTTATAAGTTTTTTAAAATAATTTCATAATTTGTAATTATTTTTTAATTTTTTTAATAGAGATGTATCAATGAATCCAAGAAAATGAGGGAGAGGCAAAAGACCACCTCCTACACAATAAAATCCTTCAACCATTGTGACACAACCACAAAATACTCCACCCATTCTGACACAAACAAAAAACCCTCCACCTGTAGTGACACAACCACAAAACCCTCCACTCAATGTTCTCATTCAACAACCATAGCCACCCTTAAACCCTCTATGCATACCATTATATCATTTAAATACTACACAAAATAGTGCTAAAATTACCCAAATGGTCAATAGGTTGTGGTCATCTACACTTCTACACCACTTGACCCTAGCAAATACACTTGAACAAATGGCCCAAAATGAAAATAAGTTCTCTAAGGAGGTTACAAAATGGGGTACATTGAGGGATAGGTTTCATGCATTTTATGTCAATGAGTTATCATATCAACAAGTGAAAAATAAAGATATAAAGAAAGTTACTATATGTTTTCTTTTCATTGATCCTATATCTGGAAACTCCCTATTATACACAATCGAAACTTTTCCTATTCATTGGTGCACTCATACTAGGATGAGATCATGTTTTTGGAATAGGTGGTTTATGGTATTTGACCTACCACCTTGTAATAATTATGAGGTGTTTCTTTATTTTTTGAGAAAGCTATATTGTGCATACATTCTTTTTGAGAAGCCAAGTTACTTTAACATTCATGAGTTCTAGGGTAGAGGGAGAGGATCTACACAAGATAGACTTAGGTCTCATAGGGTGGTACCACAACATGAGAGGAGATGTATGGTACAAAAAACTATGCCTCATGTTGTGCTCCCATCAATTGAAAAGGATTCTATTGATTTGCAAACTCTTCATGTGGTTGCATCATTGACAAATCTTATCATTGAGAATGGCTCATAGTTAGCTGGTTTTTGTTCACCTACAATAGCTCAACCATCATCAAATGCACCTTTAGGGTCATCATAGCCTATGATAGCTCCATCATCATCACCTATGACACCTCGATCATCATAGCCTATGACATCTCCATCAGCATCACCTGCACCACCAGTTTCATCTCCACATGTGTCACCTACACCACCAGTGTCATCCGTGGTTGTGCCACTTGCATAGTCATCACATGCATCATGAGAGTCTTTGGGGCCCAATCAACACTTTTTTTACTTGTCAGCACATGTGTGATGGGATGGATATTGAGGCATCTGAGGAGGGTGTGTCATCTCATCCATTCAAGCATACTTGTTATTCATATGGAGGTGGAGATTTCACACTCACAGATAATTTGATGGAAATGGTCTTTTGGTGTAAGAGCGCCTCAAATATTCAAGCCAAAGTTGAATATTATGAAGATTGTAAAGACCATCAAAGAAAATGAGAGGGATAGAATACATAAATGGAGTTTTCAAATCAATTGGGAAGTACTGAAGCCTATAATGGCTTTTCATCATAAAAATCTTAGAAATGGTCAAAAGTCCTAAATAGATCAATTTTTTCTTTTTATGGAGGACCAAAAGAGTCCTTGGGTTAAATTGGAGTGTTTAGAGTCTATTAAAGGTGTAGGAAAGTTTAATAATAATAACAGATCAAAATTAGTGAGTTTAGTGGTCTTTGGTTTAAAAGAATTCAATAAATTGTAAGTTGGAATTTTGAATTTTCAAAATTGAATTTGAGTTTTAATGTCTAAAACCTTAAACTATTCCATTCAACCAATAAAATAGGTTATGGAAGTTATGAGGGAGTTATAAAATGTGTGACGAAGTCATGGTATATAATCCCTAGAGATGTACAGAGGATAAGAAGGGGAAAAAGAGCAATAAAATATCTTTATTCTCTGCAACAATCTATGTTTGTACTTTTTTGTTGAAGGATTTATTTTATTTTATTGAAAGGACCATATAATGCATTGAAATTATTGTTCCAACAAGTTTCAGATCATTTTTGAATGCATTTTTCTTTATACTGAATCACTATTACATTAATTTTGAGTTTGTTGTTGCACTTTTCGGTTCTAAATTATTGTACAATAGGGCTTCAATAAAATGATGTTCATTCCATCAATATAAAGGCCTAATATTCATGGGATATTGATATCTAATATTGTATTATAAATATTTAACAAGTGATGTGCAAAAACAATAAGAAAGATTGATCATTGTTTGGAGAAAGGATAAAAGTTGCAGAAAATGCAGTTTGATGTTGGGGCAATATCTTTGGATTAAACTATTTGATTTTAATGTTCTTTGAAAAAAATGAAGATAACCTAATTACACCAAAAATCAATAGAGGCATTGAAGAAATTTGATCTAGTTTAAAAGTTATTGCGACTGTCCACAGGTCTATCTAGAGAAAAGCAAGGTCGTGTATTTTGGATTATTTATTTTCAGAGATTGAATTAATGAATCAAAAGGATATGAAAGGCTATAGGCTGATATGATTGGGTTTTCAAAAGGTTTTTCTTGATGATTTTATTGGGATCACAAGTGTTTGTGGTTGTTCTAAGTAAAGAATAAGAGTTGCAGGAAGATTGCTCAAGATTGGAGTGTTGGGTGTTGTCGTAAACCCAATATCCATTTGAATCCTTTGTAGTCCAGTGTTAATAGATATATTTTACCATTATTTTCCTTTGGGAAGGTTGTATTCATGAATTTTATTTTTTGAAGCATAGTTGAAGTTTAGAAAGTTTGGAGTTGAATCATTCATTTACTTAAATCTTGTCCATCACCCTTACCTGCTGCATCATCTTTGGTGGATAGGAGACACGGGTTTATTTGTTTGATTTTTGAAATGATATTATTTAATCAATTAAATATTTTAAAAGTTAAAAAAAAATTATAGGTCACTCTAGGTTGATGCATAAGCAATATGCAATGTAGGGTGTAGCAAGCAGTACAAGAACACCATAGAGTACTCGTTCTGTTAGAGGTGTGAGGCTAGGAGCAAGAACACCCTAGATAAAAAAAGATTAAATATTTTTAATCTCAAATTGGTTTTGACAAGCTAGTGATAAAACACTTATTCATTATTCAATAGAATTACAGTGCAAGCCAAGTGATTAGAGAAAACTAAGCAATCAATGGGAGCTGAGTGATCAAAGCATGTCAAGCACAAGTTTCCAGACAATATATGCTGAGTAATATAATTAGTCAGTGCTGAGCTCTAGTATGTGTTGAGGAGAAAATTAATGCTAAGTCACTCATGAATCAAGAAAACAGAGTATATCGAGTCATTCAGCAACCGAATTATAGTATTGAAGATATTGTGAATGCCGAGCATCAGAGAATTCAATTACCAAGTGAATAGTTTTGGACATAGTTGTTTGTAATGGCACAAACTTCTATGTAAACCATTTTTGGGCCAACTTAATGATTTTTTTACGATTTTAGAAGATGTATACATATGTGTATTATAAATCCCTATGTAGTACATGCAACCAATCAAATTGAGGGATGTTCTAAGTAGAAAAATGGATCAACCTTTTTTGTTGATTCTAACCTAACCCTAGTCAACTTGTGGTTACTTAAGGACACAAAGCCTAAAAAATTTGTAATGCATGAAGGAAGAGAAGGAGACACAAGAGAGATGAATGCTAAGTAGAGAGAGACTATTCATAGTGGCTATGGAGGATGTGATAATATTATGAATTTTAGAATCTGTTAGAGAGAATAGTGGGGAAACAAGAGAGAGGATAGAGGAGACATATATGATCAAAAGGATCAAGTATACACTAGGAAAGAGAAGATCTAACATCAGCAATAGATTTCTAATCAAAGGATCATGGTGTTAAATAATTCTAACAAGTGATGTAGGGAAAATCTCATAACAAAGTAGTCTTAACAAGCTTGTGTAAATCTCTTAACAAAGTGCTTATTTTATTGCAAGTTTAAGTCCTCTAACAAGGTACACTTTTAGCAAGTTGTTTAAGTCCTTTAATAGGGTGAGACCTAACATTCTTGGTAAGCTTTTAATAGTGTAGACCTTTCATATGGTAGATCATAGTTTATGGTGAAACTTCTTGTAACCTTAATTGGCTACACTTTACAACTGTACTAGTGAAGATTTGTGGGTGTCATCCCCACCCTAGTTTTACCTTCTCATTAGAGGATTTCTAGGTAAAAAAATTATTTTGTTATGTGTTATTTGTTTCATGCTATGGATGAACATGTTTAGTTATCTATTTCAGTTTACATGTCAAATTGTAAGATGGATATGTGGTGAATGTTTTATGGTTAAAATTTTGAACTACTAATTCACCCCCCACCCCCCCAGAGTTTACTTTCCCATTGTTAATTCCAACAATTGGTATCAGAGCTTTGTTCTCTGCAAATGAAATCTTTACAACTTTGAGGAAAGATCTTGAAGATGGAAGCCTACAAGTTGGGAAAGACTATTCATAATCAAAAGATTGAAATCCATCTTGCCCTACACCAAATCATGGAAGCAAGAGAAGAACTGCAGCATTCATTGAGGAGAAGGAAATAGGTATTGATAAAAATGAGACTCATTACCAAGAGGAAGACACTACTGAATTATTTGAAAATGGAAACCCAAGTGAATTTGATGTAGTTATTGCAAATTTGATGGAAAAGAATGGTGCCCTAACTGAAGAGGTTAGAAATCTAAAGATAGAACAAAAAAGTCCAAGCAGTATTTCCATGTGAGGTGACCAAGCAAAAAAAGAAAGTTGAGGAAGACAAATTCATGATTGAAGATGACAAAAGAACATTGATCAATAAAATGTAGGAAAAGACATCAGATGTGCAAAATATTTCTAACATGCAATTGGATACAATGAATCAATTCATGGCTGCAAATCATGAATTGAACAGAAAGGACATTGAAATCACAACCTTGAAGTTAAAAAATGAACAACTAAGGAATGAACTGAGAAAAGAAAAGGAATTTGTTCAAAGTTTTGACAAACCTAGTGAAGCCATCAAATACTTTGAGAAACTGATGAAATCTCCTAGATCTAACAATGATATTGTTGGATTAGGACACACAGTTACTAAGGAAGGAGAATCATCTAAAAGTGGTGAACAAAGAAACAACAAAGATAAGAACTACAAACTCACTTGTCATAATTGTGGAAAGCTAGGTCATATAACAAAGGTTCAAAGGAGAAACAATGTAAATTAGAACCCTAAGAAGAAATACAAGGGTTATTGTCATAAGTGCAACAAGCAAGGACATCAAGGACATGAATGAAGGACCAAGACCTTAAACACATAGAGATTTGAAGGATGTTGCCACAATTTTTGAAGTATGGACATAAAGAATATGAATGCAGATCTAATGCCAAGTGGACTTCAAACAATTAGACAAAGGTACAACAAAATAGAAAATCCTACAATTCGATTTACAATACAAGGTACAATTTTCACTATTGTCAATAATATGGACATGTTCTTGAGAACTGCATTAGAAAACATTTCAAAGGCAACTACAATAGATGGTTGAGTAAGACTACATGCTTTAGCTATTTGAAGACTAAACAAGACATGGAAGAAGAAGGAATATTTAGCATAGCAAGTTTAGATGAAGTCACTTCATCCAATGGATTAGGATATCACATCACCCCTAACTAGGCAATCAAAAGGTTTGTGTGGGACTGATATTTTGATGATATATTTTACATCAATTCCAAGAATCTAAGATCTAAAAAGGTAATATATACATGAATTAAGATACATTGTATTGGTTAGAACCAAGAAGAAATCAATAGGCTTATTAGTTTCCGTATTGTTGTCAAGCATGAAATTTTTTATAGTTAATACCGAGTGTGAATGTAATTTTAGTTGTTGTTGAGTAATGAAGCTATGGTAGTATTGGCTAAGTTTTCTATGTGAACTGAGCATAGTGGGAATCATGTGTAAGTCGAGTGAGGTGGAAACCCTATGGTAGTCAAGTTTATAGCTATGTAATCATTAAGCATTTATCGCAAAATTCTAAGGGTTATATAGTAGTTTCTTGACTCATTTCCATTCATGAACAATTGAAGAGATCACAAAGAGAATGAAGGTGAATTTCTACAAAATATTCTTGTATTTGTGCACTAAATTCAACCACAACTTCCCATATTCATCAGATTGGAAAGGTATTTTACTAGTGTCAATTTTTGTTGTTTGAATTTTTATGAACCCTAAGTGTCAAATATCGCAGCTAGCTCTTCTACAAGTGTTAGGAAAGAGGGAAAGGAAACTTTTAATGTGCAACTGATTACTAATAATGTAAGGCAACCACCTTTTTGATAAAACCCTGAAATTGCTTATAAAGGAGACTCGTTTGGTGCATTATCGATGATACCACCAAAAGTTTTTATGATCCAGAATGTTAGGTGTTGTTATACTTCTAAATTTGGAACTATAAGGGATATAGAGATAAGGGATTTGTATTGTAAACTTTTTAATGATGAAGTCTTAAGGGAAGAGAACAAAATTATAGAAAATAAAGGGTTAACTCATGCCCTAGATTTCACTAATGTATTCAAGACTAAATACATAAAGATTGTGCTCAATAGAATACATGATGACTTCATATGGTTATAAAATAAACCAATTAAGATCACCAAAAGGATCATCAACTGAGTGAAAGGGTATCCTACCCTAGATGGACCTAAGAGCATGCGAAGTGATTCAAAGGAGATAATTTAGAAGAACATAGGTGCAATATGGAACAATAGGGGAATGTCTATAGATTCTATCTCAGACCCCCTAATTACCTTTTCTATAAGAGTGATAGCTCACAAATTCTTTTAATATAGCAAACTGGGTAGTGGATCCTACATGGCTAGAGATTTGGGATACAAAATAGTGAAGAGAGATCACACCTATGACCTTGCCGAGTTACAACTTCAGCAATTATCTAAGAACTTGGAGGCCATAAGGAAAACAAAGAATGCATCTTGTAAATTTGGCTCTTTACTAGTTTGTATATTATTTTATGTGCAGAACACATTTCCTACATTTGGAAAATTTTCTTATAAAACCAATAGGTCTATTATAGTTTAGATTAGAGAAACTTGGAGATAACTTTGACTTAGTAATGACTAGTTATTTTGAGGATTTTAACAAATCCATGAAATAGAGACTAATGATTCTTGTGTCACTAGTGGAGAAACATTACAATGATGTTTGCTTCTTAGTTGATGTAGATTATACATATGTGCATGCAGCTATTCCTAGGGTCAGATGGCCTAAGTACTTGCCATATGCAGTCAATGTAGATGAGGCATTTGTAGCTATAGAATCTCTACTAGTAGAAGAAATTAATAAAAGTGCCACCTCATTGGAAACTATGAGGAAGCCAAGTCTAGAATTACAATTGACTTGAAAACAACTACCATTCTTAGGAAGAAGAACAAACTTGTCAAAAAGTTGAAAGAGAGATTTGGCAAAGGGGGAGAAGAAGAAGATGATGATGAAGATGAAGAGGATGAACCAGTCCAAGAATTATTGGAACTCACTCAAGGAAAAGGAGAAGATGAGGAAGTTAATGAATAAGATGTTGAGGAAGAAGAAGCCAAGGAAGCACCCAAACTAGCTAAAAATAAGAAGAGAAAGGCTAAGGAGCCTGAAGTGGAGAGCCCAAGAAAAATCTTGTGAAAAAATCACAATAGAAGCTAGTAGTACCTGCTACCATGTCTAGCACAAGGGCAGCCACCAAGAAAATTAAGGTTGCTAGGAAACCAAAAGGAAAGAGGCCTATTGCCTTAGCGGAGCTGAACCAACCTACAAAGAAGACATATCTGAGGATAAAATACACTCCAATAGCTGAGTCAGATTAGGAGAAAATAGAGTCTAATGACATGAATCCATTCAAGGTGGTAAGCCACGATCCCTCCTTTCACTTAGATAATTTGTGTGACAATGTTAAGTCAAATACAGATTTATCTAGTTTTGCACACATTGATTTTGATAACTTAGTAAAAGTTGAAAAAAATACTATTAAGGATGCCATATACGTGATGATGGATACAATCAAACCAATTCCTATTGAGATTTTGAAATTCCTACCTAAGAATCCATATGACTAAGTTGACCAAAAATGGCAATATAGTTTTCAAATAGAGAGCCAAATTGTGGAATCCACTCTAGCCCAAGTTATGCTAGAATTGGATAAAAGGAAGATTACCAAGGCTATTCAAAAGCACAAGTCTAAATTTTCCCCTAAATATAAAGCTTGATATTTACTAAATATGAAGATTGAGGATGTGGCATTCAAAAGCACATCTATTTAGAGATCTATTTATTAGTTACCCACTCTTGTAATAAAAGAGAAAGGTGAGCAAGAAATGCAAGACCCCAATTAAGTTGAGCAAGAGAAAATAGGAACAACATAAGAGGTATCAATAAAGGATGGTAGTGTGGGAGGTACTGAGGAAGTAGTAGCAGAAGAGGCTACATCTAAAGAAGAGCGGCAAGATGAATAAAATGTACAAGATGTGCATTTGTCAAATAACAGTCCTCCACATGTAGACCAAGTGAGTTAGCATGACTCAATACAAATCAAGGATGTTGCTAACAATTCTAATCAAAACATCAATCCTTTGACTAATGATGATTTGCAGTAGGGGAGAAATAAATTGACACATCTAGTGTGCCCCCTACAACTACAAAGACAGAAGACCAAAGTTGCAAGCACTAAATAGCTAAGTGGTATCATCGCAACACAAGTTGCATTATTTCTAGTGTTATTCATTTCAAATAAGCAAGCCTTAGTTATAGTTGAGACAGATGGAACTGAAATTAAACTAGGTCAAGAATCTAATCCTACACCTACTCCACAAACTCAAGGTGAAGCACAATAGATAGAAGTGAGACAAGGTGATAAGTTTGAAGAGTTGAAGGTGACTATTGCCCTAGATGTGTTGGAAATATAAGGTAGGAAAGGTTACTGAGAGGGGGTGGGTGAATCAGGAACCAATAAAACCTAATATTATTTCACCAATTAATCCTTCATATAATATTCTGATCCAATTGCATGCATGAAAGAATGAGATCAAATAAACATTCATAGCATTTTGACACAAGATATGGTGACTCAAAAACCTTCCAAATAGAAAGTAAAACTGGGGTGAGGATAATACCCACAAGCTTTAGTACTATAATATAAAGTTGGCCTTTTAAGGATTACAATTGATCACTTCTGATGATCTGCCCTGTTAAGAGAAATAAGGACTATGAGGTCCACCTTGTTAAAGAATTTACAAACATACAATGAAGTATGTACTCAACAAAGACATTTATCAAAGATTTTTGAGCATGTCCTATTAAAGGATTTGACTAATACACCTATCAGGATGAACAAATGGTTAATCTCTAATTTGCAACTCTGATTTGCTAGTGAAATTCCTTGAATTGTAATGATCACCTTGCTATTATAGATAATACTTTGCTATCCCTTATACTACTTTTATCCTTCTCTAATTCACACTTCTACTCATCATATGCTTACTCTTCTTTTTTGAATATGATACAATGCATTACATATATAACAATCCAAATCACAACTTATTAGAGCCATCTACAATACATGTTTCACCAAAATTCACAAAGTTGACCCAACTGCTACAACTCAGGTTCTAAAGACAAACTTGGTGATGTTGTAATACTCGGTAACCACTATCAACACTCAGCATTGTCTAGCACTCAGTTGAAAAAGAGGCTTGATTCATACTGATCACTTCCAAGTAGCTTAAATGCAATCAACATTGTGTGACTCGATGAACACTACAAAACTCAGCATATACTAAATCACTTAGTTGAGACTCCATGGCTCGGTTAACATTATGGAGCTTGATTAACAATATGTAACTCAGTTAATAGTGGAGTTTCCATCACTTGTGCTAAACAACTCAGAAAACACTACTACACATGACATAAATTGTACATAGGTTCTAAAGCTTGGTAGAAGCTAAGTAACTTGGTAGCAATTGTACATTCACTAAGTGTGGGTCAACAATCTTCCCCTTTGTCATTAGTGACAAAAAAAATTATCATCCAAAAATTGAATACTCAAAATTATATGTCAAAACATTCTTTTATCTCCATTTTGTGTCTACAACTTAGTAACATACTATGTTTTTTAGATTTTTCAAAATTTTATGCTCATCCATACTTTTCCTATATGTATACCTAAAATATTTCTCCCCCATACATGTATCCTTTACATATACTTACATATAATTCTCCCTCTTTATACATATATACAATTATCTACACTCCTCCCCCTTTTTGACATAAATGACAAAGGTGTATATTATATGTTAATACCAAAATGTGACAAGAATTTAGAGTGTACCTATAGGATTAATATCATTGTCTTGTCCAAATTTTCTTGTAACACCTTGCTTGTATGTAATGCAATTTGAACTTCTTCTGATACCTCCATCATGTGATCAACTATGGAGAAGTTATTATCATGGATGAGTATCTTAGCATGTGCAATGTGTTTCTACAATGCATCCATGTTTGGATGAATCATGCCTTGGATTTCTAAAAGTGTGGACATGATCTTGGCTTCTTCCTTTAGTAATTATGCTTGCAAGTTTGTCAGAAATTTGATCTTTGAATAGTGAACAAAACTATAGCTTGGGTCAAGTGACAACTAGTGTGCACTTGCAATCATGTCATCATCTATCTTTAAGAGTTCATTTTCAATTTCTTGCGTAAAGATATATGTATCACACAAATTAACAAATAATGAAGTTACATTATTTATAGATGTCTCCAATGAAACAAGAATTGTAGACAATTCTACTTGGTTTATTGCAATTTTTTGTGCCACTTGTTCCAATACCTTATTCTCAAATTTTCTTTCTTCTCTTTGTAGCAACATATCTTATCCATTCAAGCCTTCATTGAAATTTTGGACAACTTCTACTAACTAATTCAAAATAGGTTGTGTACTATCAACCTCAATACTTAGTGCACTTACAAATATGTCCTTTACATCTTCAAGAACTTGAGTTTTCTTTTTCTTATCTTCTATAAGCTTTGGTTAGTTAGCTCTCTTTTGCAATAATTCTCCTATGATGTTCATTTGATCAGGATTGAGAATAGAGATATCCCAATTCAAAATAACCATATCCTCATCAAGATCAATATCTTCTTCTTTACCCTTATCCTTATTTGAAACTTTAGTACTCAATTGAGACTTTTTCTCAACTCTCATTATACTAGCTATATGTTCAATGGGAAAAAATAGTAGAAATAGGGGAGCTAGAAACACATGTAGATATGGAATTGGTAGTAGAAATAACTTGTTCATGTATGATAAAACTTCATGATAGAGGTGCTTGCTACTTAGTAAATAAAGTGTTGGCCACTTTAGTTAATGGAATACTTAGTTGAATGGGTCCTGCATGGTGTATAGTCATAGTCATAACCAACTCTATAGAAGCTTTCTCAGAGCCATATTGTACTGAGGATTTTCGTAGAGAATGAGGAAATGAATCCATTACTATTGCTGCAATCTTTTATGCATCAAATTCATCAATGCTTTAAATCTCTAGAAGACTTCCTCTAGTAGCTTCTCATTCTTCCTCCTCATCATCCAATTTTGCATCATCTTTTGCTTCTACATCCTCTTCCTCATCATCTTTTTCATTAACATGAACAACAAATATACTAGCTTGATGTAGGTTGTAAATGTTGTTCCATGTAGTTGTGGTTGCCTTCAATATTTTTCACTAAGAGTCGACATGAGTTCCCTCAGAGTATGTTCAAATATGTCTTTTGCAGTCTTCTTTGCATGCTCTTGTCTAGGCATGATTACTTGCATAAGCTCATTAGGAATTTTTTGACCAAGTTGATCAAGTGAGTACTTCCATTTTCCCAAATTTTTCATCAACATGTCCTCAATATTCTTTTTCTCATCTACATTCCTAGATTCATATCTGAGAGATTTGAAATTTTCCATTCTAGCTCCTCCTTCCAATTCCTTTAACATTTATTAAAGTTTAGGTGGAGGCATCTTTAAGATAATCTTCTCGGCATCCTCCTCACCTAGCTTTAATTTCTTCCTAGATTTTGAAGCACTTCTTGTGACTATAGAAATGGATGACTTAGTAGGTCTGGTTATGATAATTTTAACTTTCTTTCTTATAGGCTCTTCTTCCTTAGATTTGGATTCCTCATCTTAATCCTCTACATTTTCTTTTTCTATAGCGTCACCTTTTCCTTCTATTAGTAGGAGAGTAGAACTTTCTTGTTTTAGTTTTGCTATCCTCTTTTTTCCCTTTGACAACTACTTGAGGAAACTTAATTTCAAGTTCTATTCTTGCCTTGTCTTCTTCATAAGTCCCAAAATATGGTGCCTTATGTTCCACAAGCTCATTCAATAGAGCCTCAATAATATCTCTGGTCTCATCTATGTTAACCTCATAATCTAAAGGTTTAACCCATGTTGTTCTAGGCCTAACTACCTAAATATATACCTTGTCACAATCTACCATAAAAAAGATATCATCCTTGTAGTCATCTACAAGCTTCATATGTATCCTTTATCTATTCTACATCTTTTCTTTGAATGTTTTAAAGTAGTTATCCATGATGCTATCAAAGTTTTCACCCATTTCTACTATATACTCATTTATTTGATATAAAATATAGACATCTTATCTCCATACTACTGATCCTTTAGAAGGGAAGAATTTTTGCACAAATAAAAATAAACAAGCCAAGAGTGAACCAAACTTACACGAATTGTTCTTGGAACCTCTTATGTTCTCCATGTTCTTATTGAACTAATTCAATAACAAATCGACAATGTCAAATGACATGTTATTCTTCACTTCTTAAAGAGCCAAATCAATTGCTTCACATGACATACAGTTGAGACAATTGGAGTTGTAGATCTTGTGAGAAATGATATGGATACTAAATTTTAGTTCCATGTTAGTGACATTTCTAATCTTCATTCCTCTACCATCCCACTCGGCAAGAGTTTTCTTTTCTAGTTGCACCCGACCTAGGGTTTTGGTTTCTTTTTCTTTGTCCAACATTGACAAACCAATACTCCTTTGAATTCTTTTCCTTGTGATTAGAATGGGTTGTTATAACCACAAATTTTCATTGTAAACTTGAATCAAGATAAATCTTATCCAATTTCACTAAAAGTTCCTTGGCATATGTGAAATATGAAAAGCCCTTAGCTTCCAGATGTTGATGTTCAGGTTTTAGAATGTCATTCAAACATAACTTGTTCAATGCTTCATTCATCTCATGAGTGCCCAGCTCTTGAATATAACATTTATAATATGAATGAATATTGTGTATAAGAAATACCTTAGGTGGAATTTATGATTGCACACTAGCTAGGTCAAGCACTTATGCAATTGTCAAACTCAATTTAAAATTTAGTGTCTTGTAATCAATTCCTCGAACCAACATTCCAAACCCCTTTTTGGTTTTTCTGCTAGAAGATGCCATGCTCAATAGGGTTTTGGAAAACTCAAAATTTCTTCAATGGCAAACACACAATTTTTTCTTAAGCTCTAAAATTTCTCTTCTCAGCTAGCTCTAGAAATATGTAGTGAAACAATGCATTCACTTTCTTCCTTTTAACAATTTTTTTCTTTACAATCACCATTAATACTTGGTACATTTGATCACTTGGTGATAGGATGTCTTCCACTCGGTTCAACTTTTAATGCCTTGTAGACATCCATAGCTTAGTAGAATCATTATCACTTGGTATCAACATACAATAGTTCAATGTCTCTCGACCTTGCTTGGTAAGGTCTTGAGACCCAACCTAGCTTGATAAAGTCTATGATTTTCATGACCACTAGGTGATCCTTGTGCATCCTAAATACTGATATGGATCTCTTATTTTTTATGGTTGGGACTAATGAGAGATGTCTTCTTCAGAGTCTCGGTTCCAATTATTCCCATAGGGATTCAAGTTGAGATGCTTGAGTCACCCAACTCTTGAGTGACATCTACTTCATGACTTGAACTTGCATTCTTAGGAGATTTTAGTATTCGTTGCTACTTCATCTACTTTTTGATATTGTCAATTTTGGATTTCTTTTCATCTTCAATTCTTCCTATGTTCATACAATTCTTATAAAGATGTCCAAGTTTTATAAAAATAAAGCATCTTTTAGTGTTGTCTCTTTTCCACATATGATATTTTTCACAGTTTTATCCAATGTTCCCAAATTTAAAAAATTAGTGACATCTACACCATGTGTTTTAATCTCATCCAAATATTAATTTCACAATCTATTCTATTGGATTCAATATCTTAGTTTTGCATTCATATGATATGTCCTTGTTTCTGGCAATTGTGACATTTATCTTCAAACTTAGGTTTTTCCTTGCATTCACTTGCTCTATGACCATGATTATTGCACCAATAACACTTTCCATTGAATTTTTCTCTACCATCACTCCAACATTTTTTTGATATATGACCTATCTTACCACAATGAGTGCAAGTAGCCCTTTGATTCTTTTGAGCTCCTTGCTTGGATGATTCACCTTCTTCTATTTATCCTATTCTAGCTTTGCATTTGTGTCTATACTGACTTAGTTCATTTAGTTGATTCAAGATTTCTTGAGATTTCATTATCTTTTGATTGGTTTACTTTTCAATGTTTATATCATTCTGCATTTTTTCATTTTATGACCTTAGATTCATGATTTGTTCATTTTCATTAGTTAGCTGATCAATGAAGTCTATTTGTTGAAGGGATAGATGTTGAATTTTATTGTTCTTTTCTTCAATCTCTTCTTTGAGTTTGTCTTTTTCTTCCATGACTTTACATAATCTTACTAACTAGATTTCTTGTTCTCTTTTCATCTTTCTGACTTTTTCTTCAAGATTTGAATTCTTTTCTAATAAGTCTTTGATTGCTTCATTAGCTTTATCTAAATTTCTTTCTAGATAGATATCTTCAATTCTTTCTTCAGTGTAGAGTTTGTCATTAATTTGTATTGTAAGATCTTTCCTTCTTTTCAATTATTGACAAAGTTTCTCCTCTTTCTTTAGTTTCCCAAAAGATAATTCAAGATTCAACCTTTCATTGTCAATAGCCTTATCTAGTTTGTATAGCTCCATTGCCTCTAATCTTTACTCAAGTTGTTAAACTTCTTCTCTAAGAACCACAAAGCTCTAATACCAATTGTTGGAAATATGAGGTAGGCAAGGTTACTGAGAGGGGAGGGGGTGAATCAAGAACCAATAAAACTTAATCTTATTTCACCAATTAATCCTTCATATAATATTCTAATCTAATTGCATTCATGAAAGAGTGAAAGAAAATAAACATTCATAGCAATTTGACATACAATATGGTGACCCAAAAATATTTCAAATAGAAAGTAAAATTGGGGTGGGCATAATACCCACAAGCTTTATTACTGCAGTATAAATTTGGCATGTTAAGGCTTACAATTGATCACTTCTAATGATCTACCATATTAGGAGAAATAAGGATTGTGAGGTACACCTTGTTAAAGGATTTACAAACATAAAATGAAGTATGCACTCGATAAAGAGATTTATCAAAGAATGTTAAGTCTACCATGTTAAAGGATTTGATTAATACACCTATTAGGATGACCCAGTGGGTGATCTTTGATCTATAACTCTGATTTTTTGGTGAGGTTCCTTGAATTGTAATGATCACCTTGTTCTGATAGATAATACTTTGTTTTCCCTTATACTACTTGTAGCCTACTCTAATTCACACTTTTTCTCATCATATGCTTACTCTTCATTTTTGGATATGGTATAATGCATTACATATATAGAAATCCAAATCACAACTTACTGGAGTTGGAAACAATACAAGTTCCACCAAAATTCACAAAATTGGCCCAACTATTGGAACTTGAGTTCTAAAGATAAGATTGGTTATTTTCTAATACTTAGAAACCACTCTGAACACTTGACATCATCTGGTACTTGGCTGACAATGAATCTCAGTTCATACTGATCTCTTCCAAGTAGCTTGAACTTGGCCAGCACTATGTAACTTGATGAACATTGTGAAACCTAGCATATACTGAATGACTTAGTTGACACTCCATAGCTCAGTCAACACTAGATACACATTGCTAATATTGTTGGTTTGGTAGACACTAGAGAACATGGTTAACACTATAAAACTCAGTTAATATTATGGAACTCAATTAACACTATGTAACTTGGCTAATATTAGATTTTCCATCATTTGTGCTAAGCAACTCGATAAACACTACTACACTCAACATAAATTGTACATAGGTTCTAAAGCTTGATAGCAACTGAGTAACTTGGTAGAAACTATGCATTCACTAAGTGTGAGTTGCTAATAAAAAAATTGACCTTAATGTCAATAAGAGGAACAAATTTCCATCCAAACTCTAGTTACCTTACCAGTTTCTATTACTCCTACCAATAGACAAGTTCTTCAAAGATCAAGCACTCATGCTACACCATTGTAGATATCAAGGCAAAGTGTGGAAACATCAAAGAACTTAGATAAAATACCTTATGGAGATGTAATCTTAGATGAGTTGATTGAACTACCCAAGTTTTATCTTAACACAATAATCATTGAGCAAATGAGCATTCTACAGGAAGCTCTACAGAGGAAGAAACAAGAAGAGTTGCTAAGAAGGAAGCATAAGTAGAAGCAAGTGCTTCATGACATCAAACTTATATTTCTTTCTTTTAGTCTCCCAACTACCATTGAAAACAAATCAATTATTGAGAAAATAGTACATATTGTTGATAAGATTAGTGATGCAAACCTAGATTCAAATACTAAAATATTACAATGGTCTAAAAGAAAATTTCACGCAAAGGTACTTGAAAAGAATCTAGTGGAATTGCACTATAACAGACTGATTTAGCAACCAGGATGGAGAGTGTGAAGAAGGTGCTGGAGAATATTTCTCTATTTACACCAAGTTATGTGATGTGAATATTTTCACTCATGAGATTCAGAAGCATGTTGACCAACTAGAGGGAGATCTAAAGACTACAAGTAATACCTTAAAACTATCTCCTAGTCAAAGTCACTCACATTTTTAGAGACTAATGTCCACTCAAGGTAGATTTGCCAAGCTAAAAGCACAAGATGTTAACATTCGAGCTACCTTGATCAGCATCCAATATATATTTCGTGAGGAAAAAATTTTCTAAATTTTGTAATGCAAATAGAGATTTTTTTAAAAATTAATATTTTGACACCTTTCTTGAGGTGATGATTTTGTGATTTTTTGCATGAAAATCAAGATTATTTTGGCACCCAGATCAATATTTTTTGGCATGCAAATCAAGACAATTTTTGTACAGAACTAACATGCTTCCCAAGGTAATTTCTATTAGAGTAAATAATTAATTAATTATTAATTATTTATTCTATTTACTTAAGCTTGCTTAAGTAAATGCATTTATTAGTTGTAGCATAGGAGTTAGTTATAAGTTGTTGATAATATGGAAGTTTTTTCTCTCCTAAGTCATACTTATCCTCTCACCTTGTTCGAGGACTTTCCACCTCATGTGGATGTATCCTTAGTTGTCACACTTATCTCCTAATGTCTTCTAGCTTGTTCTAGGAGATTGTTTGAGCTCTTTATATTCGAGCTCCCTCATTGTATTTCACAACTAACATCTTTTTCATATTGTAAATACATATTTTCTTGTGTGGTAATATCTTTTTCTCTCTCATGACCATTTAGGGTTTTTCCCTTCCTCCATGCTCTTCCTTTCTTAGCTTCCCTTTGATAGGTTTTTGCATGTAGGTGATCTTGGGTGTCTTTAGAGTTGGATTTCATCAACTCCAACATGGTATTAGAGCCTTCCTATTGCTGCTTTGTTTAAGGATTTTTGAAGCCATCATTTGAAGTCACAAATCCTAATTTGTTTGTGCATTTTTCTTCAAATCAGGGGAACAACAAATTTTTGGAGCACATTGGGCCTAAATAGATGCTACCATTTGATTTGAAAGGTTGTTTGCAGTTAGGATTCATATAAAACTTGTCAATTTTGGAGACAGAGCTCCTGGAGGAAAAAAAAAATTGAATGTAGGCCTATCATATAGTCGTATGGACAATTTGGGGTTTTAAAAATTAAAAAAAAAGGGTGTGTAGAGCACGTCACCATGGCTCTTCCTAGTGGCCATTGTGGGGTCGCTTGCCCTCTACCCCATCTAGCCACAGACTGGCTATGCACCCTCTCAACGATGATCCATCGCAGCGCTTCTCTCTATGCAACCTCTGCTCTTGTCCACTGCTGACGTTTTAGTTCCATAGCTTCAATGGTTCCGTTGCTCATCCAAGCTCTGTGCCAATCCCACCACTTTGACGTTTGATCTCCACCCTAGCACTTCTCACTTTGTCAGTAATAGACTCAGTGATGTGTGGCAATATACTCTAGCACAGTTAGCAAGCCAAAGTTGGACACGTGGACTTGCCATGTGGTGTGTCATGTGGCCTCTTTTTGCTAAAATGCCTATTGGGCCATCAATTTTAAGCCACTAACTTTTTGATGTCAACACTGCATCATCCACCTCCTTGCACATCTTTAGGGTCATTTTGGACCTACCTTCAGTTTTTTGGCCATAACTTGAGCATACAAAGGTATTTTTCCAATCCAAAAGAAGCACCGAAAAGCTGGTTCCAAGATGGATATATTGGTGCAGTTATTTTTAGGTTTTGATGCAATTTTGTTGCCTATTTTTCTTATTGAAGTCCAAAGTTATGTTTCTAACTCTTGCTTGTATATTTGTTGCATCCCATGTCAATTTTTTGAAAATGTTATATTTTTGGAAAGCTTTTTTTGTCATCTTTTCAAAAATGTAGTCTTTTTTCTTAGATTTTGGCCCATGTTCTTTCTATCATGTTTTTGGCATTTTTGCTATATAGTGGATATCTTGGGTGTTTTAGGTATGAGGATCATTTTCCTGGCATGGTTTCTTTTGTTTTAGGCTATACTTTCTTTTGTGTTAGCTGTTTCTTTGTTTTGATCATTGTTGACATCATTTGTAAGCTCTTTTGTATACGCACTAAGATAAAGTGTCACTTTTGCATTTTGGGTTCATGAATGTTGTTTTTGAGTTAGTTGTACATGCACTATTTTTATAAAGCACCATGAAGAGGATAGTTGTTTTCTATTTTAGGTCTTCTCCCTTTGTCAAGTGAGTGTCCCTTCCATGAAATTAGCCCCATGCAGCGTCATTGTGACCGTGTCTCTATAGGTGTTTGTACCTCTTCCTCTTCATCATTCTTGGTTCATCTGCAGAAAATTTTCAGCCCACCTTCTTAGTTGCCTATCATCTCACCCCATCTACATTAAGGGGGAGTTATGTTGTTGTTCTAATGCATTCGTGGTTCAATGGTTTGATATTGTGAACTATGTATTTAGTGGTTGATCTTATATACGAGGCAATTGTAGTGGCTGGCTACTTATGCATTTTGATGAGATGGATCATCTACCATATAGATATGCTTGGTTCATGCCTTCTTCTTCCATGGAGGTTCTTCAGATCAGTACTTTCTTCTTGATGGTAGAGTTTTTACGGCTTCTTCATCCTTCAATGATGCTCTTCATGAACACTCCCTGTTCTTGTTTTAGGGGACACTCCCCTAGTTGGAGGCTTCTTCAGTTCTTCACTAGGTTTTTACCTCTTTTTGGGAGAGGGTTTTTCCCACATGGTTTTCTCTCTTTCCCCATTTTTAGAGGTTGCATCTTTTGCATTTGTACATGGGTACCTAACATGGCCTTGTTGCTAGGACCCATTCTACATTTTTGCATTTCTTAGTTTTGTGAGCTTAAGGCATTTCCCTAAGTTGCACTTAAGGAGGGGTGTTAGAGTAAATTATTTATTTATTTATTATTATTTATTCTATTTACTTAAGCTTACTAAGGTAAATGCATTTATTAGTTGTAGCCTACGAGTTAGTTATAAGTTGTTGACAATACAGTAGTTTTTTCTCTCCTAAGTCATACTTATCCTCTCACCTTGTTCGAGGACTTTCCACCTCATGTGGATGTATGCTTAGTTGTCACACTTATCTCCTAGCGTCTTCTATCTTGTTCTAGGAGATTCCTTGAGCTCTTTATATTTGAGCTCCCTCATTGTATTTCACTACTAACATCTTTTGCATATTGTAAATACATATTTTTTTGTGTTGCAATATCTTTTTCTCTCTAGTCTCCATTTAGGGTTTTTCCCTTGCTCCACGCTCTTCCTTCCTTGGCTTCCTTTTGATAGGTTTTTGCATACAGGTGATCTTGGGCATCTTCAAAGTTGGATTTCATCAACTCCAACAATTTCTAGTACTAGTGAGCATACTTTTTGAGGTATTCTGGCATGGACCCTAAGGCAATGATTTTTTTTTCTTTTTTATCAATTTTTTTGGGCCTACATGTGGTTTTTTGTCCATAACTTGCTCATCTAGACTCCATTTTTGGCAAACAAGATATTACCAGAAAGTTGATTCCAAGCCCATCATGATGATGTAGTTTATTTAGATTTTTGATGTTGTTTGCTGGCCTATTTTGGATGCCAAAATCAGAAGTTCTATTTTTTACACCAAGAGACATATTTTGAGACATTCTATTTTCCAGATTTTGCTCCAGGCACATCCCATTCAATTTTTTGCTTTCTTGCATTCTGATGGATATCTTGGTTGTTTCAAGTAAAGGGATTGATTTTTTTGTTTCAAATGTTTTTGATGGGTTATAATATCTATTGTATCAGCCTTATGTCTCTTTTGATCTTGTTGACATCCTTTTGTAGTATTTTTGCAAATGCACTAAGATAACTCTATTGCATTCTGGGATCTTGGACATCTTTGTATTTTTTTGTGCTTGCACTATATTATAAATTACCTTAGGGGGTTTCATGTTGGCCATATTCTCCATCTTCCTTTTTTGATTGAGTGTTCCTTTCATGACATTAACCTCATGATGTGTCGATGACATGTGCCATTATAGGTGTTTTCACTTCTTTTGTGCTCTTGATATTCCTAGCTCTTCATTTTGCATGAGATATTTCATTTAGTTTCAATGTTCATATCTTACCTCTCAAAATTATGGAGGGGTTGTATTGGTTCTATTGCTTTCTTGATTCAATCAAGTGAGTAATGTATTTAGTATTTGATTCAATATACTAGGCGATTGTAGTGGTTGGATACCTATGCATTTTGGTGAGATGGATCATTTACCATATAGACATTATTTCATTCCTATTTTTGGAGGCCACAAAGATACCTTTTATCTTTGATTTATCAGCTCTTCAAACATAGTCTTCTCTACTTGGTCATGTTCTATATAGTGGAGGTTCTTTAGATCAGCAATTTGGTAGTGTTTGCATCTTCATGCTTTAGTGGTGTTCTTCATGATCATATTTTATTCATATCTTCTAGAACATCATTTCCATCTCTTTTTGGAGTAGGG
This sequence comes from Cupressus sempervirens, assembly GCA_028749045.1. Taxonomy (NCBI): domain Eukaryota; kingdom Viridiplantae; phylum Streptophyta; class Pinopsida; order Cupressales; family Cupressaceae; genus Cupressus; species Cupressus sempervirens. The sequence continues at coordinate 712,826,144 of CM053792.1, forward strand.
GTTTTCCCATTTTCTTTTCTCTATTTCTCCTCTTTACGGAGATTTTGTTCTGCTTGGGTACCTCATCAGGCCTTGCAGCAGTAGTTTCTAGGTTTTTAGCTACTCCCTAAGTTTATCTTAAGGGGGTTTTTAGAGTAATAAGTTATTGCCTTATTAATTAAATAATTTTGATTTAATTATCAAGTCACTTATTATCTCTAGTTTACTTAAGCTAAACTTTAGGGATATAATGATTAATTCTTTTATTAATTATTATCATGTATCCTAGGTTTTATTGTATTAGGATTTTGATCTCCTTTTATAAGAATTGATCTCTTTGTAATTTATTCATTCACTTTTGATAATATCAATTTCTCTTTTTGCTCATCAAGAATGTCTCATCTATGGATCTGGTGATTCTAGCCTCCATAGATTTTTGCTTCTCTCTTTCCATGATAGGTGTTTGCATGCTAGTGATTCTAGGGAGCTATAGGGTTGATCTTTCATCAACTTGAATAGACCTCTACACACATGGAATTATTCAACAAGGAACTATCCTATGTTGAAATATTGATGAAGAAAGATTCTCATCTTTCCACTCATGATGGCTTCATAAACCTTGTTGTCGAGCTAGAAATTCAATATCAATATCTAAAAGTAGAGTGCAATAATTGGGATGTAGCATTAAAATTCATAATGGAGATCCATAAATCATTTTTGGATAAACACACTATTAGTGTACCACTCATGAGATAAGTGCCAAAAAAGGAGGATATAGTCAGGTTAAGGGAGATAGTGAAGTAAAGGGAAGTAACTATTCAAAAATAGGGTACGACAAATATACTCGATAGGAGTGCCAAAATTAGATATAGAAAGGAAACATTTACTCTGGGGGGGTAATGGAGGAACTAGGCATGGTTGTTAGTCATCCATTTTGCAAAATTTTGAAGTTTTGAAATTTTGTATACGAGCTGAGTCACATATATGTATTTTTTGACTTATGCTCATAATAAGGATTGTATATGCATGACTAAACTTTTCTGCCACTCATGTCAAAGGGAGAGATTGTTAATCTCATATTGGTTTTGACAAGGTAGTGACAAAATAATTATTCATTATTCAGAAAAATTATAGTGCAAGCCGAGTGATTGGAGCAAGCTAGAAAATCAGTGTGAGTCGAGTGATCAAAGAATGTCAAGCATAAGTTGTCAAACAATACATGTCGAATAATATACCTAGTGCCAAGCACTAGTATATTTTGAGAAGATAGATAGTGTCAGGTCACTTATGAGCTGAGTAAATAGAGTATGCCAAGTCATTCAGGAACCAAGTTATAGTATTGAAGATATAGGGGATGTCGAGCACCAAAGACTTCAATTGCGAAGTGAATAGTTTTGGACATAGTTGTTTCTAGTGGCACAAACTTCTATGTAAAACATTTTTGTGCCAACTTAATTTTTTTTTTACAATTCTATAATATGTATATAGATGTATATTATAAATCCCTATGCAATACATGCAACCAATCAAATTGGGGGATGTTCTAAGCAGCAAAATGGACCAACCTCAGTCATTGATTCTAACCCAACCCTTGCCAACTTGTGTTTACTTAAGGAGACAAACCCTAAATAGTTTTTAATGTGTAACGAAAGAGAAGGAGATGTAAGAGAGACAAAAGCTAAGTGCAAAGAGAGAAATTCATAGTGGCTATGGAGGTTGTGATAATGTTATGAATTGTACAATCGGTTAGAGAGAATATAGGAAAGTAGAGAGAGGATAGAGGAGACATATCTAATCAAAAGGATCAAGTACACACCAAGAAAGAGAAGATCTAGCATCTAGTAATAGATTTCTAACCGAAGGATCATGGTGTTGAATCATTCTAACAAGTGATGCAAAGAAAATATCCTAACAAAGGTGTCTTAATAGGCTTGTGTAAATCTCTTAATTGAGTGCTTGTTTTATAGCAAGTTTAAGTCCTCTAGCAAGGCAAAATTTTACTAGGGTGTTTAAATCCTTTAACAAGGTGGGACCTAATATTCTTTGTAAGCCTTTAACAGGGCAAGCCTTTCACATGGTAGATCATAGTATATGGTAAAGCTTCTTGTAACCTTAATTGGCTACACTTTACAACTACAGTATTGAAGACTTGTGGGTGTCATCCCCATCTCAGTTTTACTTTCTCATTGGAGGGTTTCTGGGTAACAAAATTATTGTGTTTTGTGTGTTTTTTTTTCATGCTATTGATTAACATGTGTAGTTAGCTATTTCAGTTTACATATTAAATTGTGACATGGATGTGTGGTGAATGTTTAAGGTTAAATTTTTGAAGTACTAATTCACACCCCCCCTTCCCCTCTTAGAGTTGACTTTCCCATTTTTATTTCCAACAAATATTCTTAAAAGTACAATAATACATTTTCTTTAAAATATTGTTTCTTAATTGGTATGAAACTAACAACACAAATTTCTGTAAATTTTGTTTCTTAATTGTTTTACAATAAAAACCTAATCTTGAAGAAATTTTACGAGGAAGCCAATAAAATATCCATGTCCAAGTTAAGTTAACGAGGATATCTCATCTAATTACATCATGTGAAGTTTCTAGCACATTGAAACCTTTCCATCTCTCACACTGATCATTCTTCTTCCATGCCCAATAACTATCATCCCTCTTTCATTCAAACCACTTATAGATCCTCATCCATTTCCAACCATTATTTAAACCCCTCTTGTAAATCCTCTTCCATCTCCTATTATCATTTGAACCCTCCCAGTCATCAAATCCATCCAATTCCCATCCACATCTCTTGCTTTTGGCAGTACCCAAACCCCATCTAATGAACCTCATGAGTTTTGACATGATATTATTTAATCACCTAAATATTGTTAAAGTAATTTTTTTTAATTCTATATAGAACTTTATATTGATATGTGAACAATATGCAATGTAGGGTGTAGCAAGTGGTATGGGAACACCACATAGTACTCATTCTACTAGAGGTGTGAGGCTAAGAGAAAGAACACCCAAGGTAACATTTTTTAAATATTCTTAAAAGTGTAGTCATACATTGGATTTGAAATATTGTTTCTTAATTGGTATGACACTAACAACACAAAGTTATGTAAATGTCATTTCTTAATTTTTCTACAATGAACAACTAGTCTCTAAGAAGCCAATAGAATATCCATGTCCAAGATAAGTTGATGAGGACATCTCATCTAATTACATCATGTGAAGTTGATAGCATGTTGAAACCTTTCCATCTCCCACACTCATCATTCCTCTTCCATGCCCCATAACTATCATCTCTCTTTCATCCAAGCCACTTATAGATCCTCTTCCACCTCCTACCATCATCGAAACCCTCAAGTTTATGATTTGAGTTGAACTCATGATGTGTCTTATTGATTCGTCTTATGTTATATGTGTTTGTTCTTTGGGGTACTCCACATAGCTTGAGGTTTGGAGGAAAGGGAAGGAAATCAACAAGAGCACCAAAACAAAAAAAAGGTATCAAATATAAGTCAAGTTTATATTTTGAAGTTTATTATGAGTGAATGTATATACATATACTCAATATTGATGAATACGTGCTGACTTGTTTGTTGAATATATGTAGAAACAATTGATCTTTGTAGAGTTGATGAATGTACCTGAGACTATCAATATTCCGGCAATAGAAGAGGTAAAATTTCATATTTTTCTTCTCATAAATTTTAGGTTATAGTACACATTTTTTCTATATATATAAAGCAGTTTCAATTACAAATGAGTAAATGTTTTTTTAGTCTTACAGTAATTATCAACAATTTGTCTTATTAACATGTGTTATTTATCTTTTATCTATTACAACACTCTTTGAGACTTCATGCAAATCCTTTCCTATTTCATTTTGTTAGGAGTCTTGAGCATCAAAAATAGGGTCAAACATAATAGAGGCCATAGGTATGTATGTAGATTCTTAGTTGAAGCCCAATCCTCACTATCTGTGATAGAAATCCCCAATTCCCACTCTATAATTCTAACATTTCATTACTTAACATATAGGTTATGCCTCATACCAATATTGATTCATCAATGGTTGTGCCTCCTGCTAGCATAGGAGATCTAGCTCAGGCTGCAATACATTTTTTTATTTTTTTGCTCTATTTGGAATCCCTAATGCCACTATATAATGCTAACGTTTTATCACTTACCATATAGGTTGTGCCTTATACCAGCATTGATTCATCTATGGTTGCACCTTTTGCTAGCATGGGAGATCTAGATTTGTTAGAAATAGATAATACTGAGAGGGCAGATGAATCAATATGAACTACAAACTTTTACTCACAACTGGATATTATTAATTACTTTATAACTTTTATATGAAATTAAACCAATAATTTTGAATGGTAAATATAACCATGCATAGAGAGAACTCATAGCACCATTATTTATTAACTAGGGAACCCTGGCCAAGGGAAAAACCCAGTGGGGATGATACCCACAAGTTTGTCCACTAAATAAAAGAATCTTGTTAAGGATAATGACCCTATTAGAAGTCTATGAATTACATATAGTGTCTTGAGTCCTTGTTAGAGGACTAGGCCCTATTAAAATCCTCAACCCTATTAGGAGTTGGTAGAGAAATTACAATGAATGCAAGAAGAGCCCACTGCCTAACATGCAATATACAAATAATTTTCTTCACAAGAATATATATACATACAATACTTGTCTCACTATTGTATCTCACACTTGCTCTGATCATACATCATATTTCATATCGCATAAGGCTTGCATATCACTTGTACTTTTTTCAGAGTAGTTCACATTGCATACACTTTACTCATTTATTGCGCAAGATATGATCTTTACTTATACCTTGCAAATTATCATAACTATACTTAGTCAGCCTTTATGCTTTCACATGCTCAACTAATTATAACTTTGCATGTTAGCTCATTATGATTAAGTAATTATTTTGTTTCCAAAATAATTCCTTAAGTCATACAATTTAATTTATTGACATGCTTTGTTCTTCTTTGTTAATTACCTATACTAGTAATTCCTTTGTAACTTATGTTGAACAACTCGTACATATTTGTGTACTAACATACATCATCATGACACTGTCAACTATCAATCTTCAACTACACAAGAGCTAACTCAAAGTTTTTCATCCATACATATAGGTTGTGCCTCATACTAGTATTGATTCATTAGTGGTTGTGCCTCGTGCTAGCACAAGAGATCTAGCTCAGGCTGTAGTATATTTTTTATTTTTTTACTCTATTTCAAATCCCTAATGCCACTCTATAATGGTACCATTTTATCACTTACCATAAAGGTTGTTCCTTATACCAACACTGATTCATCCATGGTTGTACCTCCTGCTAGCATGGGAGATCTAGATCTGTTAGAAATAGATAAATACTAAGCGGGGGGATGAATCAGTATTCTAAAAACATTTGCCCACAATTGGATATTATTAATTACTTTATAAATTGCATATTAAATTAAACCATTAATACTAAATAGTAAATATAACCATACATAGAGAGAACTCATAGCACCATTATTTTTTAACTAGGGAAATCCTATCCAAGGGAAAAACCTAGTGGGGATGATACCCACAAGATGGTCCGCTAAATAAAAGAATCTTGTAAGGATAATAACCCTATTAGGAGTCTATGAATTACATATAGTGTCTCAAGTCCTTGTTAGAAGACTAGGGCTTGTTAAAATCCTAAACCCTGTTAGAAGTTGGTAGAGAAATTATAATGAATGCAAGAAGATCCCACCACCCTAACATGCAATATACAAATAAAAAGAATAGATATGCATACAATACTTGTCTCAATGTTGTATCATACACTTGCTCTAATCATACATCATATTTCATATTGCATAAGGCTCACATATCACTTGTACTTTCTTCACAATAGTTTACATCATATACACTTTACTTACTTATTATGCAAGATATGATCTTTACTTATACCTTGCAAATTATCAAAACTATTCTTAGTCAACCATTATGCTTTCACCCGCTTGACTAATTATAACTTAGGATGTCAGCTCATTATGATTAAGTAATTATTTTGTTGCCAAAATAATTCCTTAAGTCATACAATTTAATTTACTAGCATGGTTTGTTCTTCTTTGTTAATTACCTATACTAGTAATTCCTTTGTAACTTATGTCGAATAGCTTGTATATATCTGTGCACTAACATACATCATCATGACACTATCAACTATCAATCTTCAACTACACAAGAGCTAACTCAAAGATTGCCATCCATACCTACCATAATTATTGCTGTGTTGTTGCAAACTGTCCAAGACTTGGACAATTTTCTAACTCTAATTAGATAATGAAATATGTTGACATAAATGACAACACTCATTCATCTATATAGTCATATTTCAAAAAATCTCCCCCTTTGGCATTCATGGCAACATTTGGAAAAATTGGCTAAGTCCCAAAATGATGTCATACAAAATAATAGCTAGAAAAAGAAACTACACAAAAATTGCCTTCAAAAAATTTCATTCATAGTTTGATGGATCATTACATTCCTTATCACTCATTTACAACAATATCTTCAATACATAGCTAAGCTCCCCCTTACATATACATTTACATACTTCTCGCTTACATATACAACTTTCCTTACATACTTCTCCCCCTTTGATATTAATGAAAAAGGTGTCAAAAAAAATTGTACACACAAAACTGTGTTGACTTCCTCTAATCAACTTGATATTCTAGATATACAATCTACAAAACCAAGTTATAGTCTATCAAGATCCTTCTTCCAGGATTCTTTGATTGTATCAGATGTATTAATAAGTGTGCAAAAGTGCATAGGATGCCACTTCAACTATACTCAAGCCACTATATGAAAATTTTTCATAGGATGCCTTCAAAGAAAGACACTCCTCCAATTGCTTTTGCAAAATAATGATTTTAGATGACAAATATTCTCTAAGGATAGAGAAACTCTTGATTACTTCCTCCTTTTCAAATTCAATGCCTCTAATAGCATTGTGAATTTTCTCCATCTTTGTTCCAATATTTTCAATGTTTGCCTCGGGTTGTTGTAATTTGATAGTGAGTTTTTGGAGCTCACTCATTTGGCCCTTGATCATAATATCAAATTCTGATAGGTAATTATATGGCATTATGCATTGTCCATGCAATTTATTTCCTTCATCTATGCTCTTCCTCAATTCTTTAATGCACACTCAATGTTTGCAAGTCATTTTTGACATTTGTACATACTACGTCAAATAGTGATGCATCATGCATCATTTTTTGTTATACTAAAAAAATATCAGACAAGGTGGTGAACTTTGCATCAAAAGATTTTACCATTTCTTTTTCCTTTATTTTCAAGTTTGGTTATGTAATAGTTTTCTATACTACCCTCTGCAGTCTTTCAAGAACTTCTACTAATGATCACTCCAAATTCTTCATAGACTTATTCTTCTCAAGTAGCTTTGTCAAGGAGCTCATTAGACCTTTTTTATCATCATTATCATCAGATATTACAAGAAATAGTTGAATTTTTGTTGTAAGGGTAACTACTATAATAGAAATAACTTATGGTGCAACATAAGGTAAGCTAGCTTCATGTTGAAAGACTACCTTCCCAATTTTAATTACCACATGTTTTAGATTGGGCAAGAATGCAGATTCTTGCATCACAATCTTTCACATCTATTGTAGTTTAGAAGTTTCCTTCATTTCTTCTTTCTCTCTTTCTTCTCCTATTCTTCCTTTCTCCTTTTCTTCCTCTTCCCTTATCTCTTCTTATTTTATCTTCTTATCTACAGTCTCCTTAGATTCTTGTTATTTCCTCCTTTCCTCTTCTTTTCTCTTGTCTTCATCTTTCATCTCCTTATCTTTATCATCCTCCTCATCTGAGCTAAAGTAGGCAGTAATATTTCCAACAATGTTGGTCCCATATCATGTAAAAGAATTCTCTTTAGCATCAACAGTTATATGATTACTATCCACTTGCATGGATTCAATACCAATAACTATGTGAGGAGGTGAGTTTGAGTGTTGAATATCCCCAACCCCTTCTTCATCATTAGTAGGAGTACTAGCCTCAACATATACTAGACTTTTTGTCTATGACTGCACACTTTCTTTAGTGGTCTTCGACATGGAAGTCATGTACTTCACTATAACCTCTTTAGTCTCCTTCTTTACTTCGTCATAATTGCCTCCCATAAGAAGAATTTATCTTCTTTTCTTCCTCAGCAAATGCTCAATGCCTTTCAAAATACATTCAATGTCCTCCATATTGCTAACTTCAAACAATTTTTGAATCATATTCTCTCTCAATTTTGTATCTTCCTCCACTACTCTTCTCATTATATTTATTACTCTATTATACAGATCTTCTGGTATATTATTTTGAATGTTGTCAAACCTCTTATTTCTCAAAATCATATTCCTCACTATAGAATTTTCTAAAAAATTTATATCCATATTACTGTAAAAACTATAATACTTATTTAAATGAGAAAAATTATGATTATTTATAATCTACATATTTAGATTTTCAACTTTGGGCCTCCAGGCTTTCTTACCAATTGGTGTCCTTCCTTCTCCAACTACCAATTCAACTTCTTTTTTTGTATTATCTTCATCAAACTCATCATATTCACTGATTCGCAGTCTCTTTCTTCTTTTTTTGGGTCCACTAGTGGTTTGCTTGAACCTTTTCTTGAGGGATGGTGTTGGTTCTTACTTAACTTTCACCAATCTCTCTAATTTCCTCTTTGCAAGTGTTACATCAACATCAGGTTTCCTCTTTTACTAACCAAGTTGTACCTTGACTAGTTGATCTTGCACAATTTTTGCATAAGGTGTAATAGGTATCTGTACAGTAGGTCCTATCATTGTCACTCCTTCAAATGGTGTTGCAATGACAATAGGTGTAGTTGCTAACACTTCAAATTTCCCACTGGCCTTCATCTCTAAGGCTATCACTTTTATTTCATCAAATTCTTGTCTAATCATGCTTGGCTCTTTAAGGATGGATTCTATCTTTTTCTTTGTGTTCCTTTTGATTTCCTTGTTGTGAAGTTCAGAATGAACTTCCCTTGTATTCTCTTCATATATTCCCCATCTTGGACATTCATTTTTCCTTTCAGATTGCAATATAATCTTTGCATATCCTTCAACAACTTCTTTACCTATTTCATAGCCCATAGGCTCAATAAATTTTACTTTGGAGTCAATTGCCTCCATACAGGTTGTGTCAACCTCTAAAATAAAGTATATTTCATCTTTGTACTTCTCTACCATAGAGGTAGGTACTTCTCTACCATAGAGGGGGGTAGTATACAATTATACTTCATTTCTAATTGGGAACTCTTCATCATCCTATTAATTTCACTATCTCTAACATCTTCAATTCTTGCCCTGTAATACTAGGTAACCATCTTCATAGAACATTCATTACTATCCCAATTTTCATTCCAAGAAACTATTTTATTGCATGGAAAAAAGAAAAAATTTAAATTTGAATCTTAAAACTACATTCTTTGTTTTCTTTAACTTTGCAATGTTGTCCAACAATTTCACTCTAATAATCTCGCACATGTTTGTTTTCTTGCTTTCAACTACCATAACATAGGCTGCATGTTAAAAACCTGTTGGAGCTGAGTTTCCTTTAGAGTTGTGATTTAGCTTGTATCCTATAATCTTTCTCAACATTTTGACTCCAATATCCTAAATCAAGTCTACCCTCATGTTTCTTCCATCAAATTTAGTCTTTAAGTTTGTTTCAACATTCTTTCTTACATTTCTATCAATTACAGGATTACAACCTTCATTTCTTAAACATGTGACCTTATGAATTAGGTCATTGTCAATTACAATAGGTACATCACCTATCCAAAACTTTTCTTATGGACTTTTCTTAGAATAATTTAACTCCATTCATGATTGTTGAATTTTGTATAAAACACATACTTAATGATGTTTAGTTCATTTAGGTATGCGTACTCAACTTTGAGGGTTAGGTATCCATTGCACATAGCTCCTCAATCCTTTTGGATGTCTTAATCACCAACACTCTCAAATTTGAAGTGAATGAAACTTCTAAAATCTCCTACATGAATTACATTTGGTAGGATTTGAGAAAATTCTCCTAATAGTTCATCAATGAGAGAGACAAATAGGTGCTTCTTGAATTTGTACCTAGGTCTCTCACTAACATCACATGTTGACTAGCTTGCCATAATGCTTAACTATTTATATTGTAAATTCAACACAAGATCCAGAAAATACCTTCAATAATATGTATTAGGGCTTCTACAACTTTTTATTTCAAACACTTCACTTCACACTTTAATGTTTTGTCAAATTACTCATAAATTGCTTCAAACTCTTTACATGATCAAATGGTTTTCACAAGATTGCTCGCAATCTTTAAATCATTCTAGATTTAACTCTGTATTGAATGCACGTCTACTTTTCCTTTAAAAAGTTGTTATTGATTAACAATAACCTTTCTCTCTTTCATAAGACTTACTGCAACCATAAAAATGTTTTCCCACTTAACCATAGCTTTCTCACTCTGTCCTCTACCCTTTGTTGACTGTGAAACTTCTAATTCTCTCTCTAACATAATTTCTAATTAACTAATGCTCTAACTCTACTAAAATGATTAATTTAAATAAGATGAGTCACAAACAACTATTGATTTCAATATTCCATCAAGTGCATCAAAATATTGCTCTTCCAAAACTATATGAGAATTTTTTTGGATTAATAGCTTTCACAAACGCTTCCTTCAATTCATCAACATGCTCTTTAATTGATTCCATCTGACTATTGTCACTACCACTATCATTTATTTTTTCATTTCTATTATTGTCCCTTTTGTCCATTATACAAAATATTGTTGTGGGTTCAAAGTTATTGCAAAGCTAACATATAGGTGCATTCCTTCTAATTGGTTCTATTCTAACTTTCAAGTGCTCTACAATTCCTTGCAATATGTCCAGAGTTATTAGATTTGTAACATACAACTTGTTTTATTTCACCATTACATTTCTCTCCATCATTAGATCTACTTTGTGATCAAACTTATCAAACTTAGGTTTCTTACAATCTACTACTTTATGTCCATAACCATGAAAATTATAACAATAGAAATTAGTAATAGGTTTAAAAGACTTACATGTGCAATCTCTGTTCATATGTCCAATGTTATTGCATATGAAACATCTACCTCTAAATTCACGCCTAACTTCCTTAGATGATTTAATTTTCTTAGGTTCATCAACTTGCTCTATTTTCTTTCGTTCATCATGATTCACCAACAAATCAACTAGTTCAACTTCTTCAGATACTTTTGTAGTTATGCTTGATTCAATCTTACTCAGATTAGATTCTTTAGGGGACTCAATAACTAGATTTGGCTCTTTTTCTAATTTCAACTTTCTTGGCTAATTTTTCTCCAATAAGATATCCAAGGCATGTCTTATCATAAGAGGGTCTCTGGAGAAATATTTGTTCATCTATTTTCTCACTATAGGTAGAATGCTTCTCTAACTGTTGTTTAGCTTGTGTCAATTCTCCTTTCACAATATTGTTGTACTTTTCTAATTATGCATGCTCTATCTTAATAGAATCTAGTTTAGATGTTACTTGACTAAATTGGGATCTAAGGTCTGGATTATCAAATTTTAGATCTAGTTCAATTTTGTTATCATCTTTCTTAAAACTTAACTTAAGTTCAACAATTTTCAACTCAATTTGTTAAGCCTCTTCTGAGTAATTGTTCTTTGATACCAATTGTTAGAAATAGATAATACATAGAGAGGTGGGGTGAAACAGTATTCTACAAACTTTTTCCCTTAACTAGATATTTTTAATTACTTTATAACTTACATATGAAAGTAAACCAACAATACTAAATAGTAAAAATAACCATACATAGAGAAAATTCACAATATCATTATTTGTTAACTAAGGAAACCCTAGCCAAGGGAAAACCCTAGTGAGTATGATACCCACAAGATGATCCACTAAACAAAAGAATCTTATTAAAGATGATGACCCTTTAGGAGTCTATGAATTACATATATTGTCATGAGTCCTTGTTAGAGGACTAGGTCATCCTAAAAGCCTCAACCCTATTAGAAGTTTCTTCAACCTTATTAGGAGTTGGTAGAGCTATTACAAGGAATGCAAGAAGAGCCCACTACCTTAAAATGTAATATACAAATAATTTTCTTGACAATAATAGATATACATAGAATACTTGTCTCACTATTGTATCTCACACTTAATCTTATCATACATTAGATTTCCTATTGCATAAGGTTGGCATATCACTTGTACTTTCTTCACAGTAGTTCACATTACATGTACACTTTACTCATTTATTGTGCAAGATATGATCTTTACTTATACCTTGCAAATTATCAAAACTATGCTTAGTTGGCCTGTATGCTTTCATAGGCTTGACTAATTATAACTTAGGATGTTGGCTCAAAATGATTAAGTAATTATTTTGTTGCCAAAATAACTCCTTAAGTTGTACAATTCAATTTATTGACATGCTTTTTTTTAGTTTGTTAATTACCTATACTAGAATTTCTTTTGTAAAGTACAACATATAGTCCTTATAGATCTGTGAACTAACATACATCATAATGACATTATCAACTATCGATCCTCAACAACCCAAGAGCTAACTCAAAGTTTTTTATCTATACATACCATAATTGTCTCTGTGTTGCTGCAAAATGTCCAACACTTAGACAATTTTCTAACTCCGATTTTATAATGAAATATGTTTCCATAAATGACAACACTCATTCATCTATCTAGTCATATTGCCAACAAGCTCATACTCCATTATGTTTTCCATTTTTTTACTCTATTTGGAATCCCCAATATTACTCTATAATGCTAACATTTTATCGCTTACCATACAGGTTGTGCCTCGTACTAGCACTAATTCATCATTGGTTGTACCTCCTACTAGCATGAGAGATCTTGTTCAGGCTGTAGTGTATATATATGTATATATATATGTGTGTGTGTGTGTGTGTGTGTGTGTATATATATATATATATATATATATATATATATATATATATATATATAACTCTATTTGGAATCCCTAATGCCACTCTATAATCTAACATTTATTGCTTACCATAGAGGTTGTGCCTCATACCAGCACTGATTCATCGGTGGTCTCTCGTGAGCATTGATTCATCAGTAGTTGTGTCTCCCATTGTCACTCTACCTCATCATATTTTTAGGAGTCCCACCCATTGATGAAGGAGCTCATTCTAGTTATCAGTCAATCCAACTATGGGACAAAGGGGTGAGGTAATGAAGAAATGAACTATCCACAACTTAGAACCCAATTTCTAGTTATTTTCATATTACTTATAGATAAGTTATTTGATAGTGTATTTTAATTTTTCTTTTGTAGACACCTAGCAAGCCACAAACTACATCAAAGAGACTCATTTTTTATGATCATGCATAGTCATAGATAGTGAGAGTGATATACATATATAGTTGTGGTCATCACAAGACATTGAGATATATTTGAATTTTGTATTGTATATATTTAAGATTTTTATTGCACACATTCAACATTTCTATTGTACACATTCAACATTTGTTAGGTATTTGACTTTTGTATTGTACCAATGAGACATAACATATTTTCAAGTAATTATATGATTGATATGGCATAATATGTTGTTAATTTTAATATACATTAAACTTGGATTTCCATCCAACTTGTTTAGTGTGTGTATACAAACTTGTATTTCATCTTACTTTCTTGCAATTAATCAAACACATGAATGCATATTATTTTATACAAAAAATGTAAAATATAATCAAACTCATATGTCATTAATTTTGATGTAATAAGATATGACAAGTAAAAATATGGCATGATTTTTGTATTTGTGTCAAAGATCGCAGCCTAGTAGTGCTTAGAGACCCTCAAGGATGCTTCTGTTCAGTGTGGTCAATAATGTCAGAGCGACATTATGGCTGAAATGATTTTGGTCCTAGCCTAAACCCAACCGACCAAAGCTAACAGAGTAGATGATTTGATCCTTGGACCAATAGTTTAAAATATACACAACCTTGCTCATCTAAATTGAGAAACATTGAAACTTTCTGCAACAAGCAAGCTATGGATGCCAAATCCAAAAAAAGTTGAAACTGTAAAAACTAAGATAGTTTATTGTAGGCCTAGACAACATGATCTTGTAGCACCTAACAATTCATCAATACCTCACACAAGCTCAAAGAAATGCTCGATCAAAGATTGCAGCCCGATGGTGCTTAGAGACCCTTAGGGATGCTTCTATTTAGTGCGGTTCATATCGTCAGAGGGAATTTGTGGCTAAAACTAGGTGGTCCTAGCCTAGATCCAACCAATCGGTGCTAACAGAGCAACGGTGGATTGCTAGGAATGCATTAGAAGCTTCAAAATTGTAGTTGCTAAGAAAGCACAAATTGAAGGAAAAGGAATGAAATCTATTGTTCTAATCTAATGTACAAATTCAAATCAATGCCTTGAAAATGTGAAAGCACAAGGACTAGATTCAATCAACTCATCACACAAACTTGAAATTTTTCTTGGAAAAGTACAGATCAGCACTCTGGAAGGCACAAAAAATTGCTCCAAAAGTTGTCTTCTTTATTCCAACCCAAAAAAATTGGTGATTGTACCTGTGAAATATGGGCATCTGAACCTCACAGACACTTCAACATAGTCTTTACCTGTGGAATCATCCTGGAATAAACATGGAATAGTTCATCCAAGAAGAACCAATAGAGTGACTTGTCGCCTTCTATCTTCAAGGATTTTGCCTAATTAATGTCCTTTAGATTTGAGGTGTAGGCAACCAGACCCTCTAAGAACAAAGGATTTAAATGCAATTAAGCCTATATGATATGTAAGTAATCTAGATGAAGTGCAAGCAATTAATCTAAGAAATAAAAGACATTAAGCTAAATGTATGCATTCTTATTTTAAATGAGAATTTAAAAGTAATAGCAATGTCAAAGCTAGAAAGTGAAATGAGTATTTAGTTCGACAATAATTCAATACTATTCAAATTCTAACCTCTCAAAATGAAGCAATGAGGGTCTCTTAAATAGATATCCCTGAAATGAATCAATGGTTGAGATCGATTTCAATCAACGGTCAACATTGAAGATGAGGTTCAGTTAAGGTGGAAAATTCCCAAATTAAAAGGAGTTAACTAACTCAGATCTGAGTGTAAGAGTCAGTCAGCTCAGATAGACTTTAGTGTGAAAGCAAGTGATCTAGGTCACTTCTAATTCGATCAATAGTTATCTAGAAATTTCCATTTTGAACTGAAGAGGAGAATTAGGAAGAATATTTAATTTAATAAAATGAGATATGCTCTCATAAATACCTTTTCTATTTAATTAAATAATTTTATTTAATTAATTAGAGACACTTTTCTTATTTAATTAAATAACTTCATTTAATTAATTAGGAATGGCTTCCTATTTAATTAAATAACTTTTCTTAATTAATTAGAAATAGCTTTTCTATTTAATTAAATAATTTCATTTAATTAATGAAAATAGGCATATTTATTAAATTAAATAAATTTAATTCCATAGTACATTAGCCTTAGGTGAGGATTTAATTTAATTAAAGTATAAATACTTAATAATTAAATTAAATCTTAATCAATAGGTTTAATGTAGCTAATTTGAGTCAATACTTAGGAATTAAATAAAGAGTTTGATTAATGCAGATTAGGGTTTTAAACATTTGACAATTAAGTCAAGTAGCGAGTAGTAGAATGAGAATTGCCTATTAGAATAGGTCTTAGGATTGATCAGAATAGACCAAAATTGGTGATAATGGCAATGAGCCAATTTTGGGGTATTAAATTTTTCCCCTCTTTGAATGAATGTGTGAACAACACATTCAATTCAAAGAAAATCAAAAAGCATGATGCAAAGATGAGATTGGTTCCGAAGTTGATGGCACAGAGACCAATTGATAAGCTTTTAAGGACTATCTCTAGAACAGAGCTTAATCCCAAGGAATCCAAGCAGAATACCTAGATACCTAAAATTGATAAGCATTTAAAAAATTATCTCTAGAACGGAGCTTAACCTTTAAGGATCCAGATAGAATACCTAGATACCTGAAATTGATAAGCATTTAAAAGATTATCTCCAGAATGGAGCTTAACCTTTAAGGATCTAGATAGAACACCTAGATACCTGAAATTGATAGCATTTAAAATATTGTCTCCAAAATGGAGCTTAACCTTTAAGGATCAAAATAGAACACCTAGATACCTAAGATTGAAAGCATTTAAAAGATCATCTCCAGAATGGAGCTTAATCTTTAAGGATCCAGATAGAACACCTAGATACCTAAGATTGAAAGCATTTAAAAGATCATCTCCAAAACGGAGCTTAATCTTTAAGGATCTAGATAGAACACCTAGATACCTAAGATTGAAAGCATTTAAAAGATCATCTCCAGAATGGAGCTTAATCTTTAAGGATCCACATAGAACACCTAGATACCTGAGATTGAAAGCATTTAAAAGATCATCTCCAAAATGGAGCTTAATTTTTAAGGATCCAGATAGAACACCTAGATACATGAGATTGAAACTAGATAGCAAGATTGAATTATAAGTCATAGAACCATCCCCAGAATGAGGCTTGATCCTTAGGAATCGGGGTTTAGATTGTCCCGATACTTGTAATCAAATAATGACAAAATGAAAAAGATGACAAAGATGCCAAAAAGGGGGGAAACAAGATGCCCCTAGTGGTAAGATGCCCTGAATGATGAGGACATAAGATGGGAAAGAGATGTCCTGAGATTGATTTAAATTTCAAGTTCAATGATGTAATCATCCTGCCCCCTTAGGAGCGAAATCGAAAGATGACACACCAAAAATATGATGTAAGGAGAATGATGAAAGATACAAAAGAAATCAAAGGTTTAGCAGAATATAGAAGAGATCAAAATGATCAGGAGAAAATATGAAGAGATCAGCACGATCTTAAGAAAATTGGAAGAGATCAGAACGATCAGGAGAAAAGATGAAGAGATCAGAATGATCTTAAGAAAATTGGAAGTTGATCCAAAGTGATTTCAAGGTCCAAAAGACCAAGTTTGATGAAGGATTTAACCAGAACTGAGCATAGTTGACTTGAGTTGACTATATCCAAAATTAGTTTTGAAAACATGAAGAATATAGAGTTGAAAGGACTCCAAGAATTGCAAAGTATCAGAAAGATTTGGGTTGCACAAGCGTTCGATCATGTCGATCCCCAAAATTTTAAAACACATTTTTGAGGCACTTAGCTGTGTCAAATTTTGAATTCGATCTTGAAAATGGATTCAGAATGGTCAAATTAGCTAGGGGGTTGATTTTTGCACAAATCAAAGCACTTTGAAAAATTAGGTCAACAGCTATATAAGGGCCCAAGGGGTCATTTTCAATTCATTTGTGCTTTTTGTCCTTTAGTGAATTGAGCTCTGAGAGAGACATGGCAGTGAACATGAGATATCATCATTTTGAGTGCTCCAGATGACATAGCCAAATAACAGACTATGGAGCACCAGTGAGTTATCGATTTCCCACCTTCGCACTTTCACTTTTATGTAGTTTGAGGTCATTTATTATGGTTTTTAGCATGTTTTAGGGTTGTCCAAATGGTCTTCATGCGAGACTATCTTTTCTCGCACACCAGTGAGATTTCTCACATGGGAGATACCCACATCTTGCACGTAGAACAAGATTCTTCACACACAAAAAATTCATTTTTTGCACGATAACTTCTTTTTTCACGCAAAAAATAGATTGTTCACGTGAAGAGAGAAAATTTGTGCGAGAAATGAAGATCTTTACACGAGGTCTGAAGATCTTCTTGTGAGAACCCATGACAATAGGGTTTAAAATTTTCAATTTTGTACATAAAACTTGCATTTTTATTAGCTTTGTTCTGCCATTGTGTTCTAGTATTAATCATTTGCTTGTCATTTTTGTTTATGTGTGTGCAAGAGGTCTTTGACAATGTCTCATTTAGATCACATTATCCACCATATGGAGAGTTGTTACGGAGTCTCGATGATGCTGATCAGGCACACATTGCACGATTGGGTTTGTCCTCTCTATGCCAGATCTCAGCCGTGATGGTGAATCACAGCTTACTCATAGCTTTGGTAGAGCATTTCCATTCAGAGACAAACACCTTTCACCTTCCCATGGGGAAGATGACCATCACCCTAGAGGACATATGGAGGATACTGAGGATCCCCTTTCAGGGTACACAAGTCATGTATGATACAGTGCCTCGAGCAGGCATAGAGGCACTTTTTGTTGTATTTGGTAAAGAGCTGCAGCGAGGTAGAGCCATCAACTGGGATGAGATGATGCATACATACGGGTTAACACATAGGCTAGCATCTATGCTAGCTATATTCTTGAGATGTTTCTTGTGTCTTGATAGAAGACAACACAATTTGGAGTGTGGGTGGGGTATCATGCTCTACAAGATGATAGAGGCACCAGAGATTTTTTGGTGGGGTGAGTGCATGCTAGCCCACCTATACCATGAGATGCACAAGATAGTCTTCCATGAGAAGACTATGGCCACCAGAGTATACATACTTCAGATCTGGGCCTGGGAGCATCTTCCGGTATGTAGGCCAATTTTTGAGGATGCCAGAGAGTCGATGGAGCCTTACATCTGCTGATATCAAGGGCACATTACCCAAGTCTTCCTGGGTAAGATAGAGCATTGAAAGACGCATCTCGATGACCTGGTCTCCATCATATGGTAGCCCTAGCGAAAGACTGAGGACTGGGATGATGCCCCGATGGAGCTGCCCTAATGTTCAACTCACGACCACTGGTGGTTAGGACTGCACACATCCTAGAGCAATTTGTGATCTCATGGGTGTGGCAGTAGTATGACCAACCATAAGATATTACATAGGAGTAGTGTGCCTATGCCAGGCTGTAGAGGGACATAGAGTGGGGATGGCCTCTACGGATGGATCCTAGTAGATCTATGATAGATGTACATAGCCTAGCTGCGGTTCAGTGGGACTACCTACCAGAGGTGGCAGATGCAGGGATGACATATGCATATCAGGCTTATCTTATTAGTCATCCATTCCCTTGTTTTCCAGATCAACTAGGGATGGCCAGGCAGGCACAGAGACAGGTACCCCAGCAGCAGCAAGCATAGCCGTAGCCATAGGCACAACCACAAAAATAACCACAAGTTTGGCACTGGGTGTAGTAGGTACAAATCCCTCCACGATAGATAGGGTCAGACCCAGGTGCCAGAGGCAATGGGACCTCACAAGGCAAGTGCAAGAGGTAGAGGATAGAGGAGCAGGCTCCATAGCAAGAGACTCCTCAGCAGCAGTAGCCACAACAATAGGCACCACAACAAGGGGCTCCACAATAGGGGGCTAAAGAGCTATTAGACAAGGAGATGATGGAGCAACTTGCCGCTAGCTTGCAGGAGATGGTGCACCGCTATAGAGAGAGGATTCGTGTGGCCTCTTGTTAGCTAGGATAGCTATAGATTTTAGTGGTAGTCCATGATGCGTAGCTAGCAGAGAGACAACGTGAGATAGATCAGTGGAGAGAGTGCACCAAGACTACTAAGTAGAGATTGGAGATTATGTAGGACAAGATCTGCCTTTAGTCGGCTCAAGTGGCTTACTACTTTTCTACATATTCGCCAATGGTGCCTGATGAGGCTTTGTAGGTGCAATGATTTTCACAGTATGCTCAAGAGTCAGGAGGTGCACGACCTCCTGCTAGACCCAACATGCCACCACCTCCTCTGCCTATGGCTCCTACTCCTGCTCCTCCTGGAGATGAGAGCATAGGGTAGAGTTAGATGTTGTGTGTCTGTCTCTTGATTTTGATCTTTGGCTATGTATTGATTGGTGTGCCAGCACCATTTTGTATCATTTTGATCAAGAACACTCGAGTAGTGCCCATTTTTGTACTGACCCCATTTTTTGAGAGATATACATACGAGATTTTTTGAGTCAAGTATCAGTGTACATGTCATTTTCTATTTTTCTTTACTTTAATGTACATGAGATGTCAGTATGATGATGATGAGATGCATGTTGTACTTTGATATGAATGCACATGTATTTTGATGTGATGTGATGTGATTATGAGCATGTAGAGTAGATATTATGAGTATATGGATGCAATGCATACAGAAATGGACTGACATCTCATGTAGTGTTTTTTTTTTTGCTTGATAGTGATAGGTATTCCATTGAGGAGCGCAAATCGACAAATCAAATGCTTGTGTAGCCGTGGAGAAACCTGATATGTTTGATGATGCCCCCAATCCTTCATCACACAAGGGAGAAAATAGAATTAGAACCAAATTGTGTGCTTATGCAAGTGAAGCATGTAATGAAAGATTTATGTTAAATGCAACCCTAGTTCTGGTTACCAAGCCTCAACAATTTATCATCACTGGATATAGAACGCAGCTCATATCTTATACAATTCCCACTGACACTGCAATCATGAGAATATGAATAGAACATATGTTATAGGTTTGTCGAGATTAAATGTAAGCATTCAAGGCACAAGAAGCCACAATGACCAGAACATTTGTCCCTTTTAATATAGCAAGTTAGCATAAGCATCAAAGCATGAACGCTAGGATGACCAGAATGTTTCTTGCATACAGACATGCCAAACACACAGAAGATCCCTCTTATGCTAAGTACTTAGTATTTATTCTGTCTGCAATGACCCTTGCATTCGTAACCTGAGATGGTAGTGTGTTAGGTATACTCGCAGTGAGCTGTACATTCACTTAGCAAGATGAGTACTAGTGTTTACTGTAGCATGAAGAGTTCACTCCAACAAACAAGGAGAAGAACCAACATTATTAATGTATTTGTATAAAAGGAGTCAAGGTACACACGACCATCCAATACGAGATGGAGGCTCTTATAGTGGACACCCCTTTTATAGGAATATATCAACTTAGTGGAACTAAACCACAGACAGAAAACAAAGAAAAGATCATGCCCCCAGTCATTACTTCTCTAGTCAAAAATGACATCATCAAGTTGCTTAAGGAGATATGATAAAGCAAAAATAAAGAAAACAAAGAAAATGCTCAACATATCCAAACAGATTGATGTCAAATGTCAGTGTCTAGAACATGTTTGAAAGAAATCTCTTTAGTAAGGTGACGAAAATAGGCAGACGCAGTCAGAATGACTGGTGACTGAGGTGAAAGAGGAATCTTCAAGTTGAAGAACCTAAAGAGGACTAAGCGACAGTAGACAGACACAACTAGAACAATCAGTAACTGATGTAAGAGAGACCTTCCATAAAGGAATCTAGAGACGTAACCCAAGCAACAGTAGGCAAACACAGCTGAAACAACTAGTCACTGTTGTGAAAGAGATTCTATGTGGAGAATCTTGAAAATGAGGTATAGTGGCAACAGTAGGTAGATGTAGTGAGGATCACTGGTGACTTTCATGAGGGAGATTCTATGAGGAGAATCTCGAAAATAGTGACACTAGTGATAGTAGGCAGATGCAGTGAGGACTATTGGTGACTATCACGAAAGAGATTTTATGAAGAGAATCTTGAAAATGGTGACACTAAAGGGGAATGCCCTTGAGCTGTGAAAAGACTCAATCCATGGATACATGAGCGGAAAGCAGGAAAAGCAGGAAAGCAAAAGAAGTAAAAGCAGGAAAGCAAAAGCATGAAAGCAACTATACAGAATAGCCAAAAGATGCACTGCAAGATGGAGCATTGGGAACAACAGGTGCCTGTTTACCAAGTTTTCATGTTCTTGGTAGGATTTTCCTTTTTTTGCTACCATGATGCTTGTTTCCAGGTTTTCACTAATGACACTTTTCTTGTCTTTCAATTTTTTTTGGTATTTTTCTTTTTTTGACTTTTTTTTTGTATTTTTGAGATTTTTCACTTTTTTTTGGTGTTACCAAGGCACCTATTGCTACGTTTTCACCAAGGTAACAATTTTTTTAAGGAATTTTTTTGATTTTTATTATTTTTTTCAAGACATATAGATATGTACAAAGAGCATACTGATATTAAATCAACTGTAAAATTGCTTCAGGTGGAGAGTGTTGACAGGTTCCTTTAGCACTTCTCCCTTGGTTGTGGAAAGCTGATAGGCGCCAAATCCATATACCACAATAATGATGTAAGGACTGAGCTAGTTTGGTTCAAACTTTCCCTTTTGAACTTGTTGTTTTTGATTCTTAGGGTTCTCTCTCAGGATGAGGTCACCCAGCTGGAAGTCGCGTGGCTTGACCCTTCGATTGTAGCTTCTTGCCATTCATTGTTGATATGCTTGCAAATGATCACATGCCACTTGTCGACGTTTATCCAATAACACAAGCTCTTGAAGCTGAGCTATCCTATAGTCATCATCAGTGATAAGGCCCTTCATGGAGATTCTCGAGGTAGGAATCTTGATCTCTATCGAAAGCACAACATCTGCCCCATACACCAACGCAAAGGGAGTCATGCCCATTGGAGTTCTGATGCTTGTCCTATATGCCCATAGGGTTGGGTTGATTTGAGATGCCAGTCTCTCCTTGACTTGCTGACTATCCAATGAAGAATTTTGAGGATCACCTTATTGGATTCCTCAGCCTAGCCATTATTTTGGGGGTAATAAATGCAAGACCAATGTTGTGTGATTTTGAATTTCTTGCATAGTTCCTTGAGGTCTTTGTTCTTGAATTGTCCTCCATTGTCAGTAATGATTGAGGATGACACACCATATTTGTAGATGATGTAGTTTGTGATAAAAAGTGCTATAGTTTTGCCATCAGCAACTGTGAGAGGTACTACCTCTACCCACTTTGTGAAATAATCTGTAGCTGTGATAATGAACTTATGTCTATTAGAGGAGGTTGGGTGGATCTGTCCCACCAAGTCGAAGGCCCATTATTGAAATGGCCATGTTGTAGTAGAAGGAATCAGCTCTCTAGCTGGAGCATGAATCAAATTCTCATGTAGCTGACATAGCTTGCAGGACCTAGCATACTTGATAGCTTCTTGCTCCATTTTGGGCCAGTAGTAACCAATATAAAGGAGTTTGCGAGCTAGTGTCAGGCCATTGGAATGAGCTCTACAAATGCCCTCATGAACGTCAATTAGTGTGCATTTGGACTCTTCGAGTTCTAAACACCTAAGGAGTGTTTCGTCGAGACCTCTCCTATACAAATCATCAGCAATAATGACATAATGTGAAGCATTATGGATTAGGTAACGTTTCTTATTACAAGTCAAGCCTTTCGAAATGGTTTGATTACGAAGGTAGGAATAAATGTGATGGTAGCAGGATGATTCTTGTCCTATAATAGAATAGATCATCTTAGAATCAAGGGTGTCATAGGCTGGGTAGTGTAACACTTCCACCAAGAACTCATGTCGGAGATCATTTTTAGGCATTTGTAGCAGGGAGGCCAGAGTGGCCATGGTATTAGCCGCTTTATTATCTACTCATGGAACTTGCTGGAAGGTGATGTGTGCAAAATACTTCTTTAAATCATCAACCATGCACTTGTAAGGAATTAGTTTCTCATCCTTTGTTTGGTACACATCATTAACCTAGTTGATGACAAGCTGAGAGTCACCAAAGATATCTAACTGATCCACTCTCCATTCAGCTACAATTTTCATGCCATTGATCAAAGCCTCGTATTCAGAAATTTTATTTGTACAAGGAAATAGAATCTTGTATGCTTTGGGCAATGAATATCTTTGTGGTGTAATAAAGAGTAATCCAACACCTGATCCTTGTTGTTTGAAGGACCCATCAAAGAACATAACCCATGTGTGGTGCCTGAGTGTCAGAATTGACTCATCTAGGAAATCAATGTTCATTGGCATAAGACTCTACGTGGGTGCATCGACCAGTTCATCTGCAATTACCTATCCCTTTATAGCCTTGCATTCAACATATTGGATGTCAAACTCACTAAATATCATAACCCATTTAGCCAATCTTCCTGTGAGAGCTGGCTTACTAATCAAGTACTTTAGTGGGTCTATTTTAGCCATGAGCCTCATAGTGTGGGCAAGCATGTAGTGTCTCAGCTTCTAGGAAGCAAAGACAACTGCCAAGCAAGCATTTTCAATAATGTTGTAGTTCTTCTCATAAGAGATCAGTGTTTGGCTCTCAAGTAATAAATAGCACTTTCTTTGTTGTCATTGTATTCTTGAGCTAGAAGGATTCCCAGAGATGTTTCAGTTGCCAAGATGTATAAAAGAAAAGGTTTCCCGTGAATGGGAGGCATCAGGATTGGTGGATTGACAAGATATTGTTTGATCTGTGTTAAGATTTTCTCACAATCCTGGCTCCAATTAAATTTCACACCCTTATGTAAGGTCTTTGTGAAGGGTTGTGATCTATCTACTAATTGTGAGATAAACCTACGAATAGATTGGAGCCTTCCTTTTAGTCCTCTCATCTAGCTGATGTTCTGAGGTGGTGGGATGCCCATTATTGCTTGTACTTTCTTAGGATCTACCTCAATTTCTTTTGTAGAAACAATGTATCCCAGCAACTTCCCTGATGTGACACCAAATGCGCATTTCTTAGGATTGAGTAGATGATTGAATTTTTCCATATGATCTACGATGGGCCCAAAATCTTGCAGATGAGTGTTGTGTTTAGCACTTTTGACCAAGGTATCATCAACGTAGTCCTCCATGGTTCTATGCATCATGTCATGGAAAATTGTAGTAACAGCTCGCTGATACGTAGCACCAGGATTCTTCAAACCAAATGGCATCACATTCCAACAAAAGGTTCCCCATGCACATGTGAAAGCCATTTTCTCTTAGTCTTTTGGCACAATTTTTATCTAATTGTATCAAGAAAAGTCATCCATAAGTGAGTACATCTCATAGCTAGCTATCATGTCCATGATCATATCAATTTTAGGGAGTAGAAAATCATCTTTAGGACATGCCAAGTTAAGATCACAGAAGTCTGTACAAACCCTGATAGATTTATCATGCTTGGAAACTGTAACAATATTGGATATCCATTCAGCATAATAAATTTCACGGATGAAACTAGCTTTTAGAAGTTTCTCCAATTCTACTTTGACGAGCAGTGCAACGTGAGGATGCATTTTTTGAAGCTTCTATATAACTGGTTTGATGCCTGGTGCTATGGATAAGTGATGCATGATAAGATTAGGATCCAATCCTGGCATGTCAGAGTATGTCCAAGAAAATTTTATTTTCTTTTCTTTGAAAAAGACAATGAATTCTTCCTTCTCTTCAAGTGACAGCGACTATGCCAGATGTATCATATGAGGATGTTCTTCAGTGCCCAGGTTAATTGGTTATGTTGGCTCAATTAACACTAATGATCTTTCCTAAAAGTGACTGGGAAGCACATCAAATATCTCATCCGTGGGCACCTCAGAGAGGTTTTCACCCTTGGATATGTCTTTTGTTTTTACTTTTTTGGGTTTCGACACTACCACAATGTGGTTTTCACCATCAGACCTTTTGCATTTTTTCTTTTTAATTGTATGATTGAGATATTTGATGTCAGCCTCAGTCATGTTGACACTCTACTCATTGGTGCAAGACATTACAGGTTCGATAGCGTTTAGGTAACAGGCGAGAGCATAGTCATTCTGGAATGTGGGGACTTCGCTAGATGCATTGGGGTTCTAGTCTATAAGCTCAGGATGTGTGAGTGAGAGAGTAGTGGCTGGTTCAATTGTGTTCACAGTATAGTCATTAAGTGCTTGGAACAACAATTCGAGACCTACGGCGACCTCATCCACAGGTGTGTTCAAATACCTTGGAGTATGAACATCAGCAATTGACAACTCTGTGACACTATTTGGATCATACCTATGGAACCTAACCCTAGATGTTTCACCCACTTTGATTTGGTTTTCATAGACATGCACTTAGTCAATGTCTTTATTAGTAGTCACTTTTGAAAGAGAGTCAAACTCATATTCCTTAGAATCAGTGCTACATGGCAAGAGATTATAGAACTCCCCAACAATGATAGGGACATAGTCACCTTCATCCTCTAGGTTCTTACACAAATACTCAAGACGACATGACTGACTAAATTCTCTCTTTTCTTATTGATATTTGAGTTGCTAAGTATTGTCCTCAGAAGAGTCACTAGTATCATCCACAGTGCTAACACATGGCACAAAGTCATCTAGATCAGCAAAGAATTTAGCGAGATCATAAGGAAGAGGATGAGGATAGGAATCCTCATCATCAGATTCTTCCTCTTGAGTATCTGACTTAACTTGTGACTCATTTTTAGATGAACTCTTAGGTATTGGTATGAATTTATTTTGTCCCAAATGAAAAGGAACCTTCTTAAATCCTAGGCCAATTGTATCACTGTTGCTTCGAGCTCTTGCTTTGATAGGATCAATTAGGCCATTGTTATTGCACCCAATAGGGCTAGTTCCCTTGTAACCAAAATGCTTCATAAGCCTAAGACCATGCCCATATTTCTTAGGAGTAATTTCTCAAGCTTGCTCTGTTAGGTCTACTGGAGCCTCTTCTTTGTAAAGCCATGTAGCAATAGCTCTGTTTTCACTTTCATCTTCTAAGGGAACTGTAGCTTTGACAAAAGCGCCATTATACTTGGTTTGAGGTGTCAGCACGAATGACTTCCTTGCCTCTAAGGGTCTCCGATAATGTCAAGGAGACTCTAGGAGAGATGTTAATGATAGCACTGGTTCAATGTGATACTCTCCCATGCTAATTTCTTTTAGTTTGAATGACTACTCAATTTGTTTCAGCTTATTGTCATGATAATCAGTGGACTCACAGTTAGCAGGGATGATAGTTTCAGTAGCCTTGAGCATATTGTAGGTATAGCTAGTAGTGGCAGGAATAATAACTTCAAAGCCATGAAATGGGAACTTGATGCATTAGTGGTATGTGGATGGTACAGCATGCATCTCATGTATCCATGGTTGTCCTAACAGAATGTTGTAAGCCAAGGGAATGTCAAGCACCTAACAGGTGACATCCCTTCCTACAAGGCTGACACAAATGCATAAAACCACAAGACCTAGAGACTTTCATTCCACTTCATCATATGCTTTGATAGTGATCTTACGTCAAGGATCAATAGAGTCCTCAGAATAATTCAATTTTCTAAGAAGAGTAGCAGAGACAATATTTAGGCCAGTACCATTATCAATGAGTACCCAACGAACACGTGTCTAATGGATCATAACCTTGATGTGTAAAGGTTGATTGTGTGGGTGACTCAACGAGTTATCATCCTCCTCGAAGAAGGTCATAAGATAAGGTGAGGTCAAGTGACCTACCATGGATTGGAATCACTCCAGATCAAGATCTTGAGGAACATTTGCCTCAGCAAGGGCTTTGTCCAAAATTTTCCTGTGAGCAGGCAAGATTTTAAGTAGCTCAAAGATGGAAATCTGAGCATTAGTTCATTTCAATTGATCGAGAATACTGTAACTGGTTGTTGTGAAGTTTGTTGTGGATTTTGCACCTTTGTCGGATGGTCTAGCAAGGGCTTTATCTTTGTGTTGTTCAAAATCTAAAGTAGGACGCACACGGCCTTTGAGCACCAACTTGGTGCGAGAACGAGTGACAGCATTAGCACAGTGTTGTGAGGGTGTATTATCCATTGCGTTGAGAGTAGGGCCCCTCAAGACAAAAGGTGTCTTGGGTTTGATGTTATCTTTTTTTCCCTTAATAGTAATAACGTCGCAGTATTCAGAATCCATAGGTTCAACCATGTGAATGACATTGTCATCATTGGAATATGTATAGTTGACCTTGTTGTAGGGTTGTGGTTTCAAATTCTCTCATTTTTCATAAGCTGGGAAAGGTTCTTTGAATGCCTTGTGATCTGAGTTTTTTCTATGTCCATCTACCACAAGATCACCAGCATCAATCATGTCCTAGACTTTATGGTGCAGGTTTATATAGTTGCTAATTTTGTGTCCCTTGATTTGGTGATACTCACAAAATGAGGTCTCATTCCACCATGGTGGACGTGGTTGTGGATCATAGGGACGAGGATTGTCCATTGGTGAAATAATTTTATGTTGTAGCAATGTTTTGTAAACCACATCCAGAGGTTCACCCAAGGGTGTGTATTCTCACTTAGGGCGTGTGGCCTAGGGATTTCTTAGTTTGTTCCTAGATGTCTTGTTCTCTGGGGGAGGTTTCTCAGCATTTTTGGCTGCTTTGAGGCCATCTATCAGATTAAATACTGCTTTAGCGGGTTTGGGTGTGACATTGGCAACGACTGCATCATGTACAATTTCTCGATTCTTGTTAAAATGTTTGGTTTTGTCTCTATTGGAAGTGGAACCTTGTTTTATGTCCCTTTGAAGAGTGAGTTCACCTTTCTTGACCATAAATTCCTTGATGCGGATAGCCTATGTGATCATGTCTTCAAAGGTACGTGGACCTTGAAGTTGGACTCTATATCCAAAATCAAGTAGGAGGTTATCAGTGAAAATGTCAAGCTTCTCCATTTCTGAAATTTTCCGAGAATAGTTAGTGTACAGTTGTCTCCACCGTTGGAGGAATGTGAGCAAGGTTCTCTAGCTTTCTATTTAAGGTTGCATAGATCTCGAATATTGATAGGGTGTTGTATGTTATGAGAATATTGCTAAACAAATAGATTGGTAATTTCGTCAAATGTCTTGATATCAGGAGGTAAATGTGAAAACCACTCTAAAGCCTGACCACCTAAGCTTCTAGGGAATAAATGCATTAGGTATGTTGGATCATGTATAAACTCCATAGACAAAGCACAAAATTCTCGCAAGTGATCTTGAAAATTAGTAGTACCAAAGTACTTTTCATACTTGGGTAGCTCTATGCCTCATGGGAAAGGCGGCATGTTTATGCTTTTGTCAAATGGAAATGGAAAAAGAGCATCCAATGTGTATGTCTTCATGGGTTTCTCTTTCTCGTGCATCATCTTAGCCAATTGTTCTTGCATAATTTTCAATTATTTTTGGAGTTTAGAAGTCTCAGTTTCTTCTTTAGGCGTGATAATGGTTTCCACATTGAAATGAGAGGGCAGCTTAGCTCCCTCTTAGACAAGTTTGAGGAAGTACTTTTCTTTTTCTTCATTGAGTAGGATTCCCATGACCTTTTGAAATTTTTTCTCTTTAACATTTTGCTACGTGTTTAGGGAGTATTTCTACTTCTTCCTATTCCTCATCAGTGTCATGGTCTTTCTCTTTTTCTTTTTCATTCATCGGTGGTTCTTGATGTCTACTATGACTACCATGTTCAAGTTCACGATTAGTCATTGCAGGAACGTGTTCAATTTTAGTGTGTTGTGTTTCAAAAGGTCCTCTGAAAAAGGAATCAGACATTGTGTTTGGTGATGTAGGACCTCTACCTGTCTCAGTGTCCTCTTGGTACAAAGGATTCCTAATTTTTTGCAAGTTTACGGAAAATGTTCGCTGAATTTGAGGTGACCTAGCAGGTGAGGGAGATCGTGAAGATGCGTCACTAGCCAAACTAGATATAGATTGTGTAATGAAAGGTAAGCAACCTCTACCACAATTAAAAACCCTAGCACAACCTCACCTAAGTCTAAGAGGATAAAACATGTTACCACTTCTAGTTGCGACAGTCATAGACAAGGACAAGAAGCAAGAACCCGAACAAGGATTGCACTAAGACTGAGTCTCAATAGGGTAAGACAAGAATGTTGTATACTAAGGCATGAGTAGTATGATTTGAAGGCTAGAATAGCCAAAGGTTATGACTATTGCAACACAGAGTATGACAAGCATTAAGCAACAAGAATCCAGAAAAGTAAACGACAAGACTAGTCGAAATGCGAATCACAAATCTTTGGTTCAACTAAATACCACTATTTAGGACTATGCATAGATAGAAAAGGACAACTTAGAGCAAGAAGTTGACTGGATGAAGGATGCAGATTGGTCAAACAAGCTAATTTGACAGTTTTAGAGGAAGATCTCGTGCGGATATTCTCTGTGAGCTACGCGAAGAAGTTCAATGGGCTATGCGAAGATTCATGACAGTGGTTTAATTTTGCGCAACAACTTTTTTGTCTTGTGCAAAGAAATGATAGGACAACTCAGGATAGATGCAAGATCTCGTGCAATTATATGCAAGATCTCACATGAAGATCTAAACTGGCTCGCGCAAAAAAAAAATTCTCATGCAAGAAAGTACAAGTCTATGTGAAAAAATCAAGACTAGATTAACAACAGCGTTGGATTTTGAAGAGATTTTGATAATTTCAGACTATTCCAGATAGATTGTTGGTATGTTTTGATAGATAACAAGCAGATTGCAAGGTTGATTTTCAAGTTTATAAAATGAAATTGGGATTCAAGTAAGACAAAGTGTTTTTCAAAAGACACGGGAAGCAAGCAGTAGTCAAAAATAGTCCTACCGAGAGCAAAGCAACTCGTTAGGATAGGGGAGTCTTGACCTTTGTTTGTTGTAGCCAATTTTGGACTTATTTATAACTTGAGAACAAACACGCTTTTATCCCTAAAAGAAAAAATTGGTAGAGAAGGCAAAACCTTTGTCCCACATCTTATGCGCATGCGTATACCTCACATAGCTGTGTCACCCCCTAAAG
The DNA here is from genome assembly GCA_028749045.1 of Cupressus sempervirens. NCBI lineage: Eukaryota > Viridiplantae > Streptophyta > Pinopsida > Cupressales > Cupressaceae > Cupressus > Cupressus sempervirens. The sequence goes on from CM053792.1 coordinate 712,856,832, forward strand.
GGAACCCATGTTTTTGGTATATTCAAAGGACTCAATAGTATATGTTGAACAAGCACCCTTGTGGTAGGGGACAAGCGCATATACCACCTTCAAACATCCAATAGCATGCCTATGGTGAGTTCTACAAGAGAGATTCTTCCCCCTCCTTGCACAAAGAGTATGCCTCCTTTCAGAGGTGAACCAGGTGGCTTCTAACTACAAGGTTTTTACTTGGCTTCCGTTCGTATTAATTCTCAGTGGCTCCACAAGTGGAGTTGAGACCAGCAGCCCACACCAGCATCTAAAAGTGCACACTACTTTCTTAGTAAGCAAGGGGCTGGCCCTGACCAGTGCATAGACAGAGCTTCCCCTTGATATGTGATATCAAGAATCAAGAGGAACAAATTAATCTGGCTTTAGAGTCTTTCACTCTACAAAGCATCTTGATTATAGTGAGTTGGAATCTCCAATGAAAGGAGTGTGCTCACTTGGGTCGTTCTCGGAGGTTGGATCACTCTGGTAGGCCCTCTAAAGGATTGACTTGGACTGGTGGTTTGATCGCAAGGGTCAAAGTTTCTGATTCCCCTCAAGGGGAAAGAGCATACTCCTCTACCTTACTTTCTCGCCCAAACATGCAAAACAAGTTAATTTACTAACTTGGCTTAATCAATCCAGACTTGCCCTTTCTCAAGATTTTGATTCCCTAAAAGGAAATCATCATCTCTTCATAGAAAAGGACTCGGACTAGAGAACCACTAAGCTGCTTTCCTTCTTCAAAATGTCATCTTTCGGAAGCGTCTACGTTTCTGATTCACCCTTGGTCATGACCTCCAAGTGGTGAAGAGCACAATCCCTTATTCTTCTATCTTGCACCCTTGAAGTTCACAAGCCCTTAATTAATCTAGTTTAAAAAGCAAGAAAAGAAGACATTATTTTATGGGTTTTAAGTATAGTCTTCGACAAACGTGTCTTCGGAAATCGTTCTACAAACAAATAGTTAGTTCATTTTTGAGAGTTTGTATAAAGGAGTCTTCAACAAATCATCTTGCAGACAACAGTTAAGCTAAAAAAGATCAAAAATACAATTTCTAGAAAGTACGTTAAGGAAATTACAAAGTGAAAATGCTTAAAATAGAGGTTGTTGTTACAAGATCTCACGTGAAATCTCTAGCAAAGCCGTGTGAAATATTTTTATGGCCCACATGAAGAAACAAGGTGTCACGTGAAGATTCACGCACTAGGGCACTTTCTCACGCGAACTGAAAAGAAACTTCAGGGGAAAATGAATTATCTCGCACAAAGATTCCAAAATGTGTACAGAATGTACGGACAGAGAGCTTAAAATTAATTTTTAAAAATGTAGAGGAGGCCTGAGAAATTTATTTTCTCAGCCCCACAGTGGGCGCCATAAATGTACCTGTAAAATGTGGGCCTCTAAACCTCACAGACACTTCAACATAGTCTTTACCTATGGAATCATCCTGGAATAAACATGGAATAGTTCATCCAAGAAGAACTAATAAAGTGACTTGTCATCTTCCATCTAGAAGGATTTTTCCTAATTAATGTCCTTAGATTTGAGGTGTAGAACAACCAGACCCTCTAAGAATGAAGGATTTAAATGCAATTAAGCCTATATGATATGTAAGTAATCTAGATGAAGTGCAAGCAATTAATCTAAGAAATAAAATACATTAAGCTAAATGTATGCATTCTTATTTTAAATGAGAATTTAAAAGTAATAGCAATGTGAATGCTAGAAAGTGAAATGAGTATTTAGTTCGACAGCAATTCAATACTATTTAAATTCCAACCTCTCAAAATGAAGCAATGAGGGTCTCTTAAATAGATTTTCCTGAAATGAATCAATGGTTGAGATCGATTTCAATAAATGGTCAGGATTGAAGATGAGCTTTAGTTAAGGTGGAAGATTTCCAAATTAATGGGAGTTAACTAACTCAGATCTGAGTGTAAGAGTCAGTCCGCTTAGATAGACTTTAGTCTGAAAGCAAGTAATCTGGGTCACTTCTAATTCGATCAGTAGTTATCTAGGAATTTCCATTTTGAACTGAAAAGGAGAATTAGGAAGAATATTTAATTTAATAAAATGAGATATGCTCTCATAAATACCTTTTCCATTTAATTAAATAATTTTATTTAATTAATTAGAGACACTTTTCTTATTTAATTAAATAACTTCATTTAATTAATTAGGAATGGCTTCCTATTTAATTAAATAACTTTTCTTAATTAATTAGAAATAGCTTTTCTATTTAATTAAATAATTTTGTTTAATTAATCAAAATAGGCATATTTATTAAATTAAATAAATTTAATTCCATAGTACATTAGCCTTAGGTAGGATTTAATTTAATTAAAGTATAAATACTTAATAATTAAATTAAATCTTAATCAATAGATTTAATGTAGCTAATTTGAGTCAATACTTAGGAATTAAATAAAGAGTCTGATTAATGCAGATTAGGGTTTTAAGCATTTGACAATTAAGTCAAGTAGCGAGTAGCAGAATGAGAATTGCCTATTAGAATAGGTTTTAGGATTGATCAGAATAGACCAAAATTGGTGATCATGGCAATGACCCAATTTTGGGGTATTACGGTGATCTCTGATACATGTACACTCCTCCATGTCATTTGGTCACTTCCCAACCATATTTTGCATTTGGTTAAGAATTCTTGAAAACTTTTGCAAGATATTGCAAAAATTGCACTTTGCAACTTTTTAACAACTTTTTGCACTATCATGAAATTTGACTCCAAATAGGTATGAAATGATCCCAAATCATGTCTAAAGACTAAAGATGACCAAAAATTAAAAAATCCAACCTTGAGTCAACCTTTGACCAAACATTGACTATGTTTGACCAACCTAGAATAGAGTAGGCAAACAAACACTATGTGATCTTTTTTTCTCCAAATGAGTTCACCAACCTATCAAACATTACCACAAAGGTCTCTAGGCTCAACCTACTCAAGTTTATTTCCCTTAGACTTTATTACACAACAAAATTAATGATTCCACTAACCAAACCCCTTATCTGCCTTGTGCTTCTACACCAACTGGTTGCTTCAACAAATAAGATTTTTTTGGGCTTACTCTTGCATTGGTATTAGAAAACATGATAACCAAATGGTGCACAAGTAATAGTATGGATCTTTAACTCCTAACTACCTACTATCATTCAAAACAAAGAAATTCTTCACAAAATGCTTCAAGATGTTGATTGTAAAAATACACAATCCAGGGTCTTCTCATGCTTTATATAGGGTGGTTGGGTGGTTATTCACCCTTTAGGACTCCTTTTCAATGCTTTGCAACTTTCTTGCCAAAAGTTTCTCAAGTAACTTTTGAAAGAAATTTCCATATTTGTTCTAAAGTGTTGGATGCTATGCATGTCTACTAATCCTCATGTTGGGCCCCTTCCAAGGATTCATACCTCAAGCTTGAGCATCTCTTAAGGGATTTTCTCTGGACCTCTGAGGTGCATTACAGCTTTCATAGAGTTTCTTGGGATTTGTACTAGTTTCCCAAAGACTTTGGTTCTCTTAGACTACTTTTCACTCACAAATAAGGGATTTCCCTTCGTGGCAAGTGGTTCATTTGGGGTCTCACTGGTGATGAGGCTTGGAAAATATTGTTGCAACATTGCATATCTTTAGGCTTTCGAATTAATCAGCCTTCAAAACCTTCTTATGGCCACTAAACCTATGAAAATTTAGTGTACTTTTGTTGCTAAAAGCATTTAGAAAGCCTAGGAAGCCATCAAGTCTTGGCTTCACTAGGCTAGAAATGGATTCAGAGATGGGTTGTCTATGAACTAGCAAAGCTTGTGGTGGTCTCCCTTATTTTCTATTCAAGGTATTCCACTGGCTAAAGGTCAAGGAGCTAATGCACTGCACTTATTTTGAAGGGGAATCAAGACATCCAAAGATTTTTTTTCTTTGGTTACTATGAGCCTTTTTCTCATGGGAGGAGTTGCAAGTGTAGTTCAAGCTTATATGTCCAAATCGACAGACAATTGATCTTCTAGTTTTTGATGTGCCTCCCCATCTATTACACAAGCTTGGAATTCACTCATCCTTCCCATGGTGGAAAGATTAGAAGTGGTATCCTACCACTCCTGTGACTAGTTACAAACCAAGGTTGGGCTATCGGTGGCTAGTTCACCATTATTCAATGATTGATACTCTTAATCAGTGTTGGAATTTACAATACTCTCACAAGACTTAGAGCCTTAGATTTTTCACAGTTTGGAACACCATCATGGATCCAAAAATAAATCACTTTTTTTGGTGCCTCCTTTTCTAGGGGTTGTCTTTGGGCCCTTAGCTCCAACATCTGGAAGTCCCAGACCCTAGATGTCCTTTTTTTGGTTAGCCAGAAAGCTTCTTGCATATTTTTTGGTTCTACAGACATGCCTAGAACTATTGGTTCTTAATCTATAATTTTTGTAAGTCTTTCCACCTAGAGGCTTTTACATGGCATATGGTTGTGCTGGTAAATTCACTTAGGCTTCCTTTCAAGTACTCCCAGATATGGTATGCTTTCTGAACTGAGATTTTATTTACTATTTGGAAGGACTACAATATTTTTTTATTCCCTCATAGGTTTCTTGATATACATGTTGCTATGTACTCTAAAGAATGCATTTGTAATAATGTCATGATGCAAATTCAAGTACATATAGATAAGGTTTCTCTAGAGGTTGTTTACCTACAAGAGCTTTTAGCACATTGGGCAAATTCCCCTTCTACAGTTACCCAGGTGCCACCGAATGCCTTATCTAATGATCATACTCCTCCTCTTAGTCGTCAGAGAGGCCAGAGTAGTTTTGCACACTGCTCACATACTCCCAAGTCACAAGCTCATCGTTGCTCTCCCATTGGTGGTTTCGGTCATCGTCATCACTTGGCCTTGCCTCCATGGAGGTTGGGTTTAGGTTGGTTCCCTGTGGCTCCTCCTACTACCCCTAATGTGGGATGGCCTTCTACTCATAGAGACCCCAAGAGGAATTTCCCTTAACTAGACTTAGTTATCTCTCTGCCCAAGCCAAAAGGAGAAAAAGAACCTGATGATCTTGTTTCTACCCCTGCTAATGATTAGACTCCCTCTAAGCCAACTGCCAACCCCAATGACTTCTCTATTGGCATTAAGTTAGTATTGCCATTAGTGACAACACTTATCCATATCAGTATAGCTACCGAGCTCAGCACTTAATTCTCTACTCTCATCGAGCATTCCAGTGTTAACCAAGCTTTGAAGAGTTTAGCATTTTACACCAAGCAGACAGTGGCTATTGAGCGAATACAAGCAATGTGAAGATCAGCAGTGTCTACCAAACTTCATAATGTATATCGAGTCGTAATCTTATATCATGTAGATTCATTGTAAACTAAGCATTCGAAGTAGTAGTGTTTACCAAGTGAAGCAAGGTAAACTCGATGTGTAGCATCTACCAAGTGACATACATCTATCGAGTCACCAGTGGTCACCGAGTTCATAACTACATCGAGTAATTAGTATGGATCGAGCCTTCACTTTTACTGAGTGCATGACGATGTCGAGTAACGCAGTGGACATTGTGTATCAGAAGGTCACCGAGTCAGTTCAGTGAACCTGAGTTATTTACTATTGGGCCGACTTTGTAATGTATTTGTTCACTTGTTTTTTGGCCGACCTTGTAGTTTTGTAAATTTGAAAGGTATATATGTAAGGTGTATTGCAAGATATCACATGTATGTATGAAGCAATAGTGAAGTAATATGAAATATTTTGAGAAGTACATGTAAAAGATTATCAGTAGTAGTTCAAGGAATACAACAAGGTCATTATAGAGGTAAAAAGGTTATATCCATCACACAAGGTGATCAGTGCATAAAGGATCTTATCAACAATCAATTGTAAGTAGATCCACTGCTTCATCTTAATAGGTGAATTAGTTTCTAAATCCTCTAACAAGGTATACTTAACAGTCTTTGTACAAATCCCTTAACCGAGTGCATACTTCATTATATGTTTGTAAATCCTCTAACAAGGTGGACCAAGCAGTCCTTTGTGCTCCTAATAGGGCAGATCACCAAAAGTGGTCAATGTAAGCCTTAATAGGCCAACTTTATGCTGCAGTATTAATTTTTTGTGGGTATCATCCCCACCCCAATTTTACTTTCTATTTGGAAGGTTTCTGGGTCACCAAAATATTGTGTTCTTTTGTGTGATGAATGTTTTAACTTTCAGTATTAATGCATACAATAGAATAGATTGATTTGTGGAAAATTTAAAAGGAAGAATTTAAAATTACTGATTCACCCCTCCCCTCTCAGTAAATTATCATATATTAAATATTTCCAATATTCTCGTGTTCTAATAATAAAGATGCTCCCTCAGTTGGCACTACTCTTGCAACCTAAGGGCTTTATTTATTAGGTTAATATTTTTTTATGAATAGTTTTCTTATCCAGCTTCATGTCAAGTGAACTTGCGAGGTGATCTTGTATCCGCCAGCCCCTTTTTTTTTGGATATGTATCTTTAATATTTAATTAATAAGAAATTTCTATTCATCAAAAGAAAAGTTGCAAAGTTGCACAATACAACTTTTACATTTTTTTTCAATTTTCCACCAATTTGGTCAAATGACCTTCCTATCTTCTCAACCTTAACCACAAACCTTAACTATGGTAAAAACCTCACCCTAACTCTTCCTCGACCCTATTGACCTCATAATGACATCATTGTCATGCCTTATGCCAATCTAAGTGCTATTTTAAGCCTAAAATGGGGTGTCATAGTGTGACAGCAAAGACACAGTCCAAACCAACCCTATCCAAGATTTTCATATATTGTAGAGAAGCCAAATGGGTATCCAAATCTATAATTTATTTTTTTGATGTTTTGAGAAATTTGGGAGAAAAATACAAGAGGACAGCCATCTAAATCCATATAAGTTAAAAATAATTGAATTTTTTTTTAAGGATATCATCAAACCCATGAAAAAGAGTTCAAGAGACAAATTTATATCAATAATGTACAATATTTGTAGAGATAATGGGTGTTGCATACATTGCATAATATTGTTATATTTTATTTTATTATGTAATGTTGCATCTAGATGGACGTGCAACATGTAAAAATTCCCATGGAATAATCTTGATGTGTTGTATTGTAACATTGTGAAAATATTTCATGTAATTATTCAAATGACCACTATTAAATGTGGGGTCAATGGGTTAGGTAGCACATGGTTTATGTAATACCACTTAGTGGTTTTTGTGGGACTTGCTACTATATAAGCAACCACAAGGGTAGTTGTTGTGTATGAGTGTGAGAAAGGCAAGAGTTGAGCAGGACAAGGCTTGACAGGTTAGCCAACAGAGCATTTGTGAAGGTTGGAAGCATGGCATGGGATGTGTGGATTCATGCTTGTTCACATAGTTTTCTTAGTTGTGGCTATGGCCATGAAGGCTTCCATGGTTGTATGGAAATGGTATTTTTGTTGATTAATACATGGTGATGGATGCTTTGGAGGCTGGGTTTTTTTCCCTCAATGAGAGTTTCCTAGGGTATATCTTGTGTCACAATTTTGTGGGTATGTTGTCTATTCTATTGCATGTGGATTTTAATTCCATATTTATTTCAAATCTATTATGGGTTATGTTGAAACAATTATATTCTTTATTTCCAAGTTTCCTTACAATATTTACATCTCTTATCATTTTTGTATACAAAATCTAGCATCTAAATATGCACATATGACATCTCTTATCAGATTTTTATACAAAATATGGCATATAAGTATGGACATGTTACATGTCTTCTCTTTTTTATATACAAAATTTGGCATCTACATATGCACATTACTATGAAGTTACAATATTTTGCATAACATATATACAATTTTTTAAAAATTATTCTACCATATGTAGAATGATCCATATACGTAGCACACAATCAATCAAGGGAACCTTATGGATCAGATCTAACCATTATTATATCAAGTATTGTCTTGTGATCAGATTCACATACTTTTCACAACTTCTTGTTAAGAGGTCTAACACAATAAAGTATCAATTGAATTTTTTTGCAATAATAGGGTTAGAGTAATGAAGAATATGTTTGTGTGTCTCAAAATCCTCAGATAACCATGTGGTAGAATTCTTGATAGGGTACCTACATTTAATTGTAAAGATAATTTAAAGTCAAAATTGATACATTATACATGACAAATTGACTTAAAGATATCTTCATGGTAGGGAGCAACAATATACTACCTTCTAAGCCATGTGTCTGTCACAATGACAAATCCTATTAGGTACTCAATATCCTCACCATTAATTACTATAGCTATCAGTTTCTTTTTAGGCTCATTACACTGACATAGAAAATAATAAGTTTCTTCATCATTAATTTCATATGCAATAATTGCATATACATGACTTGCATTATATAGAAGGATAAGTTAATGTGAAAATTGAAAGTAGTCTATTTTAACCAGGTATTTAATTGATAACTTAGTACCCGATTCAACTAGGTTAGATACATGCTCAAAATCTGTTCATGCTTCAATCTAGTTGAGTTGTAGCATTGTAGGAAGTTGATATGAATCAATTGCATGCAAAAGTCTACAAGACCATTGGTTGACCCACTCTTTTAATTCACATTCATCTCATAAATTGTGCATACAAGAAGAGAAAAATGCAAGCTTCTAGTGTGAATAGCTAGTGACATTGAATTTGAACTTCAAAATGAATGCATCTCGCTTAATCCTATAAGTGTACAATGATCTTGCAAATTTTTCATTGTTAGGTTCACATTTCAACCAAAAATATCTAGAAACCATAGACTTACCTATATTACCTGGTCCCATGATAGAATTGCACCATTGTGTACCACCTTCGTACTTTAATTCCTCTCTACTAAGGGCTCTTTTCACACATGCTCCAACACCATCATGCTCTCCCTTTCCATATACCACCTCAATAAAATTCCAAAAGATGTTGCACTCCACTTGTCACATGCATCCTACTTAACCAATAGAATATCCTTGCATTCTTGAAATGTGTGGTGCAATTATCTAACCATATAATGTGTTGAATATAGCTTTCATCTCTTTCCCTCAAATTGCCATAGAAAACTCTAAAACATCCTTGTACAAACTTTGATGAACCAGTTAGATCATTGTTGATATAGAAGTGATACTCTCTTAATACTTTTTTGTCATCCTTTTTGCTATCATGTGCATGAATAAATGCTATATGTACAAGAATTGTCACTTTTATAGAGTTTTAATACATTGGTTACACTTCATTTTGAGGTTTTATTGTATAATTTTCAATGAAGTCAACAATGGACACACTCATACCCAAGGAAAAAGTGTTCTTACACAACTTGAGTTGCTTATCTAACCATCTAGCTCTATGTGTATGACCTATGTAGTCATAAACTATTTTCTGTTGAAATAATTTCATAAAATTGGCTAGACATACATCACTTTTCACTAACTCACACCTCTTTAATTCTTTTCCACCTTTAACACCATATATAAATGACTTGTACTTTCCAAGAGAAACTAGTGCCTCACCAATTTCATGTGTGCAATCTAGATGTAGGCATCTATGCAACTTTTGCAAACCACCACATTAAGGGCAAAAACCTTTCAAACACATGGTCTTATAATAAATGCACCCATCATCTCGTTTACATTGTACACTTGAAATAAATCCTCTCGATGACATAAAAGGTAATTATAGACCATATTCCTACGATATTTTGTTAGTATGCAAAGTACAACATAAATAACGATAAACATTATAATGCATAGAAAACTCAACATGAACCCTACAACAACATGTAGTGTGTGTATGATTTATCTTGACATAGAATGGTTTTTTCATCTCAAAAAACCTTTGGCTTATTTTAATTTGATGAAATATTTGAAGAAACATTTCATAAATTTGTGTTTGAGTCATATCCAAAAAATGTTTTGCATGTGGCTTATGGTTTGTTTTTCCAATTCGACTTTTGACAACATCTTTTTGTTTTGGTGAAGCCCCTCTATTGTCACTCCAAAAGTTTTCTATTAATGTTCTTAGTACATCAACAATAACTTTATCCTTATGTGGGAGTCTACCTTGGAATGACCAAAAAGAAGTCTCATTAGAATTCTCAAATTTCTCTCACCTCACTAGGGCTTTGACTAACGTTTTTCTACTTATCCTTAATGATTTACTTTTTTTTCTTACCATACGAGTTTTTGTCATTTCCTTTCTCATTATGGTTGATGTGAGGACCCGTCAACTTGTATTAGCATCTTTAGTACATGCTTTTCAACCAATGGATTGGTATGAATCAAAGATATTTCTAATAATGCTTCTTTCACTACTATTTTTAGATGTTCTTAACCCCGAAATTCTCATTGTCTCTCTAAATTTCAGATTTTTAACCATTTCAACAACAAGTTGGCATCTTCCACTTTGATTTAAATTTTTAAAATAGAGATTAGGGGATAGGATAGAAAGAGTGAGAGAGAGATGGAGAGAATGAGAGAGAAAAGGGGATAGGAGAAAGAGGGAAGGGGGATAGGATAGAGAGAAAGAGAGAGGGAGAGGGATAGAGAGAGGTAGAAATTAGGGGATATGATAGAGAGAGAGAGAGAGGTTAGGAGATATGACCAAAAAAGTGTGAGAGAGAGAGAGAGAGAGAGGTTAGGGGGTATGACCAAAAAAGTGTGTGTGTGTGTGTGTGTGTGTGTGTGTGTGTGTGTGTGTGTGTGTGAGAGAGAGAGAGAGAGAGTGCTCAAGAGAGAAGGGGATAGGAAAAATAGAGAGAGAGGATATGAGAGAGAGAGAGAGAGAGATCTGATTAGGATCTAGGACTATTACAGAGGAATGCTAATTGATTACATAGAATTAATTTAAAACTTTTAATGAATCAAATTAATGTAATTGAAATAAGAGAACAACAAGATTAAGTTGTCAAAAGAGAAATTGGGAGAAAGAAGACGCAAACAATTTGATCTCGAAGTTCATCCGTATGGACTACGTCTCTGGGTCCTACTCCAATAGGGGGACCAATCCGATTATCTCCAAAATTAGGTACAAATGTTTACAAAATCACTCCTTTGAAGTACAATAGCATTATGCTATTTCAAAGTACAGGAATGAGCACTTCAAAAATCTCCTTACTCTCAGCACTTGGACGTTCTCTCCTTTTTTTTGAATGTCTCCTAAGAGTCTCCTAACCCCCTTTTTATACCAAAAAAAATAGCCAAAATAAGGCCATAACAAATAATTGTAAAAATAGACTCTTTAACTAGTTTCCCTCTCGAAATAACCCTTTACCCATTTTAGAGGATTTGGCCCCATGTCATTTTTGGGGTAAAAAATAAACAATAACCTTATTTTACTAAGGTTAGGCGGGATTTGGTTAAGAGTTAAATAAAACAATGCACACTTTATCTTTAAACCCAAAAATAGCGCATTGGTAGTTAAGTATTTAGAAGAGGCACCGGTCGGGGGTTCCAACCCCACCGGCGGCTTCCTTTCCCTCCAATTTTTGGCGGGAAGGGGTTATATATAAACTGCACCTCATATATTTCAAAAGCAACGAATGCTCCAACGATCATCAGCGGAGTCTTAGTGCCAAGAGGTCACGGGTTTGACCCCGCCGGCCACCAATTTTATGTTTGCATGGCATTTTTTTTAAATTTTTTATTTTATTTTAATGCCATGCCACCTCGAATTTCAATTGAGCACCATTTTCACATACAATCTCCATTTTTAATGAAACGAACATCGTCGGAGAGCTCTTGATGAGACCTTCGATTTGATGCCAACTTTAACCAAATTTGGAGAGTTTGATTTTTTGCCTTTCTAATAGCCTTTGTACCCAAATTTGACCAACCTTTGACTGGCTGTAACTTTTGTATACGGACTCCTTTCTCGCCCGTTCGAATTGTGTTGTGTCTAGAATTTTTGAGAACTTTAATATGGTGCTGAATATTGGAGTTTTGAAGATACTTCAATTTTGGTGAAAATATCCTCCAGATCAATCCTCCCCACTTAAGAGCTTTCAGACCACCGAAAGTTTGGATTACTCGGAAAGAAGGTGAGGGTATAGTTCCCTCACTTTACCAATCTCCATCCATCTTGCCTTGCTTGGATGTATCCCCTTCAATCCCACTTAGAGGTATTCAACTGGTCCTCTTTGTGAAGTTCTGACATTCCTGTCAAGGATGACATCTTCTGGCAATTCTAACATATACTCTGGTGAAAGGTCATCAACTGATGGAACTTGAACATTGACGTCTTCATCCAAGATCATTGGAGGCTCATACAACTTCAGATTCCCAACATTGACAACTGAGTAAATTTGCATGTATGGAGGAAGATTAAGGCAGAAAGCATTGGTACCGATCTTTTCCAAGATCTCAAAAGGACCATACCTAATAGGCTTGAGCTTCCTTCCTTCACCTTGCATTCTTTCCTTGCTGATATGTAACCAAACTCTGTCACCAACTTGGAATTGGTGATCAATGCGATGCTTATCATGGCGAGCCTTGTATTTTGATTGGCTCAGCCCCAACTGTGCTTCTACTACCTGATGGATTGCTTGGATCTTCTGGATGAACTTTAAAGCCTTTTCTGCATCATGGCGTCCATCTACAACATTGTCCTTCCCAAAAGAAAAATCCATTGGTGTCTTAGGTAAGTAACCGAAGCAAGTCTCAAAAGGAGACCTCTTTGTAGAAGAGTGTGTTGCATGGTTGTAAGCATGCTGCACATAGTGAATACTTTCATCCCACAACTTAGGATGCTTGTTGCAGTAACCTCTAAGTAGATGCACAACTGTCCTGTTCACTACCTCTGTCTGTCCATTGGTTTGTGGATGGAAGGTTGTACTCTTCTTCAGCTTAGTGTCCATGAGTCCCCACAAAGATGACCAAAATTCCCCTAAGAATTGAGAATCTCGATCTGATACAATAGAAGTGGGTAACCCAAAATGAACCCATACATTTTGAAAGTACAAATGAGCAGTCAATTCAGCAGTAACTTGCTTTTTACAAGGCATTAAAATACACATTTTGCTGAACCGATCAACTACTACATACAAATAATCATGACCCTTCCTAGACATAGGTAAACCTCCCACAAAGTCCATAGACACACTTTCCCATGGACGGGATGGTACAAGTAATGGTGTGTACAAACCCAATTTCCTGTTACTTGGTTTGCTAGTTGCACACATTACACATCCTTTTATATACTTGGTGACAGTTTCCTACATACGAGGCCAGTAACAATACTTTTGTAATTGAGCCAGTGTCATACTTACCCCGAAATGTCCTGCAATCAAAGAGGTGTGTGCTTCACGGATTACATGTGCATTTTCATCTTTAGGAATGCATAGTTTTCCCAAGTGGTACAACAAATTATCCTACACATAGTAATCTTTCTCTTCTACATGTTTACCTTGGATTAAAGCTACATAGATATCCTTAAAGTTCTCATCATTAGCATATTTTTCCTGAAAACTTTCATGAACCATAGAACTATTTTGAAGGATTATCAATGCATTCTGAACAGGAGGTCTAGACAACATATTTGCTACTTTGTTATGGGAACCCTTCTTATACTTAATCACCAAATGAAACTGTTGTAGAAAACCCATCCACCTAAAGTGCCTACTTTGTTGCAACTTAGATTGTGAGTGCAAATATTGTAGTGGCTGGTGATCGGTGTGGATTACAGTTTCTTTTCCCATTAAGTAATGTTTCCATTTTTTAACACTCTGAACTAAAGCATAAAGTTCTTTATCATACGTAGGATAGTTACTTACTGCTCCTGAAAAAGTTTCAGAGTGGTAGCATATTGGTTTACCTCCTTGCATGAGTACAGCTCCCATGGAAAACTCGCTCACATATGTCTCAATCTCAAATGGTTGATGTAAATCAGGTAGAGCTAACACTGGTGCAGTACTCAACTTTTCCTTCAAAGTATCGAAAGCCTTTTGTTGTGGACCTCCCCACTGAAAAGTTGCCTTGGTACTGGTTAATGCATGCAATGGTGATGCAATGAAAGAGAAGTTTGCAATGAACTTCCTCCAGTACTGAACTGCACCTAAGAAACTCCGAACTTCTGTAACTGTACTTGACTTAGGCCATTTTACAATACATTTGACCTTCACAGGGTCTACTTTCAATTGACCATTCCCTACGACATAGCCTAAGTACACTAAGGATGTCTTTGCAAATTCGCATTTTGACATCTTTACATAGAGTTTTTCTTTTCTTAGTACATCAAGTACTTTCTTTACATGAATTACATGATCATCCCAAGACTTACTCAATACAAGAATATCATCTAAATAGACTATGACAAAATCATCAATAAAGGGATGAAAGACATCATTCATGACTCTCATGAATGTAGCTGGTGCATTACAAAGCCCAAATGGCATAACCAACCACTCATAAAGTCCCTATTTTGTCTTAAAAGCAGTTTTCCAAATATCACTTTCTGCAATTCTTATCTGATGATATCTGCTATGTAAGTCTAACTTAGTGAAATAAATTGCATGTTTCAACTGATCAAGTAAATCATCAATTCTAGGAAGAGGGTACCTGTTCTTTACCGTTATCTTGTTCAAAGCCCTGTAGTCAATGCACATTCTCCAAGTCCCATATTTTTTTGGAACCAACATAATAGGAGAACCACAAGGAGAAGTACTAGGACGGATAACTCCTTTCTCAACGAGCTCCTAAACTTGCTTTTTGATTTCTTCATTCTGCAAGACTGATAAATGGTACATGCCGATATTAGGAAGTGGTGCATTTTGCTGCAACTGAATCTCATGTTGTATCTCTCTCTTAGGAGGCAATCCTTTCAGTTCCTGAAACAAGTCATCATAAGAAGAAATAACTTTGACCATTTCAGATTTAGGTTTTGGATCACATCCCTTAAATGCCTCAAATGTTTCATCTTCTTTGGCTTTTACAATCATCAACACAAAATTCTTACTAGATTTGACTAACCTTTTCATTTGACCAGCATTGACTAATGCCAAATTAGTCTTAACCTTATGTGCCCGTACAATGTATTCAATCTTGTCTTTAAACAAATGATATTTATTTTCCCCCCTATAGAAGATAGCCTGTCGATCATACAAATAGGGACTCCCAAGTACAAGACCACAAATATCTAAAGGGACTACATCAGCTTCTACCTCATCCACAAAGTTTGCAGTGATAGCAAATCTTAACTTGCATTGTTTAGTTACTTGCAACTGTGCATCATCACAAACCCATCCAAGAGGATATGGTTTTGGATGAGGTGTTGTAGTCAAGTTAAGCTTTTTAACAGCTTCCTCAAATATCAAATTAACTTGAGAACCCGTATCAAATAATGTATCAACCTTAGTATGCTTGATAACAACTCGGATGTGAAATAATTCATTCCTTTGCTTATCATTCTTAAGAGAAGATTCTTTACTTGTACTTGCACTTATACTAGAAGAACTTGTAGCTGATGAAAGAGATATACCTTTTCCTTTACCTTGAATCCTGGTAGCAACAATCTTTGTCTCATCTCCGGAGTCAGATCTAAGATCTTATTGCGTTATAACAGCCGTCTTTTGTTTACCTTTGTTTCCACCAAATCGCTTCGGCCTCTTTTTAGGATGCAACTTCCAGCACTTAGAATCATCATGCTGTTCTTTCTTGCAATGTGAGCATGTGGGTTTCTCACCCTCTTTCCTTACTGTTGCTATCTTTTTACCCTTTCCTTTGCCTTTGGACTTTTCCTCAGACTTAGATGGTTTTTTATCAAACATATCAATGAAAGTACCCTTACCCCTTGATTCTAAATGTGTTGCCTGGACACATACTTCATCCAAATTACAAGGATTTAGGATGAGAATAGAATGCCTTAGGTAAGAACGAAGACCACCTATATAGTTGAGTAAGGTGTCCTAGGTATATAATGGTACATTTAATGAAATAGCTTTTTTACGAAATTCGTGGGTGTAATCCTGGACATACTGATCTTTCCCTTGACTAAAATGTTGCCAGTTCATCATTAACTATTGCATATGGCCTAGGGGGTAGAATTGCTTCTTTAAAGTAGTAACAAATTTTGACCAAGACAAATTAAACTTACCATGTTGTGAAGTTTCATCCCGAGACTTACTCTCCTACCAAGTTAAGGCTACACCACCTAATCAAAGAGTGGCTAACTGAATTATGTCAGCATCATCTACAAGGTTTTGAACTCTGCAATAGACTTCTACTTGCTGAATCCAGTCATCTAGTTTTTTGGCATTTAACTCCCCACAATATTTTGGCAAGTCAAACTTTACATCCAACTTGATTCGAGGCTTATGTCCACCCTTAAAAATATTAGAAGACTCAGAATGGGTAGAAGAAGGAGAAGAGGGGGTAGAAGGAGATGAGGGAGAAGAAGGATAAGATGGAGGTGTCTTTAGCAGATCATGATCATCGCCTTTCTTTTTCCCTTTGTCCTTTCGAGCTACATGTCTTCGCATCTTCTCTTCTCTTTCTTGTACCAAAACTTCTACCATTGTCTGCAAATTTTGAAGAGTCTTCTGAATACTCTTATCTTGAAAAGCTTGTCCACCTTTGTCTGCCATTTGTGATGATGGTTTAGTCTTTCGTTTTCCAATCTCAGGATTGTATTCCTCGATCTTTCCTTCTCCTTTCTCAATCCTAGATCTTGTTAGCATTCAAATCTGCAATACTAGTCCAACAAAAGCTCTGATACTAAATTTGATCTGATTAGGATCTAGGACTATTACAGAGGAATGCTAATTGATTACATAGAATTAATTTAAAACTTTTAATGAATCAAATTAATGTAATTGAAATAAGAGAACAACAAGATTAAGTTGTCAAAAGAGAAATTGGGAGAAAGAAGATGCAAACAATTTGATCTCGAAGTTCATCCATATGGACTACATCTCTGGGTCCTACTCCAATAGGGGGACCAATCCGATTATCTCCAAAATTAGGTACAAATGTTTACAAAATCACTCCTTTGAAGTACAACAGCATTACGCTATTTCAAAGTACATGAATGAGCACTTCAAAAATCTCCCTTACTCTCAGCACTTGGACGTTCTCTCCTTTTTTCTGAATGCCTCCTAAGAGTCTTCTAACCCCCTTTTTATACCAAAAAAAATAGCCAAAATAAGGCCATAACAAATAATTGTAAAAATAGACTCTTTAACTAGTTTCCCTCTCGAAATAACCCTTTACCCATTTTAGAGAATTTGGCCCCATGTCATTTTTGGGGTCAAAAATAAACAATAACCTTATTTTACTAAGGTTAGGCAGGATTTGGATAAGAGTTAAATAAAATTGGTAGTTAAGTATTTTAGAAGAGGCACCGGTCGGGGGTTCCAACCCCACTGGCGGCTTCCTTTCCCTCCAATTTTCGGTGGGAAGGGGTTATATATAAACTACACCTCATATATTTCAAAAGCAACAAATGCTCCAACGGTCATCGACGGAGTCTTAGTGCCAGGAGGTCATGGGTTCGACCCTGTCGGCCACCAATTTTATGTTTGCATGGCATTTTTTTTTAAAATATTTTTTTACATTTTTTTTAATGCCACGCCACCTCAGATTTCAATCGAGCGCCATTTTCACATACAATCTCCATTTTTAATGAAACGAACGTCGTCAAAGAGCTCTTGATGAGACCTTCGATTTGACGTTGACTTTAACCAATTTTGGAGAGTTTGATTTTTTGCCTTTCTAATAGCCTTTGTACCCAAATTTGACCAACCTTTGACTAGCTATGACTTTTGTATACAGACTCCTTTCTCGCCCGTTCGAATTGTGTTGCGTCCAAAAATTTTGAGAACTTTAATATGGTGCTAAATATTGGAATTTTGAAGATACTTCAATTTTGGTGAAAATATCCTCGGGATCAGAGAGATTAAGGGATAGGGAGGAGGGGAGAGAGATATTAGGGGATCGAGTTTTACAAAACTCGATCAGGTTTTACAAAACTTGATTGGGTTCTAAAAATTTGATCAGGTTCTGAATGTATTTTTTATTTTCATAACCCGATCAAGTTATTTGAATCCAAAGAAACCTAATAACGTTATGGCTTGGTGATAGCCTAGGGAAATAACACAGAGGCTTGGGAAACAATTTTCTCTCCATTTTTCTCCTTTAGACATTTTTTCATCTTCTAAGATGAATTCTCATCTTTGTCTTCATCAAGTACACTAATGGTGAAGTGAGTATCTCTAAAATCACCACCATAATCTTACACATCTTCTTAGCTTTCTAGCCATAAATGTTTTTTCTATTTTTGGACAATGTTAACATTGTAAACTTTAAATACTTTTACCAATGCCTTGATATTTGTCATAGACATATGTCTACCATTTTTTTAAAAAAAATTGATATAACTAACCAAATTTAAAATAAATGACATACTATTGTTCTACACTTGATTATATACACATTTTTAAAAAAAGTTTCAATTATCAATTATTTTGATGCAAGTTATGCTCAGCACACAAATAGGTACCAAAATTTTAGGATGTAGTATGTTCAATAATTCATAACAAAAAATACTCATCATAAAATTACAAAAAAGTACACAACTTCTAGATATGACTCTTACCTATCATCCTACCAAATGGATATGAAAAATACTAAATATAACTATGTCTTTTGTGTTGCACATGAAAAATAACAATGTTATATTTTTTAATAAAATCAGGAATTATTTTTCATGTGCACAGGGTTTGACTCACATAATTTTATCCATTTTGTAAAAACTGTAGTAGTATAGAAAGTAGATTCAAAGTACTACAATTTATATGTTTTACACATCTTGTCATTTTTAGTGGATGACCCTCAAATACCTCATCTAATTTTAGGTTAACCTGATTTCAAAAATTTTTTAAAAAAAGTTGTACACTTATACCCCCCTTTTTGTACACCATCTTGGTGCACTCACCCCTAAACCAAATCTCTTGAATAAATCTTTCAAATACTTAGTCCGAGAAATGAAAATACATCCATTGTTCTACACAATATGCAAACCCAAGAAGTACTTCATTAGTTCTAGGAACTAATTCCTATGTATCGTTCTTCTTAATCTGATCTAACTCCTTGCTTGTAGCTTGAATCCAAAAGTCATATTTTCTTGCTTCATCTATACTTTTAGGCTCTACTTGATAAATTAAATATAACTCTTCATGTACTCTATTTCTTGTCATAAATCCTCTATCTTTGCTTCCAATAATCTGATTAGTAGGGTGATTCTTTGTCAAATACTTATTTTGTGTCACTATCTCAACTCTTGCTTCTACTCTAGGTTCAAATCTTGGTTCCTCTCTCCATTCCACAACTTGAATCTCATTATGTAAATCATTATTAGTTTCATAAAACAACTCAATATTTTCTTGGTTAGCCTTAGGATTAGCCTCTTCATCAAAATCAAAATCAAGTATTCTTTCTTGAGTTCAAAACTTCTCATTGAGTTCACATTTACAATTTCAACAATAGTTTTAGTCCTCTAATTAAAATATCTATAATCTTTTTTTTTCAATGAATAATCAAGGAACATACCTTCATCATTTCTTGAATCAAACTTACCAATACCATCATTGCTCTTGATATAAAACTTTCTTCCAATTTTTTTTAAATACTTCATTGATGGTGCATGTCCAAACCATAATAAATAGGGAGGCTTGTTTGTATTTTTTTTTAATCTATACCCTATTCATTGTGTACACTGTTGTTTTAACTAATTCTCTCCAGAATGTCTTTTATACATCATTTTCAAACATCATTGATCTTGTTGCTTATGTTACAAACTTGTTTCTACTCTCACCTATACCATTCTTCTCAAGCGTTTTAGGGGTTGAAAGATGTCTTTTGATATCATTCACTTCACAAAAAACTATTAAACTCATTTGAGGTAAACTCTCCACCTCTATTAGATCTTGAACACTTAATCTTTAATCCATATTCATTTCCAACTCTAATCTTAAACACCTTAAACTTCCCAAATGCTTCAGACTATTCTTTAAGAAATGCTACCTACATCATCCTAGTAAAATCATCAACAAGAATCATAAAGTACCTTTTATCATAGAATCTTGTTGTCTTTGTAGGACCACTCAAATGTGTGTGTACAATCTAGAAAAAGAGCTTTTCTTCTATTTAGCCATAACACATTCCTTGCATACAATATCAGTAGGCTTCACAATTTTAGGCAAATCCCTAACAACAAATGTACTACTTGCTTTCACAATATTATCAAAATTTATATGAAAAAAACTTGTATGCCACAACCTATTGTTATCAACTTTAGCAACCAAATATGTGGCATCTTTGTAGGATTCAACTGAATAGCATTACCTCTAGATCTTGTGCCAGTACTAATAATCTTATCATTCTTATCCTTGATGATACATGTCTTCTCTATGAACTGTAATTTATAACCCTTGTCAACAAATTGTGCAACAATTCAAAGATTATGTTTCAGTTCATCAATAGAATAAACATTATATATGTTAGTTTTACCATCAAGAGTAATAGATCTTATTCCCTTAATATGAAAAGTCGTATTGTTTCCAATTCTAACAGCTACTCCATCACAATTGTTGAACTCAACAAATTTATTCATATCACTAGTCATATGATTGAACAACCATTGTCTATAATCTAATCAACTTTCTTCTCAACTTGTGACACTAGGGCTCTTTCTTCTCTAACTTCTTTTTTAGGACTTTCTTCTTTTATAGCAAAGAAATCCTAACTCGTCATCACTTTTGTTGTGGACTCTTTCATCTAGCTCATTGTCATCATTTGCATAAAGCATTCTCTACACTTTCTAGACTAGAAATTATTTTTGTACTTCTTCACTCTTTTAGGACATTTAGAAGCATAGTGACCAAATTCATCACAAGTCCAACATTTTAAGATTTTCTTACCATTTGGTTCTCTTATCAAAAGAAGATGAATTCCTTCTTCAATATTTTTGTCTTCCCCATATCTTGATCTACTACTACTAGCATAATCTCCACTGGTGCTTGCACTCCTTGATAGGGTAGGAAAAACACTTAGTGCACTAAAGGTAGTCTTCACTTTGGGAAAATCTCCAAACTATTTTAAACTTATTTATGCTACTTCCAATCTTCCAAGAAGATTCTCTCTAGAGAACTTCTTAGTACAAGGTATCACTTGCTCAATCAGCTGTGCTGTCTATTTGAATGGTAGTGTGAAAGTTTTCAATATTTTCCATATGATCTCATCTCCTTCTTTAATTCCTTCACAAGCCTTGATTCTTGCAACAATTTCTAATATTCTACAAATATAGATTCTTACATATCCATCTTCCATCATTTTAGCTTCTTGAAATAGACATATCCAATTTTATAATCTAATCCTTTTAGTGTGTTTATCACCTTCAAAAGTAGATTCCAAAGCTTTCTAAATTTTACTAGATAATCTCCAAGATTTTACTCGACTATACTCATTTTCAAGAAGAGCTGACAAAAGTGCTTCTCTGGCAAGCATGTTATACATGAACAAATTTCTTTCAGCTTTAGTACATTCTTCAAGCTTGCTTTCTTCAAATATTGTCTTCTCATTCTTAGTCATCGGCCAATATCCTGAATGCATGCATAGAAAATGTGTCTCCATCTTCTCTTTCAAATTTTCATAGTTAACTCCATCAAACTTAGGACTTTCTTTTCTAAAAATGACCCGCCATTGATATCCTTAAGCTCTTAAGCTTTTCTTTCAAGGACCTGATGTTCTAATACTAATTGTTAGAAAGTAATGGCAGGTCTGCTATGTACAACATATTACACTTTTCCAATCATTGACAATTGTCGTGAATATCCATAAGTTGTCAATCTTTTGTCGCTTCAACATCACCATAGATCTTAGGGTTAGGTTAGATTCATCGAATCCTTCCATCATTTTGTTCTCCTTCTCCTTTCTTAATACTTCTTGAAACTTCTGATCAAATCCTTGCCTTTGATCGTATAACAAACTCTCTCTATGCATTAAATCTGCCAACTCATCAATCCTTATCATCCATGCACTTTGACTCATCCAAAAAATTAATTGTGTCGGCCTCAAAGTCAATTATAAAAATTGTAACTCTTGTTATCACTCGGCAATCACTAAGTTCTTCTTTTGGTCATCATTCTGTAGCTCGATATTCAGTGGCTAGCTCAGCCATTACTACGCTTGACAATAACTATGACTCAACTTATAATATTTGTTCGGCTTCTACTTAAGTTCCTTAATCTTCTATTTCATCCCCTTCATTGATAGACCAACACTGATACTTAATCATGCTTAGAGTTTAACTCATCTCTTGTCATTTCACTTATGCATCAATTGCATTTGTCTTCTTCACTCCATGTAATGATTAAACAACACATTATCTTATCAATGACTAACTTATCAAGTGCCCAATGTAATTCGAGAATACTTAACTTCTCTCTTCTCAACAACATCACTAGCTCACCTTGCTATCTCTTCTTTTCAAATCCTCTTCATCAATCAATAGATATGACACTCTACATTGTTAGTAAATATTTTTCCTGTAGATTAGACAATGTCTTACTAGTAGGTTTGACATCAATAACAACATAACAATTGTTCAAATTGTATTTCCAACATTTTTTTGTCATTGATTTATCTTAAATATGAGGTCTTTCTTTGTGACTTTATCAAACCCCATTGGAATGTCATTGCTAACTATTTATGTTGAAGATGAGGTCTTCATTTATGACCTTATTACACACAATTCAAATATCATTGCAAGCAATAATTGCTAACTACTAATCTCAAAAATGAGTTATCTATTGTGACCTTATCAAGGCCCATGAAAATAGGATTGGTAACTAATTTTGTCATAAAATGTCATTGCTAACCAATTATATCAAATGTGAAGTCTCCATCTTCTCAAACCCATTTCAATGCTATTGCTAATTCTTAGAATGAAAGATAAGGTCTATCAACCTCATTACGATGATACTAACTATTTATATTGAAGATGAGATTACCATTTATAACTATATCAAACCTTAGATAAGGTCTATCAACCTCATTACAATGATATTGATTAATTATGTTGAAGACAAGACTACCTTTTGAAACCATATCTAACCTCATGAAAATGATGCTGACAATTTATGTTGAAAATGAGATTACACTCTATAGCCCAATTGAAATTGAAAATGAAAATGAGATTACACTCTATAAGCCCAATTTAAATGTGAACACACTAATATGCTAGATACCATTTCAATTATGAGATACCCACCATAACAAAAGATGAATGGCTTCAAATCTTCATACCCTCAAATTCCAACCGTCCCATCAGATGTCATCCTTGGGAACATTAAAGACCTTTCCTTTCTCCGTACAACTTCTAAGAAGAACAAAAGAGAAAGCATACATCCGTTTGCTTTGTACCTGAGAGAAAGAAGAGGTGGAGTACATCCTACACACTCAACCTTTCCTCCTCGTAATCATTTAGTCTTGTCTCCATTAAATCTTCCTCACCGACCGGCACTTGTCCTTTACGCTGCCTACAAAAACCGGTTGGCCAAAAACCCTTGTCATGCAACAAGCGGGCCCACGTACCCTTCAGAAATAAAATATAATGATTAAGTCCAACATTAGAGTTTCCATTCATAACGTCTCTCCCATAATAATATTATTATTTTAATATATCTGCCCAGTCATTACCTACTGGTTTGAGATTTGGTGGGGCCCGCAGTATGGGCTCAAACTGAGTCTCTGCAAAAACAAATTAGCCCTCAACAGCCGCGTGCAAATAAAAGCACCAAAATTCTTTATTTTCCTCGACATGCAATTTAACTGCCGTTATTTTATCGGCCACATTATAAAATTATTCATTAGAGTCCTACTATGATGGTGGGTCTCTTTTGTTTCTTTCTAATTCAAGCCCATAGGTTGGAAGTATGGGGGCTCTCTCTCAATTTAAGGTCATTAGTACATAGCATGTACTAGGGAAGGGTATCAATAGTGTTTTAATCAATTTGGGGGTACCAAATTGCTAGATTGGATTTTGACTTGTGTGGCTTTTGTTTTAATTATTGTCTTGGCTTCCAAGTGGGAGAGAGGAGGCAATAATGGAGAGCACTCATAGATGAGAGTCCTAGTATGATAGTGTGATTATTATGAAGGCTAGAAGTATTAGTCTTTTTGTCAATCTAAGGTCATTCATAAATACATTTGATCTTTCTTTCTTTTTTACAGTATAGGTTAGGAGTATTAGGAGTCATTATAGCTAACTTTGCACACTTTGAAATGCATTATTTTGACATTTCTTTTGGGTAGTAAAGAAAAAATCTGTGGGATCTATTATGCATGAAAGGGTCAAAAAGTGATCATTTCTAAGTTTCATTTGAAACACATTCTCTATTGCCCTATGAATAGTTAACTATGAAAACATTGAAAAAAGTACAACTAATCTAATACTTATACACAAATGACCCATCATCATGTATTGTTGGTACCGAAAAAAAGGTCATACAATCAATACTAAATACTAAATTTCTCTCTAGCTATTGGATATAATGATAAGCTATTGGATATACCAATAAATATCTATTAGACCAACAAATGATCTTGTAATAGGTTTTTAACTTGTGAAATTCAATGAACGGTAATTGGAACATGGATGGGTAAGAGAGCCCCTACCCCAATTGGTACTAATAAAGTTACACAATTGGTGTAACTAATTGATAACTGATTTTTACAGCTACTAGATATACAAATTGAAGATTATTATATACTAATAGTTGAGATAGAGTAGATTCCCACAATTACTATTTATAAGTTTAGTTTTCAAGATCACATTCCATAATCTTTATAACAATATTTTGATAAACTTATATTTACAAACATCTAATAGACAATGATTGGAACGTGACCCTTCTCTAAAAGTCTGGAAATATATTGAAGGTGTTCTTGATGATGTGAAGCATGTGTGTGATGATTGTTTTTAAAAGTAGAGATTAAGGATAATAGGAATCGTTATACCTATCTTTTGCACATGTTGAACTTTTAAACGATAGATCATTTTGACATTTTTTTGGGTAGTAAAGACAAACTATATGGGATCTATTATATATGCAAGGGTAAACAAGTGGTTATTTCTAATTGTCATTTGAAACACATTCTCTATCACCCTAGTAATAGTTACTTATGAAAGCATAAAAAATGCACAACTAATCTAATACTTATACACAAACGATCCATTGTCATGCACTTTTGGTACCCAAAAAAAAGGTCGTACAATCAGTACTAATTTCTAACTCTCTCTAGCTAGGGGAGACGACCCAATAGCCACCCAAGCTAACTTCAGGTACCTAGAACTCTTAATTCGTACATTAATATTTGTCAATTTTTTTGGTGAACCTCCACAAGTAGGTGAAGAGCTTAAAGCTAAACTTTCGACATTTTTGCATTTACGAAGCTCTTTGTAGAACTCATAGAGTGTTAGGTGGTCTAAAAGTGTCATTTTAAAACATTCGCCCAGAACCCGTAATGTTCACCCCTAATAGCTGCTCACCCAAAAAATAGTATTTTTTGTAAATGGACTAACTGTTAGTACATGTGTGATCGGCTATCAATACATGTGTTATCATTTTTATGGCTTTTTATGAGCAGTAATTGGGGGTGGGGGGTGTATAATGAGAACGCAGTGATCATTGGAACATGGGTGGCTATTGGGTCTCTTCCCCTATTGAATTTACCAATAAATGCCCATTGGACCATCAAATGATTTTGTAGTGGGTCTTGGGTCTTTAACTTTTAAAATTCAACGAACGGTAATTGGAACATAGATAACTATTTTTTACAACTACTAGACCTATAGATCTACTAGATAGTTAAGATAGAATAGATTTAACTTATATATATATATATATTTCAACATTACATTCTAAATCATTTTACATTATTTGAAGAGACCTATATTAACACAATCTAATAAACAATAATTGAAACATGACCCTTCACTAGTCAACTTTGGAAATATATTGAAAGAGGCCTTGATGATGTGAAGCATGTGTGTGTGACGATTGTCATTGTCCTTTGGGTCATGACTCCTAGTTTAACTCTTGTGGACAACGAGAGGAGTGCATGTCTCCAAAACCCAACAACCCACTTAGTTTCTTGTTTCTATTTCACTCTCATTATGACGATCACGAAGATCTTGGGAATATCTCCGGCAGCCTCACCTCCTTATTTTTGTTCGATTCGCGTGACGACTTTCTCGTGTAGATGACGGGCATCGAACGACCAAAAGAAGTTTATTTTATGCATTTCGCTCCGAACAAACTTACCTGGCCTTTCTATTATTATTATAATTTTTCACGTGAAAGTACTTTCCACGTTTGGTAACAAAAAAGAGTAACGATAAAAAAATTAGATTCTACTGCTTTGGAAAAATTGCCTCGTTAGTACTAATTTATTTTTTTCTTGGGAGGCGCCTTTTTTTCTGTTTGGTTAGGCGCCCGACACTTTCTGCTATTTCTAAAGCAAACATCGTAATTCCGCTTATGCTTAATTGGTGCATTTTCATAAATAAATGTTTGTATGAAACTAAAATATTACATTCAAAAGCAAATATTTTGATGTTTTATTTTGATTAATTGGTGCATAATTGTTATTTTAATGTTTATAAATAATAAGAATATTGTATATATTTTTGGTGACAAGGTCAATGTGAAATCGAATTAAAAGAGTCTAAATGTGGTTAGCTGTGTATATTAACAAGTTGTTAGATGGCGCCACAATTTAAAAAGGGAGATGAGTAGGGTTTATGTCACCTTGTTTATGGTGCTGGCTAATCTCCATACAAAATGTACCCAAAAAACAGAAGTCAAACGTGACTATTTTTTAGATTTACGAAAATACAACGAAATTTTCTCACAATTTTTGTCATTCCTGATCAAAATGCTGAAAATTTAAAAATGATTCATTGTATTTTCATTTTTTTGAAATTTAGTCAATAGTGCAATTTGTAGGAAGGATAGTCGCATCCCTTGTTTATTCTACAATTAATTGATCTGTATTATAATTTATTACAATAAATCATAAATTTTAAATTTATTTCAATAATATAAATTCTTTTTTATTATATCATTTAGATATTTTAGATGTTACAATGGGCTGTAGATAGTACATATAGTATTTTTAAGAATTATTTTTATTTTTCTCCAAAGTTATTTGTGTGTTTGATTTATTTGTTCACAAAAATATTAAATTTTTTAAATATTAAGTTTATTTATTAACCTCTTATTTTGGTGATCAAACACAAATTTGACTATTACAAAGAAAAATAACAGCTAATGCACTACAAACCAATGCCTACAAATTTACTAATTTAAATTAAATTATTGTATAAATATAAAAAAAAGAAAGATCTATGATAATAATATGAAAATAAATTGTTTACTAAAAATAGATTGTAGAAATCTAATAATGTTAAATGAAAAAATGATATTATATGCAACACAATAAAAAGTCATTTTTGTACCTATCATTACATGTCTAATATAAACACTTTGCAATTTTTCAAAAGTTGTTATTGTCAAATCTTTTATGGGGATTGACTATAATTTTAAAAAAATTCTATTCAATGACTGTAAGATAAAAAACCTCAGATGTCACCATTTCCTAAATATCAAATCTCGAAGATAAGTTAATTGGATGAGACAACATCACAATGTAAAAAGACAATAATAGAGTTGTATGTATATTATCAAACCAAAAATGATGGCAACATGAGTGGTAAACAATGGACACACAAAAATCAAGCAAAAAATGACAAAGTTCCATACTAAAAATGATAAGTTTTTTGTTCCTCATGTTCTCTTGCATCTTGATGATGGATCATGTGGTATGATCCAAAATGTTGATGGTAAAAAACTACACACAATCAAATCTAGAAACTATAACTCGTGTTAATGGATTGTGGAAATCTTATAGATCTGATAATTTTCAATCATTAGTTAATTTAGATTAAAGTAGATTGTAAAGATGTGATTTATGAGAAATTTAAGCAATTTGTATCTAAATAAAATTATTGAATTAAAGATTGTCAACTTTAAAATGTTTGAAAAAATCTATAAATATCAAGAAGTATAGAAATGTTAGATCTAGGAATTATAATTTGAGAGTCATATATAGTAATTATTCTTTTATTAAAAAAAACTGTATAATTGTTTACTTCATTTTTTACCATGATAATATACATTTTTAATGAACTATTTATTGTAAATCTTGATCACTTATAGACTTGTGCTTCCATATGGAATAGAAAAATTTCACTTCATGCCTCGTGGGCCTCCTTTAAAATATATTAGATTAAAAATTAGTATGAAACTTTGTTTTCCATCTCTTGTCTTCTTTCATCCATGTAGTGTGATTCAAAATCTTAACACAATCGAATTCAGAAACAAATCATTGTAGTATGAAACTTTGTCATTTTTTGCATGATTTTTGTGTGTCCATTTTTTAGCACTCACGTTGCCATCATTTTTAGTTTGATAATATGCATACAACTCTATTATTGTCTTTTTACATTGTGATGTTGTCTCATCCAATCAATTTATCTTCGAGATTTGATATTTAGGAAATGGTGACATCTGAGGCTTTTTATCTTAAAGTCATTGAATAGAAGAAACTTTCAATTATAGTCAATCCCCATAAAAGATTTGATAATAACAACGTTTGAAAATTTGTAAAGTAATGATAGGTACAAAAATGGCTTTTTATTGTGTTGCATATACTATCATTTTTTCATTTACCATTATTAGATTTCTACGATCTATTTTTAATAAACAATTTATTTTCATATTATTATCATAGATCTTTCTTTTTTATATATTTATACAATAACTTAATTTAAATTAATATATTTGTAGGCATTGGTTTGTAGTGCATTGGCTGTTATTTTTCTTTGTAATAGTCAAATTTGTGTTTGATCACCAAACTAAGAGGTTAATAAATAAAATTAATTTTAAAAAAATTAATATTTTTGTGAACATATAAATCTAACAAAAAAATAATTTTGGAGAAAAATAAAAATATTTCTTAAAAATACAATAATGGATCATGTAGTATGATCCGAAACGTTGATGATTAAAAACTACACACAATCAAATCTAGAAATTATAGCTCACATTAAAATTATGTTTTAAGTCAATCATGTTAAATGTATTTTTTTTTTGTATTTAAACAACTATTAGTTTTCACTATATACAAATGTAAGATTTTTAACAAAATCTAATTATTAAATTAGTCAAATTAGTTTTCTAAAATATAATTGAAGACAAATCACTTTCAAATTCATTCTTAACCGATTTTGATGATTTAAAATTTTATAAAATTTAAGAGTTCTTTTAAAATTCAATAAAAGCAAGTAAAATTTTAAAATTGAAAAATCTTAACCAATAATTTTATTTAAAAACTTGACTTTACAAGTCATTTTTATTGTAATTCATATTAAATATTTTTTAATTAAAAAAGAACACATTTATATTTTAAATTTTAAAAATTTAATTATAAGTATTAGGCAAGAGCTTACAATACAATAGTCAATTGTGAGCCTCTTATTGAAGAGGTCTTGGGTTTGAATCTACTCGTGCTTAATAAATAATAATAATTAATCACAATAGATAATTAATCTTGGCTTAGCCTCTTACTGAAGTATCCCTTATTATTATTATTATAAATTTTTAAATTATTTTTCAATGCAATTTATAGTTTGGTGTTAATCAATTTAATTTCTTCTCTCTCTCTCTCTCTCTCTCTCTCTCTCTCTCACACACACACACACACACACACACACACACACACACACACACACATGTATGTATGTATGTATGTGGGGAGTGGGGGGAGGGAGGGGAAGAGAGATATGTGTTTATGCACAATTTGTATATGTATATGTTTATTTGAACAAATGAAATGACATAAAAAAGATATTTAAAATAAATTAAGAAAGAAATCATATGCTCATCTTCTAGTTCATTTAGAAAAGTTTTCATATTTTAATTGAATCCTTCTCTCTTATCTTAGGTGTTTACAAAAAAATCAACTTGTAGAATCAATATAAGATATCCTCAAAGTGGGCATGAACATAAAGGTATTGATGACCTTTTCAAATTAATTGCACCACTAAAATGAAATATCTAAAGAAAATATTAGTCTTTTTGAAAACTACACCACCACAAAATATATATATATATATATAAAGTGTAAATAAACTAATCTTATTTTATCACCATTTATGTCAAATATATCAATCTATCAAACACATCATGAAAATGCCATTTTATAAAGAGATGCATAGCTAAATCTTTCACGACTCAACCTTTCAGACCTACAATGTTTTCAGATATTTGGATGATTTGACTATGTTTGGCTTGGCTTTAGGATTCGACTTGTGTCGAAAATGATATGATTTTTCTATTAAGACTTATTAGACAATACTATTTGTCTTATGTTGATATGTTTAGATCTTTTCGTAGACTTATGGTTTGAAGTTATGATGTTTGTTATCAAGCATTTGCTCTATTTAATGACAATTGAGATTATGTTTGATGCTTATCCTTATCGATGATCTCATGATTAAAATGATTAAATGTTACGTAATTAATGATGCATCTTTCTGTTTACGATTACACATATGGAAGTAATATGATGATTAGCAAGTTTATGATCATGTGATGTGATATATGATGAAACATCCTTACATTTATGTTATCTATATGAAATAAATATGATCATTCATGCATGAATCTTTTATTCTTAAATGTACATGACATGAATGATAAAAGATTACGTAATCTTATGCAATACTAACTCATTGTGTGTTGGAAAGTGTTTGAGTTTTGTAGGTTGAAGGTGAGAGTGTGTTGAGGTAGAGGAGGCCAACTCCTTGATAAGGTTGGTTTGGATCATCTAATGTACTCTCACACACACTTAGACTTAAACTGCATTAATATTTTTGTGTGTGTTTCGGACATTGATCTCAATTTGACTATGTGATAAAGATAGATGAAGATGGCTTTGAAATTCATTTTTCTCATGTTAGATATTTCTTTCTTATTGAAGAAAAAATAATCATAAGTTTATTTTATCGCAAATAGAGTTTATCCAAGTTGAATCATTATGCAAAGGCTATGGGAAAAAATAATAAAAAATGGAATCTCATTTTATGCATAAATGTAGTTTTAAATTATTGAATATTGTTTCATTTGAATTAGGAGAAAGTAATATATTATGCTTGAGTACACAATGATGGGAAAGTAAGCAATAGAGTTATGAACTAAATGATAGCTATGAGGATTGAGAGTTTTATATAAGTTTATAATCAAAATTAGTTGATGTGGCACAGAGATATAGAACTAAAGGGGGGGGAATGAACACACAATGGCATGAACTAGGGGTGAACCCACAATACTGGCTACCGCTTTTGTGGCACGAAGGAAATCGTAAAACGATGGAAAATTTCCATATTCAATTTTACGTATGTTCGCACGCAACTAGTAAGCATGTTTGCACGAACATCTAAGACTTCTATGTTCCCACAAACATATTTGGTTTAAATAAGGTATGTTCACACGAACACCCCTAATTAATATGTTTGTGTGAACATATTTTAACGATGATTTTGAGATTAAAACCTCATTTTTTCATTTTTCCTATTCATTTTTATGATGAGGTGAATTTGATTTGGATGTTGGAGTGAACATAATAGATTAATAAGCGAGCTATGTCACTTTGCATCACTCTCCTCCAGATTTTGGTCATTGTGCTATTTTGGGTATGTTTATATGTTATTATTTAAAAAATTTTAATGTTTTTTATGTTTGCAAAGCATATTTTCATGTTAATTTAATATTTTTATTATTTATTTATGTTACTTAATTCTATTAATATATCGTTTATAATTTTTTTGTATTTGTTAGCTATATATGAGTGTTATTAGAAAATATATTAGAAATTATTAAAAAACATTAGTGTAGAATATTAGAAAAATATTAATTTAGCATTAGGAAACAAATTTAGAAAAAAAATTAGTGTTAAATTAGATAAATATTAGAAAAAAAAAAAGTCTAAAATATTAGAAAAATAGTAGAAAATATTAAAAAAAATGTTAATCTAGAATATAAAAAAAACATTAGTATAACATTAGGAAACGAATTTAGAAAAATATTTAGTTTTATTAGAAAAACATTAGAAAAATTATTATATTTATATTAGAAAAATATTAGAAAATATTTTTAAAACCATTAGTCTAGAAAATATTAGAAAAATAGAATATATTAGAAAAAAAATTACAAAATATTTTTTAAAAAATAGTGTAGAATATTAGAAAATCCTTAGAAAATATTTTTAAAATTAGTATAACATTAGGAAACAAATTTTGAAAAATATTAGTTTTATTAGAACAACATTAGAAAAAAATATTACATTTATATTAGAAAAGCATTAGAAATTATTAAAAAATATTAGTGTATAATATTAGAAAAATATTAATTAAGCATTAGGAAACAAATTTAGAAAAAAAATAGTGTTAAGTTAGATAAATATTAGAAAATATTAGAAAAACATTAGAACATATTAAAAAAATGTTAATCTAGAATATCGCAAAAAATATTAGTATAACATTAGGAAACAAATTTAGAAAAATATTAGTTTTATTAGAAAAACATTAGAAAAAACAATACCTTTATATTAGAAAATATTTTTTAAAATATTAGTCTAGAAAATATTAGAAAAATATGAGAAAATATTAGAAAAAAATATTAGAGAATATTATAAAAATATTAGAAAAAATATTTTAAAATATTAGTCTAGAAAATTAGAAAATATTAGAAAAATATTACAAAATATTAAAAAATTCATAGTGTAGAATATTAGAAAAACATTTAAACTTGAAATATTAAAAAAAATGTTAATCTACAATATTAGAAAAATAAATTAGTATAACATTAGGAAATATTAGTATAACATTAAAGAAAATAAATTAGTATAACATTAGAAAATATTAGAAAAAGAATTACATAATATTAGAAAAACATTATAAAATATTTGTAAAACAACATTACAAAATATTATTAAAAACATTAGACAAAATATTAGAATAACATTAGAAAAAAATATTAGTGTAGAAAATTAAAAAATATTAGAACTTTATCTCCAACCCTAACCCTAACCCTATCTCAAACTCTGATCTAATCCTAAGTCAAACTCTAACCCTAATTTCTAACCCTAACTCAAATTCTAACCCTAATCTAACCCTAACTTGAAAAGGCTAACCCTAATCTAACCCTAGAACTATAACCCTAATCTAACTAGATAACCCCAACCTAACCCTAACCATAACTGAAACCCTAATCTAACACTAGAACTCAAACCCTAATTTAACACTAACCCTAACTAAAGTTACCCTAGTCTAACCCTAGAACTGTAACCATAATCTAACCCTAAATTGAAAATTCTAGTTCCCTATTGCATATGAGAAATATGTTAGCAAGAAACACTAATCTATCAAGAGAACAAAGCATTAATTAGCATAAAAACCATAACATATATGAGAGACAAAGTGAAAACCCTCAAATGAGAATATGAGCCATGGAATGGCTCTCCCAATGAGGATGGTCACTTGATTTAGAGATGAGTCTAAGTAAAAGATTGGTATGTATGCTCAATGCTTCTCAAAATAGCTTCAATGGAGATGGACATGGCAAATTGGTAGCTTGAGAGCTCTCAATTTGGCATTATAAGGGTATGGTTGATGGCTTTTGGTTCTCAAACTAGCATTATAACTTTGGCTTAAAGGTTGTGATGAAATGGCTTGGGAGGGGATTCAATTTATAGGCTAAGGGCTTGAGGGATGGAGGGCTAAGATGGAAGGAAAGATGAAAGCTTAGGAGGGCTAGGATGCACTCAAAAGGGAGCACATGGATTGTGCTTGTTTAGCACAAATTAGGGAGTGACACATGTCACAAGGTGAGTGGATGGAGGAAAGGGAAAGGATGAGTCAACAAAGGAGGCTCAAGGGATAATATCTTCATAAAGACCCTTCATTATGGCTTGTAAGA
The DNA here is from genome assembly GCA_028749045.1 of Cupressus sempervirens. Taxonomy (NCBI): domain Eukaryota; kingdom Viridiplantae; phylum Streptophyta; class Pinopsida; order Cupressales; family Cupressaceae; genus Cupressus; species Cupressus sempervirens. The sequence goes on from CM053792.1 coordinate 712,890,985, forward strand.
GCTTGTAAGAGTCTTTATGGCTTTTGTAAGAGCATTCATTGTTGGGTGGTTGGGATATTTTGGAGGGAGTTGAAATTGTTGACTTTCCTTGGCTTAGGAAAGTCTTAAGCTTGTTTAGGGAATGTGACAACATTAGGGGGTGGATTAGGCTTGGGTTTAGGATTAGATTAGGCTTGTTAGAGATTTGCAAGTGGATGGCATTCATGAGGGTGGGTGAGTTAGTGGCTAAGCTTGGTTAGTATGGGTGGATGGGGTGGATTAGGCTAAAAGGGGGATTTAGGATAGGTTAGGGGTTATTAGCTTTGAGGGTTTTATTTATCAAATAGATTTATTTAATAAATGGGGATTTTGGAATTAGATAGAAGAATAGGATTAATTGATAAATAATAGGTTATTTGATTTATCAATTAGGACTATAGATGATTAATTAAATTAATCAGCTAGGGGATGGCAAAGGATTAATTAAATAAGAATTTAATTAATGATGCCTTTAGAGATAACTAAATAGGATTACCAAAGGGTGTAAACAAATTTAGGTGTCCACCTATAATCTAGCCCTAACCCTAATCTGACCCTAATTTAACCATAACCCTAGAATTCAAACACTAACCAAACCCTAATCTAACTCAAACCCTAATCTAAATCAAACCCTAATTATACTCTAATCTAACTCAAACCCTAATCTAATCATAACCCTAGAAATCAAACCCTAATTGAACCCTAATCTAACTCAAACCCTAATCTATATGAAACTCGAATCAAACCCTAGAATCTAACTCAAACCCTAATCTAATTGTAACCCTAGAAATCAAGCCCTAACTCAAACCCTAGTCTAATCATAACTAAAAACTCAAACTCTAATCTAATCCTAACTAAAAACTCAAACCCTAATCTAATTCAAATCCTAATCTAAATGAAATCTTAATCAAATCCTAATCTAACACAAACCCTAATCAATTAGTAGACCTAGAAATCAAACCCTAACCAAACCCTAATCTAACTCAAACCTTAATCATGAACCCTAATCTAACTCAAATCCTAATCTAAATCAAACCCTAATCAAATCCTAATCTAACTCAAACCGTAATCTAACCGTAACCCTAGAAATCAAACCATAACCAAACCCTTCAATCTAACTCAAACCCTAATCTAAATCAAACCCTAATCTAACTCAAACCCTAATCTAATCATAACCCTAATCTAACTAGATAACCCTAACCATAATTGAAACCCTAATCTAACCCTAACTCAAATTGAAACCCTAATCTAACTCAAACCCTAATATAATCCTAACTTCAAACTCAAACCCTAATATGATCCTAACTACAAATTGAAACCCTAATCTAACTCAAACCGTAATCTCATCCTAACTGAAAACTCAAACCCTAATCTAACTCAAACTCTAATGTAATCCTAACTAAAAACTCAACCCCTATTCTAACTCTAACTCTAATGTAATCTTAACTGAAAAACTCAAACCCTAATCTAAATAAAACCCTAATCTAACTCAAACTCTAATTTAATCTTAATTGAAAACTCAAACCCTAATCTAACTCAAACTCTAATGTAATCCAAACTGAAAACTCAAACCCTAATCTAAATGAAACCCTAAACTTGAACCCTAATCTAACACAAACTCTAACGTAATCCTAACTAAAAACTCAAACCCTAATTAAACCCTAATCTAATCCTAATTGAAAACTCAAACCCTAACTCAAACTCAAACTCCCATGTATGATATATTGATGTATTACAAATTTAAAGATAACGTATGACTACATATTTTTTAAATAAAAATTTGTGTACTAGACTACATGCGTATGTATATGTGTATTTACAATATATATTAGCTCCATCATTGTAGATATGACTTCACACAATTAGCCTGTTCATCATCTTGAGGGTGATGAGGCTCCTATTGTGACTCTTCCTGTTGTGGCTCTTATTGTGGTTCTTGTTGTGGCTCTTGCTATAGCTTGTGGTGCAGTTTGTGGTGCTTCTCATGGTGGCACTCATGGTGGGGCTTGTGTTGTGGCTCGTGGTGGGGCTCATGGTGGGGCTCGTGTTTACAAGCTTTACAAGATTTACAAGCTGAGGTACAAGATTTACAAGCTGTACAGGAGGTATTTACAAGCTTCATTAGATTTTGGATATTTGGTTGGAACACCAAGGGAACAAGCAGGTGTTTTATGGGATGGTGGGTGAATGGATGAGGGATAGGATAGTGATAGATAATGGATTAGTCTTAGTACACAAGGCGCCTGAATTACTAGGTTTTCACCAAGGTACCTATCCAAGGCACTTGAATTGCCAAATTTTCACCATTGGACGCTTATTTCTCTTTACTATTTTTTTTGTATTTTTCAAAAGCTGGGCATACCAAGGATCTTCAAGCATAGAACTTCTTGAGATGAATGATGTTAGTAGGATCATTCAAGAGTTCTTCTTCCGGTGTAGATAGCTGATAGGCTCCGGAGCCAAAGGAAGCAGTGAGAACATAAGGACCAAGCCATGTAGGTTCAAACTTGCCTTTCTTTTCTCGATCTGCTTGGACTTTCATGTTTTCTTTGAGGACCATGTCACCTGGCTAAAAGTGTCGTGGAAGCACCTTCTTGCTGAAATTCCTTTTGAGACGAGTTTGATAGATTGTGAGATGATCATAGGCTTGTTGTTGCTTCTCGTCTAAGAGATCTAGCTAGGTGAGCCGAGCTACTTTGTATTCTTCATCTAATAATTGCCCTTGCAAAGATATGTGCAAGGAGGGAAGTTCAACCTCTATAGGTAGTACCGCTTTGGCACCATAGACTAGGGAGTATGGAGTTGTGCCTGTGGATGTACGGAAGGAAGTTCGATAGGCCCATAGGGCTGGATTTATTTGTAGGTGCCAATCACGGTCAGAATCATTGACAACTTTCTTTAGAATTTTGAGGAGGGTTTTGTTAGTTGCCTCTACCTGGCCATTACCTTGTGGGAAATATGGGCTAGAAAAGTGATGATGGATGCGGAGGGAAGTGCATAATTCTTCCATGTTGAGATTTTCAAAGTTACCTCTGTGGTTAGTGAAGATGGTGGATGGGATGCCAAAGCGAAAAACAATGTGGTACAAGATGAACTTGGAGACCTGAACTCCTGTAGCTGAGACTAGGGGGACTGCTTCCACCCATTTAGTGAAATAGTTTGTAGCTGTTATTATCCATTTATGTCCATCAGATGAGAGGGGTGTGATAGTTCCAACTAGATCGAGGCCCCAACAAGTGAAAGGCCAAGGTGGTGCAATAGGTTGTAGATCCTGTGCTGGAGCGTGCACAAGATTTGCATGTTGCTGACATGGGAGACACTTTCTGAAAAAGTCACAGGAGTCTTCTTCAATGGTAGGCCAATAGTAGCCTGCTCTAAGGATTTGTTGCGCTAGGACAATACCACTCGTGTGGGCACCGCAAAGTCCAGAGTATACTTCTTTTAACACCATCGCGGCCTTGCTTTGGTCTAAACATCGAGAGAGAGTATTGTGATAACCTCGATGATATAGGGTATTGGCTATGATAACATAGTGGGAGGATTTTTGGATGAGGTTCTGGCGTTGGGTACGTGTGAGGTGAGGGGATATGATACCATCGTTAAGGTAAGCATGAATCTCATGGTACCAAGGGGATTGGGGACCAACCAAGATACAAACACGATTTGAGTCATCATTCGCATAGGCAAGTGTGAGGAGATGCTTGACTAAAAAGTCATACTGTGTAGCTGCTTGGGGAATTTCCAAGAGAGAGCCTATAGTAGCCATAGCATCTGCTGCTTTGTTTTGTATTCGAGGCACTTGTGTAAATTGAAGCCTTGTAAAATGTTGGGTTAGCTGATCAACTAGCTCTTTGTAGGGTAACAACTTTTCATCTTTGGTTTGATATTCATTTAGGGCTTGCTTGATGATGAGCTGAGAATCGCCAAAGATTTATAACTCAGTGATGTTCCATTCTGCAGCTATCTTTAATCCTGTTATGAGAGCTTCATACTCAGCTATATTGTTGGTGCTAGGGAATTGTAGCTTAAAGGCTTTTGGAATGTAATCTCCTTGAGGTGTGACCAACAATATTCCTGCCCCTGATCCACGAGATGTGTATGAGCCATCAAAATAAAGTTTCCATGGGGGTTGTTCTTCAATTAGGAAGATATGCTCATCTGGAAATTTTGTGATCAAAGGATATGCATCTATTAGAGGTGCATCAGCTAGGTGATATGCTATAGCCTGCCCTTTGATTGCCTTTCTATCCATATACTAGATGTCAAATTCGCTAAGGAGCATAACCCATTTGGCCAAACGGCCTGTAAGTGCTGTTCTGGAGAGCATATACTTGAGAGGGTCGATCTTGGAGACTAGTTGGATGGTATGACTTAGCATGTAGTGGAAAAGCTTTTGAGTTGAGAAAACAACTGCCAAACTAGCTTTTTCCATAGGAGTGTAATTGAGTTCATAACCAACTAGGGTTCTACTGATGTAGTAGATGGCTCTTTCTCTGCCGTAGTCATCGAGCTGTGCTAGAAGTGCCCCTAGAGCAGTAGGCGTTGCTGATATGTACAAGATCAAGGGATGACCAGGAACTGGTGGAACCAAGATAGGGGGATTGGTGAGATACTTCTTGAGCTGATCAAAGCTGTGCTGACATAAAGGATCCCACTTAAAGTTCTCATCCTTTTTCAGTAAATGTGAAAATGGTGTACACTTATCTGCAAGCTGGGAGATGAAGCGCTGGATAGATTGAATTTTTCCCTGAAGAGAGCGAAGCTATCATAGTGTCTGGGGAGGAGGCATGTCTAAGATAGCTTTGACCTTCTTGGGGTCGATCTCTATACCTCGTTTAGAAACTATAAAGCCTAGAAGCTTGCCAGATGTGACCCCAAAGACACATTTCTTGGGATTCAGCATAAGATGATATTTGGCTAACCTATCAAAGACTTTCTCTAGGTCAGCAAGATGATCCATGAAGGTAAGACTCTTGACCAAGATATCATCCACATAATCCTCCAAAATGCTATGGATGAGATCATGAAAAATGGCTGTCATAGCTCTTTGATAGGTAGCCCCAGAATTCTTTAGGCCAAAAGGCATCATGTTGTAACAAAAGGTTCCCCAAGGGGTAGTGAATGCTTTCTTATGCTGATCCTCTTCTGCAATCTTGATCTGATTATACCCAAAAAATCCATCCATGAGGGACAGAATTTCATGTCCAACTGTAAGGTCTACAATCATATCTATTTTGGGGAAGGGAAAATCATCTTTTGGACAAGCTTTGTTAAGATCTCTGAAATCAGTGTAGATTCTGATGTCACTAGAAGGTTTAGTGATGGGGACCATGTTAGAGATCCACTCTGAGTAGTCGATAGGTCGAATAAACTTAGCAGCTAACATTCAAGCTAATTCAGCTTTGACCAATAATGCCACCTTGGGGTGCATTTTTCTAAGCTTTTGTCTGACGGGCTTGATCTTTGGATCGACTGCAAGATGATGAACTACAAGCTTTGGATCAAGCCCTGGCATGTCTTGATATGACCATGCAAATCGACCAATGTTCTCTCTTAAGACCTCAAAGAGGAGGTTAGCTTGGTCTTGTGATAGGGATGCAACAATGTGAACAAGCTTAGGGATCTCTGAAGAACCGATGTTGACTTCTCTAGTATCCTCAATTAGAATAGAAGACACCTTTGGTCGATTATCTTGAGGAGGCAATGCTAAATCCTCATGTTCTGCTTGTGGCTCTAGATGTTCTTGCTGAGGGGTTCTCTTCGCTGTCTTAGCTAGTCTCAGATTCACCTTAGTTCCAGTCTTGGGTGTATCAGAACTAGGTTGGGGATTTTCTCCAAAATACCCCTTGGGATCTAGCTTGTAGATATATGCAGAATCTGGCTTTGTTTTCTTGTGAGGAGTTTTGGCTCCCATGAATCTCAGAAGTGCTTCCTCTGATGTGAACTCATCAATGTGTATGACACTTGGTTGGTCCCAATCTATGAGTTGTGGATGGGCGAGTGGTAGGTCAATGAGGTGGATGGATAGTTCTTGGAGAACAGAGTCTCCGAGGGAGATTTGGTCTAGGATATCGTTGTAGGCTCTCTTTTCAACTTCCTCAAGAATGTCTTTGATTTTGACAAGGTTGCGGTGAACGTTCGAAAAAGCGTGACCGTTCTCATTGGTGCCCTCAGTTGTGGGTATGCCAAAGCCAAGACCTGACTTCGATTCCCACTTATGTGCATCGATGGGGCATTGCATGCCTCTTTCTTCTGGTCCTAGACCACCACCTTGATAGTTCCATTTATCAGTGATAAGCTTATGTTCTTGGGGATACTTCTGGCTGAAGTGATCAAGGCGTGCTTGATTTCTTTGAGGTGCATCCTTATGTAACCATTTGTTGATATCTGGAGTGAGCTCCTCATGAAGAGGAATTTTTGAGGATACAAAGGTTGTTGGGCCAAACTATTTGTATCGAGGAGGTGGAATCTCCTTAGCTTTGTGATATGTTAGTCGTCCATGGGCATGTCGATCAAGTGGGAGTGCCCCAACAAAAAATGCATCTGATAGACTATACTCTCCACAACCTTTTTTATTGATCTTTCCGGTAGATAAGGTGGAGGCGAGGATGGTTTCTGGATCATTACAAGTGTGGGATGAGCTAGCGATGGATGTGCCGATGTCAATTCTAGGGCAATGGTTTGTATATGAGGCTTCAACCGCATTGCAGTAAGCAAAGGGTTATGGATCGGCATGGATGGTTACCTCAGTGCCCTGATGCAGAAATTTGACACATTGATGGTAAGTGGATGGAACGGCTTTCATGGCATGAATCCATGGGCGACCGAGGAGGATGTTAAATGGTAGGTTTAGATCAATAACATGGCAGAGTGTCTCTTGGATGACTGGACCAACCTTGATTGGCAGCAAAATAGTTCCTTCTGTGGTTCTTTCCAAGTTGTCATAAGCTTTGATGGTGATAACCTCACTGATGATATCTGCCTCAGTATACCTAGCTTGTTTTATGAATTTTAGGGTGCAAATATTCAAGGCTGATCCATTATCTATCATTACTCTTTTCATGGAAAAATTGGATACCATGATGGCTATGTGAAGCGGAAGGGTGTGATCTGGCTTGACCACAGCTATGTCGGTGGGTTTGAAAGATAGGGCACATGAGGAGGATAGCTGTCCAACGAGATTACGAAAATTAGTAGCGTTGATATCTGAAGGGACATGAGATTCTATGAGAGCACTATCAAGGATGTTCTTGTACACATGACTAGTGGGGAGAAGGTCTAAAATGGAGATTTGGGCTGGCATTTTCCCAAGGTCTTCCAAGATATTATACTGGCTTTTTGACAGAGCTGATGGTGCTGGTGAAATTGGTGGGCCTGCGATGTTAAATCACGCTCTTCGAGTGGTGACTGCACACTCATTGTTTGGTCCTTGGATATTGGTAACATTGACAGAAGGCTCTTTCTCGGATATACAACCTATAAGGCTACCATAGTCTATGTAGGATGAAGTGTGGTCATTGTTCTTCCCATGTTGTTGGTTTGGCTGGCGATTGTTGTTGTTGGCTTGGATAGGTGCTTTTCAGGGATTTTGGTTGTTGTGTGGAGGAAAAACATTTTGATAGATCTGTAAGCCTGCATTGGGAGAGGTTTGGGCACCAACAGTGATTTCTTTCTAATCAATGATATCCTGCACATAATCTTTCAGTTTCATGCATCTGAGGGTAGTGTGACCTTTTACCCTATGAAATTTGCAGTACTCATTATCTTTGTACCATGCAGCTTTAGATTGGCTTGGGTAAATTTGTTGGGTAGGAGGAAATTTGATGAGGTTTTCCTTGACTAATTTTTCAAGAATGACATCCAATGGCTAACCAAGGGGTGTATAGTTTCTAGGTGTAGGTTGGAATTTGGGCTTTTGTCCTGCAGCTACATTGATGGCATTAGCTTGATTGCTAGACCCTTGGAAGTTGGGTCTTGGATAATGGTTTTGATAGCTTTGGTTATTCTGTTGTTGGTAGTTGATAGCTTGTTGATTGTTTGGTTGATATGGTGGGTTGGACTGGTTGTCAGGACCAACAATATTCACATGTCTGGTGTCAGTGACGACATCTGTTGCAACGTGCTTGTTTTTGTTCCAATATCTAGACTTGTCATTGGAATGTGATTGATTTTGGTTGGTTTCCTTGTAAATCTTGACCACTCCATCTTTAATGAGTCCTTGCTCAAGGATCATTCCTTTCTCTTTGATATCCTTATAGGTCTGCAAACAGTTCATGGTCATGTGGTGAGCCAAGCTAGGATGGGCATTATCAATAAGCATTTTCACCAAATGGCGCTCTGGCAAGGTGCAACATATGCAGGTGGTAAGGTTTTGCCATCTTTGCAGGTATTCAACAAGGCTTTGTCCACCTTTTTGCTTAGTGTGGACAAGGTCAACTATTGATAGCTCTGTTTCAACAAGATGGGCATATTGGGCTACGAATGCCTCAGATAATTCAGCAAAGTTTTTAATTGTTCCATAGGGGATTCTGTAAAACCATTCAAGAGCTGGTCCATCCAAGCTTTTGGGAAAAAGGTGCAAGAGGAAGACATCATTGTATGCCACGTCCTGGCAGTGCATGTAAAATTCTTTGATATGTGTGACAGGGTCTCCTTTTCTTCTGAATTTGTCAAATTTGGGTACATATAAGTGTTTGGGAAATGATGTCATGGTAATGGCTCTGTCAAATGGGTAAGGACACACATTCTCAAACTTGAATGTCTTCAGATCATTCCCTTCTTGGATGGCTTTTAGAGCTATCTTCATTTGCTCCCATTCTGAATTGATAGGTGATGGCTGGGGTGCCCCCAATGTAGGAGTGCCTTGAGATAGGTATGTGCTAGATGGGGCCACTGAATATGGATGGCTGTGAGGGATTTGTTGATAGGGATTGTACATTGTTTGGGTAGCTGCATGGTGGATGACAGGTTGCTGAGGGGGAGGTGGCGCATATTGCTGCATGTGATATGAGGCTTGCTGTTGATATGGGATTTGAGGTTGGGATTGAGGAACATAAGCTAGTTGTGGGATAAATGGATTGCTTTTTGGAGGTAAGGTATAAGATGGTTGTGAAGCTTGGGGAAAGGATCAGGGGTCTTGTGGGGTTTGACCAATATATGTGGGTTGCGCACCCATTTGGGATGGCATCTGCAAATAATTGGTGGTTGGTTGGATTGGTGGGTTACCTCCTAGAAGTGGCATTGAAAAGTAGTTGGTAATAGGAGGTAATGGATTAGTTGGTGGTGGAGGTGGTGGGAATTGAAAGCTAGGAAATGGAATTGATGGGGTTTGATAGCTTGGTGGCTGGATTTGGAAGCTTGGTAGAGTGGTGGTGGAAGTTGGGGTCACTTGAGAGCTTGGCAAAAAATTGGTAGTAGCTTGTGGGATTTGATAGCTTTGTGGAGTGAAGGTAGTAGCTTGTGGATTTGTGGCTGATGGTATTGAGCTCCCAAGACCTAATGGAAATGATGGGATTGTGCTTTGGGCTATGGTGAACAAGCTAGGGGTGATGAAAGGTTGATTACTTGGCCCCATGGGTGGCATCCCTGTTGTATATTGCTGAGGTTGGCCAAAGATGCTAGCACTAATTTGGGAGATGGGTGGATTTGGAAGGCTGGGTTGGGAAGCAACAGCAGCAATAGTGAAGGGGATGAGCAGTGAGGTGTTTTGGGTAAAGGGGGTTTGGAGCAGAGAGGTATGAACCAAGGATGGAGTGGTGGTGGCTGGGTTGGCTTGCGGCATGGAGATTTCAACTTGGGTGGAGGATGGTATGTTTGGGTCTGTTGGATCAAATGGGTTGGCTTGAGGCTCTTCTTTTGGCATATATTGAGGATAATTTGGATCATAAGAGCCGATGGGTGGTGGCAGCTGCCCAAACAATGGGTGAGATGGATCTAATAATGGAGGGGGTCTTCCAAAGTCAAAGGTTCCTACATTTTCCATTCGAAAATTAGCCATGATTGTCTCTTTGTTCTTGTCTATAATGGCGTTTACCAATACTGCATTTCCTGGTTGGTTCATGAAAGCTTCAATGTCAGTAGGTGATGGCATCGCTTTCTCTGGGCTGAAGGAGGGCTGAGTGCTCAAGGGGGGTGAGGCTGTTCGATCCAAATGATAGGGATCCATTGTTTCTTTCTTCTTGGCTAAGCGAGTGACGGGTGGCATGAAAAATGCTCCTAGGGATGAGCTGCAACAAATGCTGGTGGATGCAAAAAGGGGGGAAGGCTTTTCTATGCAAATGATTTCCTAGGTTGAGGCAAGCTATATGACAAAACCTAAGGAGGATTGGGTTTGGGATTCTAACTTCAAAGGTATGTTGCCAAAGCACAAAAAGGTCTTTTCTATGTGCAAGCTTGGCGGTGATTGTGTCAACTTAAGGATAGACTGATGATCCTTTAGGAAGAACACGAGATTGACCACTTGTGGATCCCAACCTTTAGCTCAAGGTGATGAGGGATAACAAGTGACAAAGCTAGATTACCCTAGACAAAGCTCTGTCAAAGGGATAACCTTGGTGACATTGGTGAATTTGAAAGATTTTAGAAATGGAAAACTTTTGGCAAGGTGACAACAATTTTTGAAGGCTTGGGTGTGAAGATTTTGGATTGCTGGCTAGATGGTTTGGTTCTAAATGAGATGAAAGAGCTAATAATGCTTAAGGGGATAACCTAAAATGGATGGCTTTTCTACAAAGATGACTCTAAAGTGAAGCTTATCCAAGAAGATGTGGAAAAACAAGGGGGTCTAATCATAGAAATCATGCCTAGTTGGTAAGGCATAAGCAGGCTTAACTCCTGAATTTTGGCTAAATTTGATGGTGCGCTCTAACCAGGCCTCTTGAAGTGCTTCGTCGGCAGCTTTCTCCTCTGCTTTGTTGAGTTTGGCAATTTGAGGACTTGGTATTAGTTCCCTTCTCTCTGTTGAAAGTTCTTGGTATGCCTGAGATGGTTTGAGTTTAACTTTGTGGAACTTCTGTTTGGGTTTGGGTTGCTCTGACATCAATTCTTGAATCTACTTGGCTTTGAGAGACCTCGGTTATTTTGTTTCAACTTGTTCAACTTCTGGAATAGGCAGTGACTACGCTAAGTGTACCCTAAGCTAGGATTGACCAAGTTTGGAAAACATTCATTCAAAAAATAAAAAAGCAAGCAATAGATAGGAACAACCAGATAGAAGTTTTGGATTCTTAGAATGTGATACTTGCGCTAAGGAGTGTGTATGTTTTACAAATGTTTCGATCAGTCACTTCAAACACATGAACACTCTAGATGGTTGTTTATAAGGCTGACAGTTGGTTTAGCTAGGGAGTCCTCGATATACCCAAAGGCATGTGAGGCCCAAATCCATAGATGAAACCAAAAAGATGTCACACAGCCGAGAGGAGCAGTAACCCACTTCTCCTCTTTCACTTCTCAAGGGTATAAAGTTCCTTGAGGCTTAGCCCGAGTGATAGAATCTTGATCCCAAGAGAGGTGTCTTTCGATTCACCTCCCGGTTCTTATACTCCGCCGGAACATTGGAGTTGAGGTCATCCAAGGGCTGATGAAATCCCCAAGCAGGCCTCCTAAAAAGAAACAAGGTTTTGGATCCTAATCTTATGCACCCAAGATGGCCTCGAAATACGACAAGGGGAGAGAAGACTTGGATGACCTTGGGCTAAAAAACACGCTTGTTCTTTTACCAACTGACTCTTATGTGTGCTAATCTAGACTTTGCAAGCACTCATGTTTAAGAGACAATATTCAATTCCAACTTGAAGTGCCAACAAAAGTAAATCGATCAAAGAGTGCAAACAAGAAGAAGAGTTAGGGTCAACAAAAGCAAACTCGCGCGCCCGGAGGCCCTCCACGTCAAGTATCGATTAATTTCCTTTAAAGCATTCAAGAGTTGGTGTGATTTTGTTTTAAGCCCAAAACAAAGGTGTGTGAGATTCGATTTCAAGCGCATGTCCGGAGGCCCTCCATGTCAATAGTTGTTCAATTTTAGTGCCCAAACTTGAAGTGTGATCGATTTAAGAACTTTGATAAAGTTAAAGCAAACGTTCAAAGACCAAGTGAGTGAGTTAGATTGTGGAACATTTAACACCTTTTTCAAGTAGACCCATCCCCATAAATGGTGCTGAGATTGCAACCAATGGTTGAATTGATGGTTGATTAGAAAAGAGGTGAGTCCAAGGAACTACTCAAATTGATTTTTGCAAATTTGTATTTAACTTAACGAAGTTTCTTAAATATCCAAAAGTCAAACTTTACCTAAATTGCATATGGAAAAGAGATTTGTTTTGTTCAATTTTAGAAGCTCCAAATGAAGTGTTTGATATTGCAATGGTTAATTGATCCTTGGCATTCAAGATTGGATTTTTTGTTTTAATCATGCATTCAAAAAAAATTTGATTTTAACCCATGGCATTCAAGAGTGTGTTTTTTAGATACATTCATTCAATAGGAAATGTGTTTAACCATTCAAGTTCATTCCATGAAAAACCTAAAAAAACATGATTATTCACCCAAAAAGTTGCTCCAACGTGCATTTAGACAAAAAAAGAAAACTGATTAGTCACCCAATATCTTCAAAAAGGAAAGCTTAACTATGGGAAAAATTTTTTTATGTTTTTTTGTTGTTTTTCCTATGCATAAAAATGCTTAAAATGGTCTTAATCTTGGCTTAGCCTCTTACTGAAGTATCACTTATTATTATTATTATAAATTTTTAAACTATTTTTCAATGCAATTTATAGTTTGGTGTTAATCAATTTAATTTCCTCTCTCTCTCTCTCTCTCTCTCTCTCTCTCTCTCTCTCTCTCTCTCTCTCTCTCTCTCTCTCTCTCACACACACACACACACACACATGTATGTATGTATGTGGGGAGTGGGGGGAGGGAGGGGAAGAGAGATATGTGTTTATGCACAATTTGTATATGTATATGTTTATTTGAACAAATGAAATGACATAAAAAAGATATTTAAAATAAATTAAGAAAGAAATCATATGCTCATCTTCTAGTTCATTTAGAAAAGTTTTCATTTTTTAATTGAATCCTTCTCTCTTATCTTAGGTGTTTACAAAAAAATAAACTTGTAGAATCAATATGAGATATCCTCAAAGTGGGCATGAACATAAAAGTATTGATGACCTTTTCAAATTAATTGCACCACTAAAATGAGATATCTAAAGAAAATATTAGTCTTTTTGAAAACTACACCACCACAAAAAAAAAAAAAAAAAAAATATATATATATATATATATATATATATAAAGTGTAAATAAACTAATCTTATTTTATCACCATTTATGTCAAATATATCAATCTATCAAACACATCATGAAAATGCCATTTTATAAAGAGATACATAGCTAAATCTTTCACGACTCAACCTTTCAGACCTACAATGTTTTCAGATATTTGGATGATTTGACTATGTTTGGCTTGGCTTTAGGATTTGACTTGTGTCGAAAATGATATGATTTTTCTATTAAGACTTATTAGACAATACTATTTGTCTTATGTTGATATGTTTAGATCTTTTCGTAGACTTATGGTTTGAAGTTATGATGTTTGTTATCAAGCATTTGCTCTATTTAATGACAATTGATATTATGTTTGATGCTTATCCTTATCGATGATCTCATGATTAAAATGATTAAATGTTACGTAATTAATGATGCATCTTTCTGTTTACGATTACACATATGGAAGTAATATGATGATTATCAAGTTTATGATCATGTGATGTGATATATGATGAAACATCCTTACATTTATGTTATTTATATGAAATAAATATGATCATTCATGCATGAATCTTTTATTCTTAAATGTACATGACATGAATGATAAAAGATTACGTAATCTTATGCAATACTAACTCATTGTGTGTTGGAAAGTGTTTGAGTTTTGTAGGTTGAAGGTGAGAGTGTGTTGAGGTAGAGGAGGCCAACACCTTGATAGGGTTGGTTTGGATCATCTAATGTACTCTCACACACACTTAGACTTAAAAATGCATTAATATTTTTGTGTGTGTTTCGGACATTGATCTCAATTTGACTATGTGATAAAGATAGATGAAGATGGCTTTGAAATTCATTTTTCTCATGTTAGATATTTCTTTCTTATTGAAGAAAAAATAATCCTAAGTTTATTTTATTGAAAATAGAGTTTACCCAAGTTGAATCATTATGCAAAGGCTATGGGAAAAAATAATAAAAAATGGAATCTCATTTTATGCATAAACGTAGTTTTAAATTATTGAATAGTGTTTCATTTGAATTAGGAGAAAGTAATATATTATGCTTGAGTACACAATGATGGGAAAGTAAGCAATAGAGTTATGAACTAAATGATAGCTATGAGGATTGAGAGTTTTATATAAGTTGATGATCAAAATTAGTTGATGTGGCACAGAGATATAGAACTAAAGGGGGGGGGGGAATGAACACACAATGGCATGAACTAGGGGTGAACCCACAATACTGGCTACCGCTTTTGTGGCACGAAGGAAATCATAAAACGATGGAAATTTTCCATATTCAATTTTACGTATGTTCGCACAAAACTAGTAAGCATGTTTGCACGAACATCTAAGACTTCTATGTTCCCACGAACATATTTGGTTTAAATAAGGTATGTTCCCATGAACACCCCTAATTAATATGTTTGCGTGAACATATTTTAACGATGATTTTGAGATTAAAGCCTCATTTTTTCATTTTTCCTATTCATTTCTATGATGAGGTGAATTTGATTTGGATGTTGGAGTGAACATAACAGATTAATAAGCGAGCTATGTCACTTTTCATCATTCTCCTCCAGATTTTGGTCATTGTGCTATTTTGGGTATGTTTATATGTTATTATTTGAAAAATTTTAATGTTTTTTATGTTTGCAAAGCATATTTTCATGTTAATTTAATATTTTTATTATTTATTTATGTTACTTAATTCTATTAATATATCGTTTATATTTTTTTTTGTATTTGTTAGCTATATATGAGTGTTATTAGAAAATATATTAGAAATTATTAAAAAACATTAGTGTAGAATATTAGAAAAATATTAATTTAGCATTAGGAAACAAATTTAGAAAAAAAAATTAGTGTTAAATTAGATAAATATTAGAAAAAAAAATAGTCTAAAATATTAGAAAAATAGTAGAAAATATTAAAAAAATGTTAATTTAGAATATCAAAAAAACATTAGTATAACATTAGGAAACGAATTTAGAAAAATATTTAGTTTTATTAGAAAAACATTAGAAAAATTATTACATTTATATTAGAAAAATATTAGAAAATATTTTTAAAAACATTAGTTTAGAAAATATTAGAAAAATAGAATATATTAGAAAAAAAATTACAAAATATTTTTTAAAAAATAGTGTAGAATATTAGAAAATCCTTAGAGAATATTTTAAAAATTAGTATAACATTAGGAAACAAATTTTGAAAAATATTAGTTTTATTAGAAGAACATTAGAAAAAAAATTACATTTATATTAGAAAAGCATTAGAAATTATTAAAAAACATTAGTGTATAATATTAGAAAAATATTAATTAAGCATTAGGAAACAAATTTAGAAAAAAAATAGTGTTAAGTTAGATAAATATTAGAAAAACATTAGAAAATATTAAAAAAATGTTAATCTAGAATATCGCAAAAAATATTAGTATAACATGGATTGTGCTTGTTTAGCACCAATTAGGGAGTGACACATGTCACAAGGTGAGTGGATGGAGGAAAGGGGAAGGATGAGTCAACAAAGGAGGCTCAAGGGATAATATCTTCATAAAGACCCTTCATTATGACTTGTAAGAGCTTGTAAGAGTCTTTATGGCTTTTGTAAGAGCATTCATTGTTGGGTGGTTGGGATATTTTGGAGGGAGTTGAGATTGTTGACTTTCTTTGGCTTAGGAAAGTCTTAAGCTTGTTTAGGGAATGTGACAACATTAGGGGGTGGATTAGGCTTGGGTTTAGGATTAGATTAGGCTTGTTAGAGATTTGCAAGTGGATGGCATTCATGAGGGTGGGTGAGTTAGTGGCTAAGCTTGGTTAGTATGGGTGGATGGGGTGGATTAGGCTAAAAGGGGGATTTAAGATAGGTTAGGGGTTATTAGCTTTGAGGGTTTTATTTATCAAATAGATTTATTTAATAAATGGGGATTTTGGAATTAGATAGAAGAATAGGATTAATTGATAAATAATAGGTTATTTGATTTATCAATTAGGACTATAGATGATTAATTAAATTAATCAGCTAGAGGATGGCAAAGGATTAATTAAATAAGAATTTAATTAATGATGCCTTTAGAGATAACTAAATAGGATTACCAAAGCGGTGTAATCAAATTTGTGTGTCTACACCTATAATCTAGCCCTAACCCTAATCTAACCCTAATTTAACCATAACCCTAGAATTCAAACACTAACCAAACCCTAATCTAACTCAAACCCTAATCTAAATCAAACCCTAATTATACCCTAATATAACTCAAACCCTAATCTAATCCTAACTAAAAACTAAAACCCTAATCTAACTCAAACCCTAATCTAATCATAACCCTAGAAATCAAACCCTAATTGAACCCTAATCTAACTCAAACCCTAATCTATATAAAATCTGAATCAAACCCTAATCTAATTGTAACCCTAGAAATCAAACCCTAACTCAAACCCTAGTCTAATCATAACTAAAAACTCAAACTCTAATCTAATCCTAACTAAAAACTCAAACCCTAATCTAATTCAAATCTTAATCTAAATGAAATCTTTATCAAATCCTAATCTAACACAAACCCTAATCAATTAGTAGACCTAGAAATCAAACCCTAACCAAACCCTAATCTAACTCAAACCCTAATCACGAACCCTAATCTAACTCAAATCCTAATCTAAATCAAACCCTAATCAAATCCTAATCTAACTCAAACCGTAATCTAACCGTAACCCTAGAAATCAAACCATAACCAAACCCTTCAATCTAACTCAAACCCTAATCTAAATCAAACCCTAATCTAACTCAAACCCTAATCTAATCATAACCCTAATCTAACTAGATAACCCTAACCTAACCCTAGCCATAATTGAAACCCTAATCTAACCCTAACTCAAATTGAAACCCTAATCTAACTCAAACCCTAATATAATCCTAACTTCAAACTCAAACCCTAATCTAACTTAAACCCTAATATGATCCTAACTAAAAATTGAAACCCTAATCTAACTCAAACCGTAATCTTATCCTAACTGAAAACTCAAACCTTAATCTAACTCAAACTCTAATGTAATCCTAACTAAAAACTCAACCCCTATTCTAACTCTAACTCTAATGTAATCTTAACTGAAAAACTCAAACCCTAATCTAAATAAAACCCTAATCTAACTCAAACTCTAATTTAATCTTAATTGAAAACTCAAACCCTAATCTAACTCAAAATCTAATGTAATCCAAACTGAAAACTCAAACCCTAATCTAAATGAAACCCTAAACTTGAACCCTAATCTAAAACAAACTCTAACGTAATCCTAACTACAAACTCAAACTCTAATTAAACCCTAATCTAATCCTAATTGAAAACTCAAACCCTAACTCTAACTCTCATGTGTGATATATTGATGTATTACAAATTAGATGATGTATGACTACATATTTTTTAAATAAAAATTTGTGTACTAGACTACATGTGTATGTATATGTGTATTTACAATATATATTAGCTCCATCATTGTGGATATGACTTCACACAATTAGCCTGTTCATCATCTTGAGGGTGATGAGGCTCCTATTGTGACTCTTGCTATTGTGGCTCTTATTGTGGTTCTTGTTGTGGCTCTTGCTATAGCTTGTGGTGTAGTTTGTGGTGCTTCTCATGGTGGCACTCATGGTGGGGCTTGTGTTGTGGCTCGTGGTGGGGCTCATGGTGGGGCTCATGTTGCAGCTCTTGGTGCGGCTCCTATTGTAGCTCCTGGTGTGGCTCCTAGTGCAATTCCTAGTGTGGCTCCTACCGGAGGTCCTTATGTGGCTCCTGTTGGAGGTCCTACCATGGCTCCTGTTGTGCCACCTCCACACATTGATATCAATGCATTATTTGAATTTTTAGAGTAGGAGGTTATTAGATTAGAACAATCTATATTATCCTTAGATGATGGTTTATATAGAGACATATGTGTGACCATATGTAGGAGTTTATAGGATCTCACTACTAGATTTAGAGCTCATCATTCATTTACCCCTACCATATCTAGGGAACTTAGAGCTGAGATTTTAGGAGATGCATCTTTTGATGACGTCAAGAGGGTGGCCCCAAAGACATCATCAAATGAGATTTGTTTCCATCATATGAGGGTACATAGGGCAGAGTGAGAGGCGTTTGAGTGACACAGTATAGAGATCCTATTATTGCCAGTATGATCTATCCTCATTTTTTAGCCACACATGGTCATTATCCTAATAATGATCAGATACCTCTTTATTTTTCACAATAGTTGTACGCTGAGTTCTGCATGGGGCTCAACATCAACTACTTAGACATTCCTGATTATTGTGAATAAGGGCGTGGTCAGATCAAAAATTGTGACCAGTATTGCAGTGCATAGTGTCTGCCACCTCTAGATGTGAGACAGTTTGTTGGAAAAATAATTCCTCCAGTGACTCCAGCAATAGCACCTATTACAAATAGAGTTGTCATTGCTTCCTAGAGGGGAGCAATTGATAGTATTGGACACATTGCATATGCGGCTTCTAGTATCACATTTGATTCTCTTGGTTGCTATATTCACACTCGACGGAGTCATCCAGTTCGACCATCTTCAGAGGCATCTAGTAGCACTTCAAGCACCTCCCTTGATGAGGTATATAGAGTTGTTGCACTACCAATAAAAGCGATGTTTGTGCTCTTTCTAAACAACACAAACATATGGATTTACCGATGTCTTTTTTTAGAGGATATGTTGCAGAGTATCAATTATATTTTTGATACATAGGGGATACTAGTTCACTCGGTGATGGATGCCATTAGACACCATTAGAGGCCCATAGTTCCACAGGCACAAACCACACCAATGACAGTCATCACACAACATAGCTCACAACCTTCTACACTAGGCTCACAACACTCTATAGTTGACTCGAGCACATGAGTTGGAGATGGAGATGTCAGGATCACTACTGAGGGCCTTCATGATTTTGGTGAGCAGTTATGAGGGCTATTTGAGATTGATACTAGTCTAAGCATGGGATTTTGGTCATACATGGACATGTTATTCTGACTTGGCATTGATTCTACACCATTAACACATGCCACTTCACTCATCATTACTACCAGTTGGAGATTATGGTGCTGAGGGTGGTTCAGTAGGTGTTGGAGTTTTAGGAGATGATACTGGTGTATTAGGATAGGATGTTGATAGTAGAGGTGCATTGATAGATGATATGATGGAGTTTGATGATCATCCTCCACCTCTTGAGACCTAGACACACACACACACACACACACAGATATGTGTGTGTGTGTGTGTGTGTGTGTGTGTGTGTGTGTGTGTATGTATGTGTGTATATAAAATATTTTAAAATTTAAATATATGAAATTTAAAATTTTAGTTCAGATAGATATTTAAAAGTTATAATAAATCGTGCAAGCATAGGTCGTCAAGCACATGATTACATCTAGTGCTAGGTTAGGGCATGTACATCAAAGAGAGGATTTTACTAAGACACCCAGTAGTGCTCAGGAACAAGTTTTAAATAGTTTGTAAAGTTATTTATGTTTCAAACTATATGCACTTGTATTCATGTACACATGTATATATGTGTTTAGATAGTTCTAATGTATATATATTTGTAGGGCTCGGTTGTTGTGCCTTAGCTATAGGATGTACAAGAGACTTGATCAAAGGGTTTTTTTGTTCATATGCATCTTCAGGGGTCCCTCCAGTAGTAGTAGATTTATATATATTTTGATGCACTTATATAGTGGAGACTTTGTATATTCTAGAGACTTACATACACGTGTATTTTAGTACCTTGATGACATGTAAATTTCACTATTTATTTGACTATTTAGTACTTCAATAGTTGGATGACATGTATATGACTTTTTTATATTTTACTACATACATGTTTGTTTGAGACTTACAGTTTGCATATGTATGCATTTCAATAGAGATATTAGATGTAGATGTTTATTCTTGAGACATACATGTATGTGTATATTTTTGTATTTTAGTAGAACATTCTTCATGAATTAAATTATAGATTTTAAACTTTAGATTTGTTTGTGATCATTATAAAATTATCAAATTAACTTCTCTTTGCCTACTTCAATAGTTAAATATGAAGAAGTTTCAAATTGATCTATGAACCTAATTTATAATTTTGAATAATAATAATATAGGGTGATTGAAATGTATTAAAAATTTAAAACATTATATTTATTTGTAATCATTATAAAATAATCAATTAGTATGACTAAAGATACATATTTGGTAAATCAATTAGTAGGACTAAAGATACATATTTATTAAATAAATCAGTAGGGCTAAAGATAAATATTTATTTTATGTGGATAAAAATATGCTAACTAGGTATGCCAATACATTATTTCAAAAACTTTTACAAAATATAATATACTTAACAACCTTCATCCATGGTAATTAATATTATTAAAAGGTACACATTTAAAGACACATTAATACACTAATAAACTAAGAGTATGATCCTACAATAAACTAATAATAATATACATAGTTTTTAATAAACTAATGATAACTAAGAGTATGATCCTACAATGAAAAAAACATAATGAGATGAAATTCAATAGTTTGAAAAGAAGTTGATAAAAGAATCCTAACATATTAAATTAACTTTGATACATATCTATCTAATGATTGTGTAAGTTCCAACTAATTTGTATTGCCTATTTAAATCAAGTTGTTATTATTATTCATCCATGGTAATCAATATTATTAAAATGTATACATTTAAAAACACATCAATAAACTAATAAACAAAGAGTATGACCCTACAATAAACTAACATTAATATATAGTTTTTTAATAAACTAATGATAACATAATCTTTAGTTTAGGATGGTAATTAATATTATTAAAATGACATGTTTATAAATTCCAATTATTCATTAGTAGGACTAAAGATACATATTGATTTTATGTGGATAAAAAATATGCTAGTAGGTAAGCCAATACACTATTTTAAAAAGCTTTTACAAAATATAATAATTTTAATAACCTTCATCCATGGTAATTAATATTATTAAAATGTATACATTTAAAGGTCCTAAAATTTGATATATCAAGGCAAACAACTTTAAATTAATTCAAATTATTATAAAATAAATCTTAAGAAGAAGTAATATCTAGTTAAGATAATATTATTATATTAATATAACATTCATCCCTTCTAATTGTCTAAACTTAAATGTCCTGAAATTTGATATATCAAGGCAAATAGTTCTTTAACCTTTATTCAAATTATTATAAAATAAATCTTAAGAAGTAATATCTAGAACCTTTAATATAATATTATTAAATTAATATAACATTCATCCCTTCTAATTGTCTACATTTAAAGGTCTTAAAATTTGATTTAAATTAAATTATCTACCATCTCAAAGGTCAGTTCAACCATGATGTACACTTATAACATGTAATATCTTCTCATGATCTTCATTATCTAGTCTCCACTTGTGACATACATGCTTAAATTTGACTGGATGCAGACAAAGCCCGGTAGCAATGACTAGGTGGTTGTATTGTAAAACCTTGTTGTCAGGTTGATAATCAATAAAGCGTATTCCATGTTGGACTATTTTGTCTTGCTTCAAATGTGTTCCCTATATCACAATAGAACTTGCACCACAAATTTAAATATTTTAAAATTTGATTGATACAAAGTTACCTAGATATATAAATTCATATTTGTGTTGGAAATATTCAAGGCTATGCTAGGTTACTAAGAGGGGAGGGGTGAATTAGTATCCTCTAAAACTTTATCAAATTCAACACTTTATAGCAATATACCAATTATCATTTATTGATCTAATTGCATGCATGAGAAACTAAAAACATAAAACATTCATAACACTTGAACACAATAATTTGGTGAACCAAAAACATTCCAAATAGAAAGTAAAACTAGAACGGGGATGATACCCACAAAACTTCAATACTGCAACATAAAGTTGGCTTGTTAAGGCTTACAATGATCACTTCTGATACTCACTGTCCACTATCATTATTCGACATCGTCATGCATTCGGTAGAAGTAGAAGCTCAATCCATACTAATCAGCTCAATGTATTCTCGAGCTTGGTCTGCACTGGTGACTCAATAAATATTGTGTCCCTTGTCATTAAATGAATCACTCGGTAAACACTAATCATCATACAACTCAGTTAACACTAGCTTTATATTCCATGAATTGTAAACTATGTAGAAACTACAAGGCTTGGTAACCACTGAACTACTCGGTTGAACTACTAGACTTCACATTGCCTGATTCTACTCGTTCTGAATTGTTGCACTTCACACTAGCTGAATTCCCTTGGTAACCATTGGAATGCTCGGTAGAAATTGGAATTAGTCTAGGAGACTCGATAGCAACTGTGGAGCTCAACGGCTACTAAATTACATTGAAAATATTGTAGATTGTTCAATGAGCTTGGTAGCCATACAAAATTCAAATAAGTATTGTCACTAATAAAAAACTTGACTAATATGTCAACAATCTCCCCCTTTGGCATTAGTGACAAAAACACTTATTAGCCAAAATTTATATACATCACCATGTGATACTGGCTCAGTAGAATATACTATTTTGAGATTTTTCAAAATTTATCTTTGTAAATATATATAGTATACTATACAAAATATCTACAAAATTCTCTTCTTCTATATACATTTTCTCATTTTGAATGATTCTCCCCCATACAATATACATAGTCTCACTACACATAGTCTCTCCCCCTTTTTGACAATAATGCCAAAGATTTACTTAAAACTTTACATGGAGACACCAATATGAGATAGAAGCTTAGAATGTACCTTAAGTATAATTGCTAGAGTTTTATCCCAATTCTCTTGCAAAATCTTGCATGTATGGAGAGCAATTTGAACTTCTTTAGAGAGTTCTATCATGTGATCTGCAATAGAGAAGTTCATGGATCAAGGTTTTTGAATAAACAATATGTTTCTACTTTGTATCCATGATAGGAAGGATCATATTCTAAATATCTATCAATATAGATTAGATCCTTGCTTCTTCTCTCAACAACTCTGCTTGCATGTCTAATAGAAACCTAATCTTCATATGATGTGTAGAGCTTGAACTAGAGTCAAGTTGCAATCACTGTGCACTGGATTTTAGATCCACATCAATATTTGTTAGTTTTCTCTTTATTTCCTTTGTGAACTCGGTAACATCACACAAATTTACAAAAAGCAATGTCACATTAGTGCAAGAGGTTTCAAGATTTGTCAAAATTGAGGAAAGCTCAACTTGTTGAATGACAATTTGCTGAACAATGTGCTCAAGCACTTTATTATCAAATTTCTTTCCTGCTTTCTCAATTAATTTATCTTGACCACTAGAGTCCTCATTAAAATTTTGGACTACCTCTTCTAATTGCAACACAATATGTTGAGAAGAATCTATCTCAATAACTATTGCCTCATACAAAATGTTCTTGGCATCATTTATAATTTTATATTCTTTGTCTCTTTCTTCTCTCAATTTCTTCTTCTTTGCCTTCTTTTGGAGGAGTTGACTAGCTATATGCATTTGATCCATAGTGAGATTATCAAAGTCCCATTTGGGAATTTCTATTTTCTCATCTAGGTCTATATCCTCTTTTATCTCCTTTCCTCTACTCAAAAATCTTGTACTCAGTTGAACCTTGGGTTCAACTATCCTTGTACTTAATGCCTTTGAATCTGAGATGGAAACAATTGTAGATATACTAGGACTTACTGTGAAAATTGATATAGTACTTACTATTGGAATACTAATAGGAATTCTTTCTGAATCCAAAACTAAAGAAGACAAAACTATAGTATTCAAAAATGAAATACTTACTGCTGAAAAGCTCAAAATTGTAGAGGCCACTATACTCATGCTTGATGACTCAGTAGCTAAAGAAGTGAGAGGTTGCAGCATGGTGGATGAAGTGGAAGTCACTTCTACTATAGATACATTGAGCTAAATGGGGGCAAAGAGTGATTGGACATTTGAAGCACCTGTAGTTGTCACAATCAAACTTGTTGAAGCTATCTTCGAGCTTGATATGTCTACTAGTTTGCTTGGAGAGTGAGGAAGTGAGGCAATGACTATGACTGCTATCTTCATAGGGTCATTCTCCTCATTATCTTATTTTTCTTCCTTAGTAGCTTCTTCCTCTTTATCTTCTTCAACTTCCTCATTGTCAAAATGTGTGGGCTTAGTGTAAGTTTCTTCTTCCTCATCATCACTGTCTACTGGGATGTCACTTTGTTTATGCAAATGATAAACATTCTTTCACATGCTTGTGGCATTCTTAACCACATGCTCTATATCCTTGATCAAAATTAAACATGTATTAAATCTAAGAGTCATCTTATCTTCATTTTTTTAAAGGACTTTTTTACCTCAACATTTGCCATGCTAGGTAGCAACTACCTTAGGGTTTGTGCATAGATATCTTTTTTTTTTTTTGCATAGAAAAGTCCCATCTTGGCTTTATTTTCTCTAATAATTCATTAGAGATTTGGGAGTCTATCTGACCTAGAGAATACTTCCATTTTCCCATTTTGGTTAACACCAGTTCTTCAACCTATTTCTTTTTTGCTTCTGATGTTGTTTCATACTTCAAGGATTTGAATATTTCTATACCTGCACCTTCTTCCAATTGTTTGAATTTTTCTTGGAAGGTGGGAGGAGGTTTGCTAAAGACAATTTCACTACCTTACTAATTGAATTTCTTGTTCTCTTTTCATCTTTCTTACTTCTTCTTGTAGGGAACCATTCTTGTTTAGGAGTTCTTTGATTGCATCATTTGCTTCATTTGAACTGCTTGAAGGGAAAAAGTCTTCAATTATTTCTTCAATGTACTGATGATTATTCATCTAATTTGCAAGTTCCTTCCTTCTTTTTAGGGATTGGGAAAGTTTCTCCTTAGCTTTCTTGAGTTGTGCAATGGCCATTTCTAGATCCCACTTTTCATTGTCAGTTGCCTTATCAAGTATGAATATCTCCATATTCTTGATCTTTGATCAAGGTGTTAAGCTTTCTCCAGAGAACCACAAAGCTTTGATACCAATTTTTGGAAAAATTCAAGACTATGCTAGGTTGCTAAGAGGGGAGGGGTGAATTAGTAACCTCTAAAACTTTATCAAATTCAACAAGTTATAGCAATATACCAATTATCATTTATTGATCTAATTACATGCATGAGAAACTAAAAACATAAAACATTCATAACACTTGAACATAATAATTTGGTGACCCAGAAACCTTCCAAATAGAAAGTAAAACTAGAGTGGGGATGATACCCACCAAACTTCAATATTGCAGCATAAAGTTGGCCTATTAAGGCTTACAATGATCACTTCTAATGATCTGCCGTACTAGGAGCAATTAGGACTACTACGTCCACCTTGTTGAAGGATTTACAAACACACAATAAAGTATGCACTCTATTAAGAGATTTAAGAAAGTCTGTTAAGTCTACCTTGTGAAAGGATTTAGACTGATTCACTTGTTAGAATGAAACAATCGATCTCTAACTTACAACTAATTTTTTGATAGAGATTCTTTGAAGTACTGATCACCTTTTGTGATGGATATGTCTCTGCTGCTCCTTTTCTAATATGGCCTTCAATATATACTTTATCTACTACTTGATCACATTCGCATTCTTATATGTTCATTATCTTGCATACTACATTGGATATGATACAATACATTACATATATATACCAATCCAATTTACAAAATTACAAAGTCGGCCAATAAACAAGTTAATGCAAATATTACAAAGTCGGCCCAAATGAAGACACTTAGGTTTTGAAGACTGACTTGGTGAAGTTCTGATACTTGTCATCCACTGTCACTACTCAATATCATCATGCATTCAGAAGAAGTAAAATCTTGGTCCATACTAATCACCTCAAAGTAGTCTCAAACTTGGTCTACACTGGTGACTCAGTAAATACTGTCACTTGTCATAAACCGAATCACTTGATAAATACTAATCATCATACAACTTGGTTAACACTAGCTTTATATTCCATGAACTATAAACTCGGTAAAAACTGCAAGGCTTGGTAACCTCTGAACTACTCGAGTTGAATTGCTAGACTTCACACTGCCTGATTTTGCTCAATTTGAACTATTGCACTTCACACTAACTGAATTCCCTTGGTAACCACTGGAATGCTCGGTAGAAACTAGAATTAGTCCAGAAGACTTGGTAGCATCTATAGAGCTCAGTGGCTACTAAATTACATGGAAAACACTGTAGATTGTTCAATGAGCTTGGTAGCCATACAAAATTTGAATAAGTGTTGTCACTAATAAACAACTTGACTTATATGTCAACAATAAGTACATGCACATGTAAGTATAATACCTATGGGGAACAACATTTCATCACTTTCTTTAGGATCATATAACTTTGTCCTCTACATAGTACATTGCAATAAATAATAACTGACACCTTCATGATTTCTAGTCTCAACAATCACCATAAAACATCTCCTATAGAACAAGTATACATACATGTGTACGATATATATAAGACAGTTCATTGATAATTAAATAACAAGTTGAGATTAATTTTTATGATACTTACCCACTTTTACCAATCCAAAGATATGATTATAATAATCATAAATTAATGGAATATCATCAAAATTTTCACCATCTTTATCAAATATATCAATAACATCAAGTGGTACCAAAATCCATGCACCTGTATATCCACATGTTTGATTGATGCATTCTTGATAGTCTTCATCAATGTATTTGTCACAAAAACATGAGTATTCTCTTGTCTTCAATGTCTAATATCGATTATCTGTACTCAAGACTAAATATAAGGAACATGTCTTTTCTATCCTTTTGCAACCATGTATGTTTTTTCTTATAACACCTGAAAGTTCATTACATTGAAAATATGGACAAATTAAATTTAAGCTTCAACGAATTGAAAGATAAAACTTTAAAATGAAATTTTAAAACTTAATAGCATAAAATTTAGACATATGTACACATCCATACCTATTATCTCCCAAAAAACACTATATGGTACTTATCGACTCGTTGTTGATGATGTCCTGACCTTATCTAATGTAAAATGTATCTTAGACCATTCAACAACATCATGTGCATCATTTATATGAACTCCCTAATAATTCATTTGATACTTTCACAAAGCACATTTGATATAAGCTCCAACACCACCATGTTCACCTTTTCCATGCCCACTCTCAAAGAAATTCCATATGTATTTTATATTCTCATTGCAATGATATCTACATAATGCATAAAATGGTCTAGATGATTTGAATTGGGTGGCACAACTATCAGACCAAACATAATGTTTATCAACATTTATGTCTCTTTCTTTCAAATAAGAAAAGAACATATTAAAGCAATGTTCTACATAGTGAATGTCATGTTCTTTATCATCATTTATATAAAAGTGATATTCCTTTTTAATGACTCGTGTTTCAACTATACTCTAAACACCATCCAAATCTAACTATGCATGTCTATATAAAACATGTACCATAATAATGACTTGCTTAGAAAAAGAAATAATTTGATTGAATTGATTTCTAATGAACAAAGGAATAGTTCTCTGCAAAATCAATGATTGATACAATCATTCCAAGTGGGAAATTATCTCTCAAAGTTTGAAACTATTGTGCTTGCCACTTTGTAGAAAATGCGTGACAAATATAAGGTTAAATCAAATTCTTAAATCTATCTATAAATGTTACAATAGGTAACTCCTCTTCAACATATTCCAACCTTTTTGTCTCTTTCCCCAACTTTCTCTCATTCTTCACATACTTGTAACTTTTGCAATTCAATTTTTAGTTACATCAATATTTTCAATTTCCAAAGGGAATAGAGTCAATTCACCACATGTTCCACATAATCCTTTGATGCAATTTATTTGACCAGTTGGATCATCTATTTTGTCACATAGAATGGATGATATAAAATCACTTCTTCTACTAGGAGGAGCAACATGAAAACCATATCTATCTTTTACAAACTTTTGAAATACCTAATACTAGAGATCAAACTCAATATGATGATGACAACACGTTTGAAACATTTTGTTTGAGCTCACAAAGTATGGCTTCAATTTTTCAAAAAATATTTTCCCAATTTTTACATTAGGATGTTCATTACAAAATGACACATATAACTCATGTTGTGTTGTGTCCAACCAATGTTTTGTATGATGTTAATCTTGACCAGATACAATCCTATCCCTGAAAACATCTCTACTATTTGATGAAGGATGAGTGTTATCAATAAAAAATGATATGATTAAATATTTTAATCCCTCATCCCTATTAGAACGAGGTGCTCTACACATGATTGCCCAATTTCCTTAAGTAGTATTGTCATCCAAAATTAATCTTCTCTTAACATATTCTCTCATTGTTTTCCTACTAAGACCCATTTTAGATGAAATTGAAGATATTTGTCTATTTTGGGTCATGTTCTTATATACAACAGATATCAACATCACTTTTCTTGCCATGGAATTATCTTTAGTTTAAGACTACTTTCCTATGTTTCTCAAACCTTGTTTAAATTTTTCAATCACATCAGTTTGCATGTTAGAAAATCTTCTCTTCTTTGATGTTGTGTCTACACCTAACAATTTAAATGCCTCTTGCAACTTCTTTTGTGTAAGCAAAAGTGAAAGCAACTAAGCTTGTTCAAGTGTTTCAATATTATCAAATTTAGTCATTATTTCTCTTATCTTCTTATTCATTGACCTTTTCTTAGACAAACTTAAGGGTTGAACAATAGCTACAAGTGTTCTCAATGTATCCACATCCATTTTAAGTAAATGATCTAAAATTTTATGAGAAATTCCATTCTTTATAGATTGGGAAATATTTATGAGTTCATCCATACCAATTCCTACACCTGATCTTGACCCTTCTCTAACTTCTGTAACTAGAATTTCTACAAGTAGCGATCTTGAGCCTTCTCCAACATTCATTGTTTGAGATTCTGCAGGGAAAGATTCTTACTCTTCTTTGAATTCTATTATTTGAACCTCTGTAGGGAGTGATCTTGAACCTTATTCAACATTCATTGTTTGAGATTCTATAGGGAGTGTTTGTGACCCTTCTCCCATATGCAATTCTTCTACTTATGTTGAGGCTCCTTCAACATTTCCTTCACCTTGTTGATTGTTTGCAACAAATTTATAAATAAATAAAAATAGATAAAAAATAAGATTGATACATAATTAAATACAAGACTATAAAAATTAAATAAAATTAATATATATAATTATAGATCTTGTTTAAGTTGATGATAAAGTGCCACAGTCTTCTAAAGATTTCTTTGTTTTGCTTCATCAGATCTCTTCCTTGCATATTTATTTTGTCTTCCTTTCTTGTTTCCTATCAAAAAATTCAAAAAATTTCCCTTTCCTTAATAAATTCATAGTAAATTTATAAAAATTTTGCAGTAACTTTATAACATTCAACTTCACTATCAAACTTTTCTCCTCACTGTAGGTGACATCATGCTTTTTCTTTTTTTGGCATGTTCGCATGAACAACACATTAAATTAAATTTTTGGTTGCCCTATTATTTATGCTTGTACGTTCATGTGAACATATGTTTGCGCAATTATGTAAAATGTGTTTGCATGAACACATTAATTTACAAAATTTTGGTGTTGTTTTCTAAAAAAAAAAATGAAATTGGCTTTTTTGACTCCCAAAATTGAGATTCAATTATCTCCTACTATAAAATAAAAAGTTCCAATTTGTGCTGCTCGGAGAAAGCTTTCCAATGACTATAATTTTAACACATATTATATTCATCAAGACTTTCAAATACGAGTTTAACTCATTATAGGTTCATTAATGATTGAACATCAACTGACTTCGAAACTTCAAAAAAAATTGTAAATTAGGTCAATTTTTTTTTTGAAAAATATCTAGGAAATAGGTTGTTGAGATAGCTTTCTATTAAAAAAATAAAATTAGATTTATGATAAATTCAGTTCAAGTTATTTGTGTCAAAATCAACACATGTCTAGATTACAATTGATGTCACTTCAAAACTTCATAAACTATAAAATATTCAACCAAATTGAATCAAACCACATGTATCCTCTAGATGATGTTACAAATCCAGCACCAAAAGAATCACCTCATTATCATTTCTAGAAAAAAAAAAGTTATGCATGTCAAGAGAACTATTTCTCTTTAAAAATATTGATTTTTTATATGTACCACCTTTTGGAGGAGAAGAAAATTTTGACTTAAAAAATAATTTTTTTAATTAAAAAATATGGTTACAAAGTAGGAATAGAGTACTAGAAACCACTAGTTTACATCATCTTGAAATTATTCATAGTTTTAGAGATATATTCACTCAAATGTGAGGTTTGCTTCAAAAATATTGATTTCAGTGTCAAAATTGGTCAAAAAGTGACACCTACTATTGTGGTATCACCCCTAGAGTTCACACAAAGTAATCTTTAGGGAGGGAACTTAAAAAGAGAGTTTAAGAGGAATAGCAATCATTTTTTCATTGGGAAGGGAATGTTGGAAATACAAATGGGAAATGTATAATTCTGAGTGGGGGTGGGGGGGTGAATTAGAAGTACTAATCTTTAACCAATAAAACATTTAAATTTAAAACAATATATGCATAAACATATTGAAATAACATGTAAAGTAAATACATCCACATAAACACTTGACACCAAATATGATTACCCAGAAACCCTCCAGTGAGAAGGTAAAACTGGGGTGGGGATAACACTCACAATTCTTCACTACTACAACAATAAAGTTCACATATTAAGGTTACACGGTTTGACCATTTTCATGATCTACCCTATTATAAGCTTACAAAGGATTGTTAGATCCTACCTTGTTAAAGGATTTTAACACCCTATTAAACATGTGCCTACCTAAAGGAATTTAGAACACTCACTTGGAATGTAACCTTGTTAAAGGATTTCACTATGCTTGTTAAATCAACCTTAATACAAAGGATTTCATCCTCCTAATACAATTGTTAGAAAGTATAGTAGAATGTTTGATCTAATACACATACAATATGGTATTGCTGATTTTAGATCTCAATTCCATTCATCTTGATCCTTTCTGATCTGGTATGAAATTGTTGTATCCTCGATCCTCTGTTCTACAAACTAATTTTGCAATTTTGTCCTTCTTCTAAGTCACCTTGAATGTATACTAATCAATTCACCTCTTTCACTTCCTTCAAATTTTCACTAGCATTAACTCCTCTCATGCATTCTCTAATGCTCTCTCTCACATACTGAATTATGGGGCTTTGTCTCCCTTTAAATTTTTTTTGGTGGCTTAGGGTTAGGTATGAATCTATGATTGAGATTCATTCATTTTTCTCACTCAATTCCTTCTATTTTACTGATTGGTTACATGTTGATAGCATATGGAATCCAAATAGATTCAATCTTATCTTCAAAGCTTCAAGATCTATCCATATGTTAGCTTCAAAAATGGTTCACATAGTTGTTTGTGCCATCACAAACAACTGGGTCAATTTTGTGTTACTCGAAACTTGTTAATACTAATTCTTGACACATACTATAATTCTATATGGCTCAACACTTGAACTTGCTCGGCATCTATTGTTCACTTGGCACTTGAACTACTTAGAACTTACTATTTACTCAACACTTGATTTACTCAGCACATGAGTGACTTGACACTCATTGCAATTCGACATCTATTCACATTATACTTGGCATATGTTACTGGCTCAGCATGAATTTAGTAAAATAGCTTAAGTGTGTTGACACTCAATTGTCAAAACCAATTTGAGATCAATAATCTCTTCCTTTGACATGAGTGGCAAAAACACTTAACTATACATGATGAATCTAATCTCCACGAGTATAATATACATCCAATTCAACATATATACAAAACTTCAAAATTGTTCAAAATTTTGTAATGAACCATATACCTCAAAATTTTATAACTCCCCCTAAGTTGATGTGGCTTTTCTATATCTAAAATCTCTCTGAGTAGATTTTCCTCTTGCTAATACTCTTTGTCTTCATTCTAATCCTTTTTTTCTGATATGCCATGTTCTTCTATTTACTCCCCCTTTCTTCTCTTTGTTTATTTGTAACTCCCCCTTTCACATATCTCCCCCTTTTTGATACTTATCAATTCCCCAATTGCCTATTGCAATATCTAGTGATTTGATTTGGATGGTTGTCTCTGTTGCAAGGTGAACTAAGCGACATAATGTTGAAAGATTAGGATCTTTCTTGAGTACTATTTCAGCATAGGCTAGTTATTTTTGTAGTATTTCCATGTGAGGGGTTAGGGAGGCTTGAATCTGGATTAGCTTGGCTCTTGTATTAGCCTCTTCTACTATTAATACAATAAGTTCCTTTTGTGTGTGAAGTGTTGAATGAAAGTGCTTCTCACTTTGACCTAGGTTTAATGGTAATTGCATACCAAATACTTTTAGGTTTCACTCCAGACTCATAATCCTTTGGCTCATTTTTTGTGTGAAGAGCGTGGAGTCACACAATATGGTGTACAGTGAGAATATATTCTCAAGTACCTTCTCCACTTTTTCAATCTTTGTAGCCAGTTCCACTTGTGACAATGCTATTAAATGGATATCTTCTTATTTACCTTTCCTTGAAACTTCTTTTCAGACCATTCCATGAGTTTTGCATTGGTTTCTTGGTCTTCATTTGTCACCTGATCAACAATTTCTTACAATTGTTCCAATATTGGCTTGGTTTCATTAGGTGTTTTCAAGTTGAATTCATCTAAAAAGATGTTTTTGATGTCATGTAATGCTTGCTTTTTCTTATACTCTTTTCTGAGTATTTCTTGGTTCTTCTTCCTTTCCAATGCCTCTTGCATCTCATTGATCTGTTCAAGGTTCATGGTTTCATAGTCATATTTTGGTATGACTAGCTCCTCATCTAATGTTGGGTCTCCATAGTGAAGTACCCTTTTAACCTTTTTGGAGCTCAAGCCTGGTGCAAAAATTTGAAGTGGCAATTCATTAGTGCTCAGTTTCTAAAGGACTTTGGTAGGAGTGCCAGTTGTTGGTAAATTAACCAATGTCTAAATGGCTTCTTGCTTCTTTTCCTTTGGAATGTCCTTGTCTTCTTTTAGTTTTTCTTATCAATCACAATTATCTATGGTGCACCTTGTGTTTGTGCATTAGGTACACATGCCTCTATCTATCTTGTTTGTTTCTTTGTGGGCTCCTCTATAGTCTAAGCCTGTTGGTTAGCCATAACAATTTTGATTGTAGTATCAACCTTTGCTAATGTATCTTGTGATGCTTGATCTTGAGGTTAACAACTAGTAGTTGTAGGGATGAAAAAAGGTGGTTCTTGTGTATTCACCTTATCACTAGTTATGTCAGCTACTACTTTTTGTAACATTGACCAACACTGGACTATCACACAATTTTTCCTATAATGTTGATTGATCAAGGATCTTCTTTAGATCCTCTGTAGTTAGTGGATTGATGTTTTGAGTTGATCTGTCTAGAACATCTTTTACTTTTATCATGACTGTAGGTGTGTTTGAGTCATGTGGAGGTCTTCATAGTGGCAATTATGTGTCTTGCACACTTTGATCTATTTATTGCTCCTCAGTTGTTGTCATTTCATCTCCCTCTTGTTGTGCCTCCTCCACTGTATTATCTACCTTTTCTTTCCCAATTTCACCTTCCTTATCATTTTCCTCATCTTCTCCATTTTTCCTTCCCTCAAAGGGATCTTCCTTTCCTTCCTTGATAGTAGTCAACCCATATATCAACTTCCACATTTGAGTTGATTTCCTTACAACATTTTCAACCTTGTTTTGAAGTATGTTGAAGGCTCTATACTTGGGTGCAAATTTGCTACCATGTTTCTTATTTGCCTTGGTTGTTTGCCCTTTTGACAATTTTGGCATCACTTGTGCCAATGTGGATTCTCGTATTTCCTTCTCCATATTTTGACAATAATGCCATTTATTCTCAAGAATTGAATATAAATCTTTGGGCATAGTAGTGTCAAATTCGAGAGGGGTATTCTTGAATTTTTCCATCATGGCATACATTGATTCTTCAACTTTATTTTGATTTTCTCTACTCAATTTATCAAAATCAATATTTTTCAAACTAGTTAAGTTTGCATTATTCCTAACATTGTCACAAATGTTTTCAATATCAAACTTGGGAGCATGACTTACCACTCTGAATTGGCTTGTATCTTTTGACTCGATCCTTTCATCATCAGATTCTAGTTGTGCAACATATTTTCTCCTTAATTTCTTCTATGCATGACCTTTTTGTTCAGTAGCCTTCTTCTTCTCTTTTATTTGCTCCTTAAAATTTTGAGTGGTGGCCCTTGTGGTTGCTCTTATGGCTAGAACAATAGGCTTTGCAATGCTTGGTTTTGCAATGTTCTTACCCTTTGGCTGAGTTGCAGGCTATATCTTAGCCTTTCTCTTCTTTGGCTCTTGTTTTGCTAGTGCTTCCTTGGCTTGTTCCTCCTTGGCACCTTCTTCTTCTTCATCTTCACATAGCTTTGGTTAGGGCAAGAGGTTCCTGGCCCTACTCTTGTTCTTCCTCTTCTTCTTCATCATCATCATCATTGCCTTTAGCTCCTTCACCAAATTTAGCTTTTAGCTTCTTTAACATTTTATTCTTCTTCTTTAGAGTTGTGGCAATTTTCAATTCCATTTTAACTTTGGATTTGTCAACATCATAAGTACCAAAGATTTTTGCTAACTTATCAATTTCTTCTACAAGTAGTGTAGTGATGGCAACTAATGCCTCATCTATGTTGATTTCATACTCCAAAGGCCTTAGCCATCTCACTCTAGGTACTACAGCCTAGATAAAGGTGTACCAATATCTACCAAGAAACATATGTCATTATAGTACTTCTCCACTAGAGAAACAGGAATTCTCAACCCCTGTTTCATTGACTGCTTGAAATCCTCAAAATAACAAGTCATCACAAACTCAAAATTGTCTCCCATTTTCTCTATCTACTCATTTATTTGCATAGCCACAAACCTATTTGTCTTCCATCCTACCTTACCAAAATATGGAAACTTATTTTAAACATAAAAGAATATGCATATCAATATGGAACAAAACTTACATTGAGCAATTTTAGATCTCTTTATTGCTCCTAAGTTCTCATTTATTTTCTGTAACTATAGCTCTACCACATCATAAGTATGATCTTTCTTCATAATCTTGTATCCTACATCAACTACTATACATGGCACACTATTTAGTTGGCTTGACTGATAGAATTTGTGAGATATGACTCTCATTTCAAATTCAAGAAGTGGATCCTTGATAGTATCAATGGTCATTCCTCTCTTGTTCCATTTGTCCCTATATTTTTCTCAATTGCTTCTTTTGAGTCACTCCTTAGGGTCTTGGGCCATTCTAGGGTTGGATATCTAGTAAACTTATGTAAAATCCTCTTTGATAGTTTGATAGGTCCTCCTTCTAGCCATAGGCATCCATCATGGATTTGGCTTAAGACAATTCTTATCCATTCTATTTTGAAGATAGTGGAGAAATCTAGGGCACGAGTTAAGCCCTTCCTCTCTACGATTTGGAATTCTTCTTTCAAAACTCCATTTTGACATAATTTATCATATGCCTAACAAATTTCCATGTCTCCTATTCCTCCAACCTTGCAATTATAAAACTTCCTTACATCTTGAACCATTACAACCTTGGGTGGAATGATTGATAATGCACCTGCCAGGTCATTTTTGCATGCAACCTTAGGAATAGCCCTAAATTCTGGGTGTTTTACCTCATTACTAATCAACTAAACTTCAAAAGGTTCCTTATCCTTAGGATTCCTAGAGCTACAGGCCATTTTGCAAACTAGGGTTTCAACAAATTTAAAACTGTGTAACTGTGTAACTCGGCACATGAAGAATACCTTTAGATCGGTGGAATGATGCTTGATCCTTGTTGGAATTCATGCAAATGCTTCATTCTTGCTCATCAATCACTTCTTTTCTCTGCTTGCTCTTGCTCTGTGTTTGTAATGATGATAAATGAGCAAAAATTTGCTTTATACCCTTTCAAATTATAGCATTTAATGCATGGTGAATGTACAATTGTAAACTCATCTTTTATGCAATTTCTATTTCACTTGGCATCCATGGGTTTTTCCATCACTCGACAGCTACTACTAACTCGGCTTCAATAGGCTTTGGCTGACAACTTGACACACACTAAAATTTTACTTAGTAATTGAATAGAACTTTTCACACTCGATAGTAAGATGAAAACTTAAATTTTGACCTTGGTTTTTCCTTGTTGACTTGCATCTTTATTCATGCTAGTTTATCCTTTTCAGCACTAACTTATCTTGGACCTGATGTATGATAAGGTATTGAAATATCAGTCCCACATACCTCTTTTTACTTAGTTTGATGAGATGTGATCACTTGACCTTTCAGGTGAAGTGATCCCTTCATTTGATGTGTTGCATCCATCTTTCTTCCTCCATGTTTTGTTCATCTCTCCTTTGATGTGCTCAACATCTACCATGCCATTTCCTTTATTGAACTCTGAGTTAGGTGCCTTTTTCATTGTTGGGAAATGCTTGCTGATATGATCAGTCTTCAAACAACTAAAGCATGTAGTTTGACTCAACCATCTATTGTAACTACCACTAAAATGTGTTCTTATGCTATTCTCAAGGATGTGTCCATACTCTTGACGATAATAATAGCTGTGTCTTGTATTGTAATCCCAATTATAGGAATTTTCATGGCTTCTTCCCTTGTTTGATGACCATGTGGACTTGGATCTACATTCAAAGGCCTTGTGTCCAAACTTTTGACAATTGTAGCAGCGTCGTTCAAATTTTGGTGCATACATGGTTTTGGTTCTGCATTCATGTGCCTGATGACCTTGTTTGTTGCACTTGTAACAATGAGTCATGTTCTTTGGCTTAGCTCTGACTAGCATTCTTGCTCCTGAAAACATTAGTTGTGTGTCCTTTCTTTCCACAATGATGACAAGTAGGTTTAGAATTCTTATCTTTATTTTTTCTTTCCTCAAAAGCTTTGGATGTTTCTCCTTCTTCAGTGCTTGTGTAGCCCAATCCTGATGTGTCTTTACTAGATCTAGGGGATTTCAGTAGTTGCTCAAAGTACTTGATGGCTTCATTTGGCTTGTTAAAACTTTCAAAAAATTCCTTCTCTCTTTTCAACTCATTCTTCAATTGCTCATTCTATAACTTCAATGTAGTTATCTCAATGTCATTGAAATTTAACTCATGATAGGCATTCATCATTTGGCTTAGGGTGTCCAATTTTATGTTTGAGATCCTAGATAGCTCTATTGATTTTATTCCAATCTATTTGATAAAATTCTTTTGTCTTCTTCAATCATGGCCTTGTCTTCTATAGCTTTCTTCTTTTCCTCAGTCACCTCACATAGAAAAATATCTTGTGGTTGTTGTTCCAACTTGATATTTCCGATCTCCTCAACTTGTGCTCCATTCTTGTCCATGAGATCTGCAATTGCTGCATCAAATTCATAGGAGTTACCATTTGCAAATAAATTTTTTGTGTCAATATCTTTGTATTAAGTGTCATTTTCTACCATAGAAATATCTTTCCTTCTCTTTAGTGAACTTTTCAAGGCATCTCTAGCTTCATTCTCAATTGTTGTAGTAGGAGATGCATCTCAATCTCCTGATTCTCAATGGTCTTTTCAAACTTCTAAACCTCTATCTCAAGATCTTTTCTCTAAGTTGTAATGCTTCTCCTGATGAGAACTCAGGCTCTAATAACAATTGTTGGAAATACAAATGGGAAATGTACACTTCTGAGAGGGGGGGAAGGGTTTGAACTAAAAGTACTAATCTCTAACCAATAAAACTTTTAACTTTAAAACAATGCATGCATAAACATATTGAAATAACATGTAAAGTAAATGCATCCATATAAACACTTGACACCAGATATGATTACCCAAAAACCCTCCAATGAGAAGGTAAAACCGGGGTGGGGATGAAACCCACAATTCTTCACTACTGCACCAATAAAGTTCACCTATTAAGGTTACATGGTTTGACCATTCTCATGATCTGACATGTTAAAGGCTTACAAAGGATTGTTAAATCCTACCCTGTTAAAATATTTCAACACCCTATTAAAAGTGTGCCTGGCTAAAGGACTTTAGAAAATTCACTTGGAATGTCACCCTGTTAAAGGATTTTACTAAGACTATTAAATCAACCTTAATACAAAGAATTTCATCCTACTGATATAGTTGCTAGAAAGTACAGTCGAATGTTTGATCTGATACATTTACAATCTGGTATTGCTGATTTTAGATCTCAATTCTATTCATCTTGATCCTTTTTGATCTGATATGAAATTGTTGCATCCTCGATTCCTTGTTCTACAAACTGATTCTATAATTCTGTCCTTCTTCTAAGTCACCTTGAATGTATACTAATCAATTCACCCCTTTCACTTCCTTCAAATTTTCACTAGCATTACCTCCTCACATGCATTTTCTAATGCTCTCTCTCACATACTAAATTATGGGGCTTTGTCTCCCTTTAAAAAGAATTTGGTGGCTTAGGGTTAGGTATGAATCTAGGATTGAGATTCATTCATTTTTCCCGCTCAATTCCTTCCATTTTTCTGATTGGTTACATGTTGATCGCATAGAGAATCTAAATAGATTCGATATTATTTTCAAAGCTCTGAGATCTATCCATATGTCGACTTCAAAAATGGTTTACATAGTTGTTTGTGCCATCACAAACAACTAGGTCAATTCTGTGTTACTCAGCACATACTATAATTCTATTGACTCGACACTTGAACTTGCTCGACATCTATTGTTCACTTGGCACTTGAACTACTTGACACTTACTATTTATTCAGTACTTGATTTACTTGGCACATGAGTGACTCAACACTCATTGCAACTCAACATCTATACACATTATACTTGGCATATGTTACTAGTTTGGCATGAACTTAGTAAAAAACTTAAGTGTGTTGACACTCAATTGTCAAAACCAATCTGAGATCAACATGGAAAACAAGTACTTCTGCAAGAAGATAGAGAAGAATTTGGGAGGTAAACAAACCATTTACTAGAAGATTTGCATAGGAGGAGGATTAATTATGCTTGATTTAGCATGGACACCATCTAGTTTTAGCTATATTCTCCAGGTTTCCTTCTTATTTCTATTAAATGTTTAACAAATTGATTTCTCTCCATGACAGGAATGATTGAATTTTTTTCTTCTATGTATGAGCTAATATTGGGCTTCTTGTTAGTTTTCATCCAAGAGCATACTCTTCTAAATTGATTTGGAGTGCATTTTTCTTAAAACCATATTTTATCACTTTGAAAATTAGCTACAAAATTTAGAATTTCTACCTATCGAAAGACAAGGTTAGCAACTTACTCAACCAATAGGAAGGAAAAAATTATAATAAGCTATGCTCTATATGTAACAATAGTTGTAGAAAGTTCTTAAAAACTTCTTTGATTTCATTGAGGAGAAAAGAGATTTTTGTTTCACCAAATTGAATGGAAGTTCCAAAAATTTATTATGTATGTGCATCGATAGATGAGAGAGCCATATTAATTTGACATTTTGCTTTGTTGTTGAAAAAAAATTGATACAAGTATGAATACGTGTTTCAATCATTGTTTTATCATTGATGTCAAACCCGCTACTTGCTCATAAGACAATTGCTTAGATAATTTTAGTACTATCATTTGTTTGATTGATGAAGAGGATTTGAATAAATAAGGTAACAATAGCACCTAGAGGAAAGGTTGAGTTATGATATGGAAAAGGAGTACAAGGCTCAAGTAAGACAATGATAATATAGTGCATTGATAATCTACTTAAAGTTGCAAAGGGTAGGTACACTGATTAAGTTTGGAAGAACAAGTTAAATGAAGTATGTCTGCCAAGCTTAACAATATGCATAGTAGGTGCTGAGCAAAGTAATTGCAAGTCAAGAAGAAAATTAGTTGGAGCCAAGAAAACTCAATTTCAGTGTAAGTTGAGTAAAGTTTAGTTGATTTCAAGAAACAATAAACTTTAGTTTGGGCCAAGTATTTTGATAGAGGATGTCGAGCAATGCAGTATGTGTCGAGCATCATAAACAAGTTAATGCCAAGTGTTAGCATTTTGAGAAAGATCATAAAATTGATGAATCTAAGCTAATAAGTTTAATTTCTTGGGTTGTGTGAACCATGTGGAAGATAAGCTTGATGAGTTGGTGGCACAAAATTCATGGTGAACTATTTTGAGGTGAATTCAAAGAGGATTGAAGGAGAAGTTTCTAGAAAGGAATGAAATGAAATGATGGGTAGATTCATTGAATCCTACCTAGTCTAATATAATCCTAAAATGAATGATAGAGGATGAATGGAAAAAGATTTAAATTCTCTATTTATAGAGATGGCTGGTCAGAAGCAAAGTTTCTCATGTGTGAGAACCTAAGGAAAACAAGGAGTCTAGGATATTGCTTCATTCAGTGACCTAAGAGAAGAGATTGTATTGGTATGAAAAGCAAGAAGGCTTAAGGGTATGGATGCTTGAAGGGTGAAAAAGATGTGAGAGTTGAAGTGTGTGAAAGTCAATCAGAATGAAGGACTAAAAATAGAGATATGTAATCTATAAATGGAGTTTTATGTTGTTATCATATCAAGCCTTACTGTTACTTTCTAATCATTGTACCAGTCTAGGGTAAATTCTTTGGATTAAGGTTGACCTAATAGTCATTTTAAAATCCTTTAATTGGGTGACATTCCAAGTGAATGATCTAAATTCCTCTAACAAGGCTCACTCCTAATAGGGTAATTGAAATCCTTTAACCAAATCACATTTAACAATGTGCATTGTAATCTTTAACAGGGTTGGCCTTTTACAAGGCATCACTTCAGAAGAGTGAGAAAGAGTAGCACGTGACTGGTGGTTTTTCCCAAATTGGGTTTCCACATTAAATCATTGTGTCAAATGTGTTATTGAATTTGTTATGTTTCATGTTTATATTTCTACAAAGTTGATTTAATAGTAACCTACAAGTTTAAGTGATTGTATGATCTAATGGATGCATGCATGATGAAAATGTTTTATGGATATGGGTTCACTAAGTTGTGAAAAGTTTTAATTGAACAATTGGACCTTGGAT
Source organism: Cupressus sempervirens (assembly GCA_028749045.1). Taxonomy (NCBI): domain Eukaryota; kingdom Viridiplantae; phylum Streptophyta; class Pinopsida; order Cupressales; family Cupressaceae; genus Cupressus; species Cupressus sempervirens. The sequence continues at coordinate 712,932,500 of CM053792.1, forward strand.
AAATGATTCACCTCCCCCACCCCCACTCACTTATTCTAAATAATTCCAACAATTGGTACCAAAGCCATCTGCTTAGGAGGACTAGTTTGAAGGTACTAGAAGAAAAAATATCAAGATGTCAAAAAGAGAGGTACCCAAGCTTAATAGAGATAACTTTCCTACATGGAAAAGTTTGATGAAGCTACATATAGGAGGTCTTGGAGATTATGTACAATCTACTATCACCATAGAGCATGTTGAGCCTGTTAGAGCCCTAACTACTGAAGATCTAAAAAAGAAGAAAGAACACAACCAAACAATGTTGGAGATTTCCTTTGCCGTAAGTTATGCCAAGTTTGATGATATCAAGGGTTATGATTATCCAAATAAAATGTGGGATACTCTACACACTACCTATAGAGGTGACACAAATGTTCTAAGAGCCAAATCTGAAAGTCTTAGAGGTAAGTTTGATTATATGAGAATGCAAGAAGGTGAGAATATTGCTCAATATTGTGCTACGATAAAAGATGTTGTTAATGCAATAAGAGGAGCTAATGGTAAAATAGGTGATGAGATTGTACTAAAAAAAGTTTTAAGAACACTCCTACCTATTTATGTTATTAGAGTTTCTACAATACAAGAATAGAGATGTGTACCAGGTTCTAATCTGACTTTTGAAGGTCTGGTAGGTAGGCTCACTGCTTTTGAGATATCTAATTTTGATAAGTACAAACATGACAATGTTGAATATGCTTTCAAAGTAAAGATGTCATTCAAGGAACTTAATGAGAAGAAGAAGAAAAAGGTAAAATATGTGTCTAGTGAAAATGATACATATGAGAAAGATGTAGATCGACTTGAAGCACTAATAGCAAGGAGATTTCACAAAGGTAAAGGCAAATTAAAAGGTAAGTTACCTATGACATGTTTAAATTGCAATGAAGTTGGTCATATTGTTGCTAGATGTCTAGAGAAGAAGAATTATAGAGGTGGAGGCAAGTACAAAAGTAGAAGAGATGAAGACATCAAATATTACAAAGACATAGTCAAGAAGTCTTGCTACATTGCTGAAGAGTAAACAAAAGATGGATCTAATGATCATGATGATGAGGTGTTGTATGTTGCAATGAAGGATGAATATGATTGGGATGAGGCAATTAGTCTTGTGTGAAAAAGAATGATAGATGGATCATTGATAATGGGTGTTCACATCACATAATTGGAGATAAAAGTAAGTTCATTACCTTCAATTTTTATGATTGAAATAGTGTAAGGTTTGGTAATGATGCACAATTTTTGATAAAAGGAAAAGGTTCTATCAAACTCACAGAAAAGATTTTATGTGACAATGCTTATTATGTTGAAGGACTTAACTATAATTATTTGAGTGTGTCACAATTGAATAATTCAAGTTGTAAAGTTGAGTTTGATAACAAAATTGCTAAGATATATTATATTGATGGAAAACTAATTGGAAAAGGTGATCAAACTAGAGGTAATCTATTCTAGCTTGATATAGAGAATGCTACTTGTTTAGTTGTAGAATTTGATGAAGTGTGGCTATGGAACAAGAGGTTATGTCATGTTAATTTTGATAACTTGGTTAGTATCAATAACATTAGAAGAGTTAGAGATTTTCCTAAGCTGAAGAAATCTAACAATATAATTTTCAAAAAATGTCAGTTAGGCAAAATGACAAAGTCAAGTTTTAAGAGTAAGACTCATACCTATAAAGGAATATTATAGATTGTTCATACTAACTTGTGTGGACCAATTTGTTAGGATTTAACCACAAACAGAACTAACAATTACATGCAAATATAAACAATATCAAAAAATAATAGATCACACAGAAAAGACCACAAGACACCAAGATTTAACGTGGTTCACACAATCCCTAGGCTACATCCATCAAGTCCAATATTATTATAATCTAGTGATTTCAACCTTATTACAATCTGTAATCCCTTACAACTCAATACTGCCACAAGAACCAATTTTCACATCACACCTTATTAAACAATCCCTAACACTAAGCCCTTTTGTACAAGTATTTGTGCCGCTTTAGGGTTAAAACTAGTTACAACATGTCAGCCATAAATTGATGAATATAAGCAATAGCCAATTGGAAAATAGTAGCCCAAAATTTTGTGCCATTAGCGAATAGTAGCCCAAAATTTTTCAAAGAATTTATGAAGTATGTACAATACCTTCTTGATTAGTCACCAAAAACTAACAATCTCCCACTTGGGGACTAATCAAACTCCACATTAGACAACAATCTCCCACTTGGAGACTAATCCTATAGAAATACTGCTACCACATAGGGCTCCCACAAGGTCAAACCATCCTAGACTTTGTTGTTCTTTTATTCCTATTTAGTCTGGAAGACCAACCGAAGTTGAAGAGGAAGTCAACTTCTCCCTTGTCACTACCTTTGTAAAGATATCTGCTAGATTGTCATATGTAGGTATCTTATCCATCTTTAACAATCCATCATCTAGAACTAACTAAATGAAATGATACCACAACTGAATGTGTTTTGTCTTTGAATGCAAAGCTGAATTCTTTGCAAGATGAATAGCACTCTAACTATCTGTAAACAAATTATTATCCTTCCAAGGGTGTCCCAATTCTTCCTAGAATATCTGAAGCCATATCATCTCCTTGGTTGCCTCTATAGTAGCAACATACTTTGCCTCTATAGTGTATAAAGCATTAACCTTCTGTAACCTAGAAACCCAACTCATGGTTGCCCCACCAACAATAAATACATAAGCAGTAGTACTCTACCTAGTATCAATATCCCCTACCAAATTTGAGTCAAAATAGCCTTGTAAGTCATTAGTAGAGCCCCCAAAGTGTAAACAATTATTGGATGTTCCTCTCAAATATTTTAGAATCCATTTGATTACATTCCAATGCTTAATTCTTGGATGACTCATATACTTGCTAATGATTCCCACTGCATGTGCAATATCTGGCCTTGTACATACCATAGCATACATCAAGCTTCCTACAACTAAAGAATAGAGTACCTTGGACATCTTATGCTCCTCTTCTTATGTCTTCAAATACATCTTCTTAGTCAACTTCAAATGACTAGGTAAAGGTGTGCTGATAGCTTTAGCATTCTCCATAGAGAAACATTGCAACACCTTCTCAACATAATCAGCCTGAGATAGCATCAACGTCTTGCTCTTCCTATCACTACAAATTTTCATAGCAAGGATTTGTTTTGCTACTCCCAAATCCTTCATAGAAAATGCATGTGCTAACTGGCATTTCAGCCCCTTAATATGATCCATTTTAGACCCAACTACAAGCATATCATCAAAATATAAACATAAAATAATGTGGCTATCATCATCCAACCTCTTCAAATAAACACAATGATCTGAATGACACCTACTATATCCATGCTTATGCATAAAATTGTCAAATTTTAGATACCATTGTCGAGGTACTTACTTCAAGCCATATAAACTTTTCTTCAATCTGCACACTAAGTTCTCCTTACCTTTGACCTCAAAACCCTGTAGCTAAGTCATATATTTCTCTTCATCCAAATCACCATGAAGAAAAGCTATTTTAACATCAGGCTCCTCCAAATGCAAATCTTTAGTGGCCAAAATACTTAAAACAATATAGATAGAAGTCATTTTAACAATAGGAGAGAATATCTCATCAAAATCAATGCCTTTTTTCTCTAGAAATCCTTTTACCAGTAACCTAGCTTTAAATCTTTTCTTACCTCCATCCTCTTCTTTTAACCTATAAACCCACTTATTCTGTAAAGCCCTTTTACCTGCAAGAAACTTGCATAAATCTCATGTCTTATTTTTTAGCAAAGAGTAAATTTTGTCTTCCATTGCAGACTCCCACTGAATCTTAGTATCCACCTACACAGCTTCATCATAACATCCAGGTTCACTAGCATCTGTTAGTAAAATAGAATACAAAGAGCGAGAAAATTTTTTTGCAGGTCTAATTAGCCTTGTTGACTATATAACATTCACTAGTGTGTGTGGTATTTGTTATTGTAGTTGTTTCACATCATGAGGAATTGTTGGAACATCATCTATTAGAGTATCATCCAACACTACATAGTCATTTTCTTTCTTCTCATGTTGTTGCAACAAACCTTTGTACAACACTTTCTCATTGAATATTACATCCCTACTTCTTACAATTTTTTTATTATCAAAATACAAAAGCCTATTACCAAATTCATTAATACCATATCCAACAAATACACATTTCTTTGACTTAGCTTCCAACTTGGTTCCATTTTCAAAATCTATATGAGCAAATGCTTCACAATCGAAGGTTTTGAGAAAAGAATAACTCACCTTCTTACAAGTTCATGCTTTCTCTAGAATACCACAACCCAAAGGAGTATAGGGACCTCTATTAATCTAATATATAGCAATATTGACAACCTCAAACCACATGTGTAAGGGCAACCCAACACGCAACCTCATGCTCCTTGCATGCTCCATTATAGTCTTGTTCATCTGTTTAGCCACTCTGTTTTCCTATGGAATCCTTGGAATAGTCTTTTGTCTACGAATACAATTAGTAGAGAAATATTCTTCAAATTCATGACTACAATACTCACCACCATTATTAGATCTGAGATATTTTAATTTCTTACCAGTCTCATTTTCAACCAAGCATTTCCATTTTTTAAAACTTTGAAATACATTAGATTTATGTCTAAGGAAATAAACCCATACTTTTCTAGTTGCATCATCAATAAGGGTAACATAATAATGAGAGCCACTAAGGGAAGATACCTAAGTCAGTCCCCATACATCTGTATGCACAAGCTCTAATTTCTCCCTCTTATTTTCCTTCCCACTCTTCACAAAACTCACTCTCTTTTGTTTTCCATACACACAACTTTCATAGAAATTCATATTTACACATCTCAAACTTGATAAAACTTTCTATGAATGAAGTATTTTTATACCTTTCTCACTCATGTTCCCAAGTCTATATTGCCACAATGCTGTATCAGAATCTACAATACCTATTTGTTCTCGCTGTTCAATTGCAACAACTATTCTTGAACATTCATTTTTCTTTAAAAAATTAAAGTAGAAGGAACAATATGATGTATACAAAGATATAAGGTGCCTACTTTCACACATTTTGATACTACAAGGGAACCTTTTGAAACCTTCCAATTTTTATCATTAAAAGTATTTAAACAACCCCTCATCACCAAGTTTCCCTGCTAAAATTAAATTCCTACTTAGCCTTGGAACATGTCTTACCTCATGTAGTAGCCAATGATTCCCATTCTGCAACTTAATCTTAATTTTTCCCTTTCAAACAATCTAACAAGGTTCATTATCCCCCAAATAAACAAGCCCAAAATCCCCTTGGACATAATCAATAAAATAACCTTTACGAGGTGTAGCATGAAATGAAGCACTAGAATCTAAAACCCATGAATCATCAACACTTTCTAAAGATAGAAGCAAAGCATCCTCTTCAGATTTGTTACTTACCACATTTGCCTCCTTGTCTCCATCTTGCATTTCTCCTTCATTTTTCTTTCAAGTCCAACAATTTTTCTTCTTGTGTTTTGTTTTACCACAGTACCAACAGTCATTTGGTCCTCTTGATTGAGACCTCCTCTCTTTTGAGTTTCCTCTTGATTTCTCACATATTCTAGAATTATTTCCTCTTTCAGTCATTCTACCTTTGCTTTGTGCATTCAAAGCACTTCCTGATGTAAATCCACCTAAGGATTTCCTATGAGTTTCCTCACTCAAAATAACACTAATCACATCATCCTATTTTAGGTTACTAGATCTAGAAACATAATTACTCACATCCATTACCAAGCCATTCTAGCATTCATGAAAAGAACACAAAATCAAGAAAGTCCTAATTTCTTCATCAAAATTGATACCCACAAAAGATAACCAAATAATAATAGTATTAAACTCATTTAAGTGATCCACAATAGATCCATCTTCTACTATTTTCATATTAAATAAATGCTTCATGAGAAATACCTTATTTGAAGGGGAGCACTTTTCATACAATTTCATTAGGGTTTCCATTAACTCTTTTGTCGTCTTTGCTTTTGTAATATTAAATGCCACCAATGGTGCCAGGCATAATCAAATGCTTCCAAGTTCCTTTCTATCTCAAATATCCCAGTTTTCATTTATCATAGATCCTTGATTCTTGGTTTTGCCTTCCAACGGCTTCCATAAATCCTTTTGATAAAGATAGTCTTCCATTTGCATCTTCCATAACTAAAAGTTTTGCCGATTAAACTTGTCAACCCTTAGCTTACCCTTGTCTATCATTGCTCCCACTCAACTGTGAGACTTTCTTACAAAGGATAACTAAAAGCCAACCTCACTCTAAGACCACTTGTTAGGATTTAACCACAAATAGAAATAACAATTACATGCAAATATAAAAAATATCAAAAAATAATACATCACATAGAAAAGAAAACAAGACACCAAGATTTAACGTGGTTTACCCAATCCTTGGGCTATGTCTAGTATTATTATGATCTAGTGATTACAACCTTATTATAATCCATAATCCCTTACAACTTAATACCATCAAAAGAACCAAATTTCAGATAACACCTTATCAAATAATCCCTAACCCTAAGCCCTTTTATACAAGTATGTATTCTGCTTTAGGGTTAAAACTAGTTACAACATGTCATCCGTAAATTGGCAAATATAAGCAATAGCCAATTGGCGATTAGTAGCCCAAAATTTTGTGCCATTGGCGAATAATAGCCCAAAATTTTTCAAAGAATTTATAAAGTGTGTAAAGTGCTTTCCTTATTAGTCACCACAAACTAACATCCCTTGGATCCAATTTTAGAAAGAGCATTTGCTAGTTTGTTGCCCTCTCTAAAAATGTGAGATATATAGCACTATAATAAGGAATCAAGCAGAGAACATATTTTTTCTAAGACATGGAGAATTTTCTATGAGAAAGCATGCTTGGAAATACAATAATTAATAATCACTGAGGAATCTCCTTCAATATGGAGATGATTATATTTTTATTTTTTTGCAGCAAAAAGACCATACAACAAAGCCAAAGTCTCATCTAAATTATTTTTCCCTAGGGAAAAAGGTTGAGCCCCAAAACATAAAATAGAACGAGAGGAGTCTCAAAGAGCAAAACCAATACCTAAATTTCTCGAATTTCTTTTAGAAGTTCCATCAAAATTAAGCTTAATAAAGCCCTACTGGGGAGAGGTCCACTTGATTTGGGATGTAATTGAAGATACATCCTTAGGAAACAAAGGAAAAGGGAGAGATGGAAACAATAACCCCTTAAAAAATTTGGCCATAGAGTTATCCCATGATGAGAATAATTGACCACCCTTAAATTTGCAAAAATAAGCATTAACCACTTCCACAATAGATCTTTCTAAGGACAAGAGAATAGATTCAAAGGATGAAGGCTAACTATAAAAAATCCTTTTATTTCTTCCCCAATATAATGGTCACAAAACCAATGATGGAATAACAATCCAAATACATGAAAAAATTGATTTATGTCATAGAATAGGCCAGGATTGAAAGAGATCCCAGATTCCAAATGGGAGAGGCATAGGAAAATTTAGTTTCTACAACACAAACTTCCAACATAGTTGTGCCAATTGAAAATTTAAAAAGAGATGATCAACTGAATTTAATTGTTGGTTATAAGTGACACATTGAAAAGGGACTTTAATATTAAGTCGAGATAATCTATCACTAGTAAGGACTCTTTTTTTCAAAACTAACCATGAGAAACAACCTTCTTTAGGAAGAACATCAGAATGCCAACAAAAGGAGAAATCTCTATGTTTAATAGCATTACTTTGTATTGATTGTAAAATTTCATACCATTGCTTAATAGAATATGAGTCATTCTCTGATGAAGTCAAAAAATTTTGATCTAGAGTCCTAGATAAAAATACCACCCTTTCTAATAGCAATTGATTTACACTAGAAGCCTTCTGATCATTAATTGGGAGCTCAAGAATGTCCTTCCAAATAACAAGCCCAGAGTGAATGTGAACTATAGAAACATAATTAGTTAAAAAGGGACCCCAATTAGAAGAAGCAATCTCCCAGACATCATTAAAGAGATCCAAATATACTAATAGAGGACATCCGTTCCATGAATCAAACCAAAATCTAACAGATTCTCCATTATGAACTTCCCATGAAACTTTGGATGTGAAGATATGTCTACACTTCATCATAAAATTCCAAATGGAAGACCCCTTTGGGAGATCTAGAGAAAATATAATCCTGGTAGTGTCTAAATTATCTACATATTTTTGTTGCATCAACTGAAACCTCTTAATGTGAGGATGAGAATACATCTTCCACACCAATTTACCACCAAAGGCCAAATTCTTGTAAGAAAGATCATGAATACCAACTCTTCTAGTAGGAGGAGTCAAAGATATATCAGACAAAGAAAGAAGGGGAATCTTCTTTTTCCCTATCATATTAGTTGTCCAAAGGAATTTCCTAATAAGACTTTCAATTTGAGTGAGAACTAACTTGGGAGCATTCAGGACTGAGAAATAATAATTTGAGAGTTGATAGAACTAATTTAATAAGAACGATCCTACTTGAGAGAGACAACAACCTAACCTTCCAGACAACAACATGGGCTTCGATGCAATTAATAACACCTTGCCAAAGCGAAGGTTTATTTTGTCAGATTAAAAAAGGAATACCTAGATATGTAGAAGGAAGATCATCATGGGGAAAGCCTAATACATTAACAATCTTATTTGACAATATAGGGTCCATATGAAAAGTATAGACTTTTGATTTTTGAGTATTGGTTCTTTGACCTAAAACATGAGTATACACATCAAGAACCTTCTTAACATGCTTTGCCTCAGAAATGGAAGTTGATCCAAACAACATGTCATCAACAAAGAGGGAGTGAGTAACTAAAATAGATTTATTTGTTGGAATTCTTTAGAATAACTAAGAGAGGGGGGGTGAATCAGTTATCCAAGGTCTAGATGTATAAATATTTTTTTTCACAATTTAGTGAACCCATAAAAATTTGTACTCATGCATGCATGCATAAGATTATGTAACCACTTAAAACTTGTAGGTTACTATGAAATCAACTTACAAAAATGTAAACCATAAAACATAACATATTCATCAACATACCTAACACAATGATTTACGTGGAAACCCAATTTGGAAAAAACTACTAGTAACATGCTACTTTTTAACTCTTCTGAAGTGATGCCCTATGAAAGGCCAACCTTGTTAAAGGTTACAATACACACTGTTAAATGTGACCCTGCTAAAGGATTTCAATCACCTTGTTAAGAGTGAGCCTTATTACAGGACTTCAGGCCATTCACTTGGAATACCACCTAGTTAAAGGATTTACAAATGACTATCAGGTCAACCTTAATCCAAAGGATTTACCCTAGAGTGATAAAATTGTTAGAGAATAACAGTAGAGCTTTCATCTGATACAACTTACAACATCTCTTGTAGATTACAAATCTCTATTTAATCCTCCATTCTGATTGGCCTTCATACTTTGCAACTCTAATAGCTTATTCACCCTTCAAGCATTCATCTCCTTAAGCCTTCTTGCTTAACATGCCATTGCGGACTCTTCTTAGGTCACTTGATGAAGCAAAACCCTTTTGACTCCTTGTCTTCCTTAGGTTCTCACACATGAAAACCTTGCTTCATGACCAACCATTCCTATAAATAGGAAATTTAGATATTTTCTTGCTTATTCTCAATTGTCCAATTTAGGGTTTTGTCTGGATTAGGTAGGATACATTGTATCTACCCCATATTCCATATCTCTTCTAAAATTTTTTCCTAGAATCCACTTTGAATTCACCTCAAAATAGTTCACCTTGAATTCTGTGCCACCATCTCATCATCCTTATCTTCCACTTGGTTCACACAATCCAAGAAAACAAACTTGTCGACTTAGATTTAGTGAATCTTTGATCTTTTAAATAATGTAACAACTTAGCATTATCAACCTTCTAATGTTTAGCACATACTATGTTGCTTGGCATCCACTATAAATCACTCAACATCAACTAAAGTTTATTGGTGCTCAACATGAACTAAACTTTACACAGCATTAATTATTTTTCTTGACATACACTAAAATTTTCTTTTACTTGGCTCCAACTAACTTTTTGCTTGGCTTGCATTGACTTTTCTCAATGCCTACTATCCACTCGATCAAGCTTGGTAGACAAACTTTGTGCAACTTGTTCTTCTAAACTTTCTAAGTGTAACCAACCTTTGTAACTTTAAGTAGATTATCAAAGCATCATGTCATCACTGTCTTAACTAATCTTTGTACTTCATTACACAATCATAACTCAATCTTTCCTCTAGGTGCTATTATTACCTATTATTGATAAAATCCTCTTCATCAATAAACTAAGTGATAATACTTGAATCTTATAAGAAATTGTCTTACCAGCAAATAGCAAGTTTGGCATTAGTGACAAAACAATGATTGAAACACATAGTCTTCTTCACTAATCTCCCTCTTTTAATGATCTCTCTCAACAATGATCTTTTCAATCAAATCTCAACAATCTCCCTCTTTGGCATTGATGGAAACCCAAACTAATCAACCAAATCAACCAAATGGTAAATAACTTTGTTCAACCAAACTAACTAGGTTAAAATAGTAAGATAATACCAAAAGGAAAACTTGTGTTGATATCTCTCCCTCTATAAACAACTTCCATCTTCTGATTAGGTTACAAAACTCTTTCTTATAACTCGCTCTAAGTTCCTTCTTGTATGTCCCTCTTACAAGGTAGATTAGGATTTCTCCCTCTTTCTTATATTCTTCTCTATCTTCGTCATTATACATGTGTTCTCTTCTAATCAAAAACATCAATAATTATCTCCTTCTATGATCAGTAACACTTTCCAACTCTTTGACAACAATCTCTTGATATCTTCCTCTGATATACTTTCTCTCACTAATCATGTTGATACTAGCTTGATCTATCTCCCTCTTTGACAACAGTGCCAAAGACATGCCAAAAACTTGTAATCTTAAACATGCAGATATTGGCTTTTGTTGTTGCTTCAATTTCTCCCTCTATCACCTGGCTTGTGACTAATTTGAAGTTTCAGATCTTTGATTGCTTTAGGCAGCTCCTAAAGTGAGATCCTCTACACCAATTTGTAATGTATGAATATCAACTTGTTTGATGCAGAGCACTCCTTTTGTTACCTAAATAGCCTTTGATAGGGGTATCACCCCTAATTTACGTCTTAGATACTCATGAGCATCCTCAGGTAATAGTTTTGTGAACATATCAGCAATTTTCTCCTTTGTGTTAACATATTCGATCTTCACCTCTTTGTCTTGAACTAATTCTCTCAAGTAATGATACTTGATTGCAATGTGTTTAGTCTTTGTGTACATCACTGGATTCTTTGATATATTGGTAGCACCTGTATTATAACAATAAAGTATCACTGGTTTCGTGATCGTTTCCTTCATTCCTTTAAGTAGCTACTTGTTCCACATAATTTTGCAATTTATAACAGCAACAACATATTCAACTTCAGTAGTAGATTGTGAGATGTAGTTTTGTTTCTTACTAGTCCATGTAACTAGTCTCTTGCCTAAAAAAAATGCTCCTCCATTGGTGTTCTTTCTGTCATCAATGTTTCTAGCCTAGTTAGCATTAGTGTAGGCTCTCAATTCAAAATTTTCATTCTTCTTGTAGTATAGACCAAACTCTTTTATTCCTTTTAGATATCTCATTATTCTCTTCACATCCATTAAGTGATTCTTCCTAGAATTAGTAGAGAATCTTGCAACTATCCCTATAGATAATGCAATGTCAAGTCTACTATGTACTACATATTGCAATTTGCCAATCATAGACCTGTATAATGTTTGATTCACCTCAGCTGAATCATCATTCTTTGACAACTTGTATCCTGTCACCATAGGTGTACTTACTAGATTAAAATCCTCCAATCCAAAAGTTTTCAATATTTCTTGGACATAATTTGATTGGGTCATGTATATACCATACTTCATCTAATATACTTGCAAATCCACAAAAAAATTGATCTCTCCAAACATAGACATTTCAAATTCTTGCTTCATCTAATTTCAAAAATCCTTACATAAAGCATCTTGAACTCCAAATATGATATCATCAAAAACATTTCAGATAACATAATACCTTTTCCTATCTCCATCTTCATGTATAGATTTTTGTTATCATCAGTCCTTTCAATTTTAATCTTCACAAGATAATTATGAAGTATCTCATACCATGCTCTTGGTGCTTGTTTCAAACCATATAGAGCTTTGTGTAGTCTACATACCATGTTCTTATTGTTAGCATCAATGAAACCTTCTATTTTTTCTATGTAAACTTCTTCCTCTAATATGCCATTCAAAAATGTAGATTTAACATCCATTTGATAAACTTTTAAGCCTTTGTATGTAGAATAAGAAAGCAAAGTTCTTACTCCTTCCAATCTTGCAACAAGGGAAAATGTCTCTCCATAGTCAATTACTTCTTCTTGTGCATATTGCTTGCAAACTAATCTTGCTTTATTCCTTGTGACATCACCATTTTCATATAGCTTGTTTCTAAATACCCACTTGGTGCCAATCACATTTTTGTCTTTTAGTCTAGGAACTAGACTCCATGTATTGTTCTTCTCTATTTGTTCAATCTCTTCTTCCATGGCTTTAATCCAATCCACATCTTCTAATGCATTTTTTTTTGATTTGGGCTCCTTCATGCTCAAGAAACATGATTCAATTCTCAATCTATTTCTTGTCATTGGCCTAACATCTTTATCTCCAATGATTTGAGTAGCAGGATGATGTCTTTTGACATATTTGAATAATCTTGGCTTAGCTCTTGTTTCTTAATTTTGTCTTTCAGCTTTAGAATCACCATGTACATCTTTTTTAGATATCTCAACATCTCTTTCATGTACACTAACTTTAGAATTAGAATGTGCACCCATTTCATTCTTTAACTCAACATCAGAATTTAGCTTGGTTCCTGAATGCAACTCAATATTAATCGGATGTGACTTGGTAATCCCTAAAACTTGTTGTTGGTTTGTAGCTTGATTTTAAAGCATCTTCTTTAGCAGACATACCTTCATAAAAGTATACAAATGATTTTTATTCTTTTGGTTCTTTCATAGGTTTAGCCTCATGTACTTATGTATATTTATCAAAGTTCACATTTGCACTTTCTACAACTTTGTTAGTATTAATATTCAAACACTTATAAGCTTTACTTCTTGTGGAATATCCAAGGAATATACGTTCTTCACTTTTTGCATCAAGTTTACCATTCCTAAAATCTTTAAGAATGCAACATTTTCTTCCAAATACCTTAAAATATTTTACATTAGGTGAGTGTCCATACCATAGTTAAAAGGTGTTAAATGAGTACCTTTCTTCACTTGCACATAATTCAAGATATAGATAGTTTTACTTACAACTTCTCTCTAGTACTTCAAAGCAACATTCGTCTCCATCATGAGTGTTCTAGCACAATCCATTATAGACCTATTTCTTCTTTTAGCAATCCCATTTTGTGGAGGGGTTTTGGGGGCAGATGTCTGTCTTTTGATTCCTCTGTCATTATAGAACATCTCAAACTCATTTGATGTGAATTCTCCTCCTCTATCTAATCTCAAACATTTTAGACTCTTACTTGTTTCTTTCTCAACTCTTGCTAAGTAGCACTTAAAAATTTGAAAAGCTTTAGACTTCTATTTCGAAAACATGACTATCATCATTCTACAATAATCATCAACAAATAACATAATGTATTTATCTCCTTTGTAGCATTACACATCAATCGGTCCACACAAGTTAGTATGAACAATCTCTAGTATTTCTTTAGAGGTATAAGCTTTACTCTTAAAGCTTGACTTTGTCATTTTCCCTAACTAAAATTGTTTGCACATTGTATTGTCAAGTTTCTTCAACTTAGGAAAACCTCTAACTTTCTTCATGTTACTGATACTAACCAAGTTATCAAAATTAACATGACATAGCCTCTTGTGCCATAGCCACACATTATCAAATATTACAACAAGACAAGTAGCATCCTCTATATTAAGATGCCCCTATTTTGATCACCCTTTCTAATCAATTTTCCATCAGTAACATATATCTTAGCAATCTTCTTTTCAAACTCAACCTTACATCCTAAATTATTCAATTGTAACAAGCTTAAAAGATTATAGTTTAGTCCTTCAACATAGTAAGCATTGTCACATAGAATCTTATTTGTTAGCTTATAGAACCTTTTCCTTTTATCAAACATAGTGTATCATTACCAAATCTGAAACTATTTCCTTCATACCAATTTAAGGTGATGAACTTACTTTTGTCTCCAGTCATATGATGTGAGCATCCACTGTCAATGATCTATCTATCATTTTTGTTCACATAAGTCATAAGTGCAGTTGCCTCATCTTCATTAGATTTTTCCTTCATTGCAACATACACCACTTCATCATCATGTTCATTAGAATCATCCTTTGTTTCCTCTTTAGCAATGTAGCATGACTTCTTGCCTTTATCTTTGTAATATTTTTTTTCATCTTCTCTTTTATTTTTGTACTTTTCACCACCTTTGTAGTTCTTCTTCTGTATACATCTTGTAGCAATATGACCAACCTCATTGCAATTGAAACAACTGATAGGTAACTTACCTTTGAACTTTCCTTTACCTCTGTAGAATCTTCTTACCAGTAGTGTTTCCAGTTGTTCAACATCTTCCTCATCTGTATCACTATCACTAGACACATATTTATCGTTCTCTTCTTTTTCTGCTTCACCTCATCAAATTTTTTCAATAACAACTTAGCTTTGAAGGCAAATTCAAGACTCTCATGTTTTTAATTTTCATAGTTAGATAGCTCAAAAGAAGTGAGTCTAGCTACCAGACCTTCAAGGGTTAGATAATTTATTGAAATACATCTTAGTTCCTGAATTGCAAAAACTCTAATAGCATAAATAGGCAGTAGTGTTCTCAAGACTTTTCTTAGCACAACATCATCATCTATCTGACTAGTAGCTCCTTTTATTGCTCTAACAACTTCTTTTATCCTAGCAACATATTGAGCAATATTCTCACCTTCTTCCATCCTCATATCATCACACTTACCTCTGAGACTCTTAGATTGGCTCTTTGAACATTTTTTTCTCCTCCATAGAGAGTGTGTAGGGAATCCCACATTTTCTTTGTAGTGTCACATCCTTTGATATCATCAAATTTGGTATAGCTTAGGGCAGAGGCAATCTTCAACATCACCTGATTATGTCCTTTTTTCTTCTTTATCTTCAGTAGTTAGGGGTCCAACTAGATCAACATGTTCCATTGGAATGATAGATTACACATGATCTCATTGTCCTCCAAGGTGTATCTTCATCAAACTTTTCCATGTCGAAAAGTTATCTCTATTAAAACTAGTTCTCTTAAGTAGATGGCTCTAATTCCAATTGTTGGAATTATTTAGAATAACTAAGAGGGGGGGGGGGGGGGGGGGGTGGGGTTTTGGAAATATAGATGGAGTAACTGGAGGGGGGGGGGGGTTGAATCAGTTACCACAAAACAAATCCATAGATCCCTTAGATGTCTTAAATAACTAGTTACTGTTGTCACTTGGTAGCCACACAGAAAAATGTTGTAACTCAGTAGATTAACTGTGTATTAACTTATTACTAATATTTAAGCATTCAAAATTATTAATATGCATGAAAAAGGAAATAACATGAACATAAGAGACACCAGATTTAACGTGGAAATCCAATATGGGAAAAACCACCAAGTAACTAGCTACCAATTTTTACTCTTTTGAAGTAAGCCTTGTTAGGAGCCAACCCTGTGAAAGGTTACAAAACACACTGTTAGGTGTGACCCTATTAGAGGATTTAATCACCCTATTAGGAGTGGCCTTGCTAAAGGACTTTAGAACAATTTAGTAGAACTATCCATCTTGTTAGAGGATTTACAAAATAGCCGTTAGACCAACTCTATTAAGAGATTTAGGAATTACTACTACAATGGTGAGAAAGTAACAATAAGTGACCTGAAAGAGATGCAAATAAACTTTGTTGTTACAGATCCATGTTCTACTTCATTGGATCCTCTCTGATCGAATAAACCTTTGCTACTCCTCAAGGATATCTAATCCTTCCTCAAAATTCACTCACACTTACACAATCAACTCACTTGCATACTCGCTCATTCATACATTTGAATTCGCAACTTGACCTTTTATTTATACATTTCAAATTGTCAAGTCGACTCATTTAGAAGTTACATCTACCAATAAACAATACATTAGTCAACTACAAACATTACATGAAATAGTTAATCTTTATTTTCCAAAACAATGAAATTCTTCATTGGCCGACCCTGCTCGGTAAACACTACTCCAAAGATTATTTCCAGTGTTAACCAAGTGAAGTTTAGTAAACATTGCAAACTTTGCAAAATCCTTTGGAGACTAAGTGAACTCAGTAAGAGCTGATTTTCCTTTGCTGACCTTGTGAGCTCGGTAGAAACTAATTTTTTCCATAGAATCCTTCAGCACCTGAGTGAGCTTGGTAGAAGTTTTTTCCACAGTGTAACTTTTAGAAACACTTAGTAGACTCTATAATTCACTTTTCTAACCATTTGAGCTCAGTAGACTATGTCTTTTGCTTTGCTGACTAGCTAAGCTTGGCAGACTCTATCTGATAACTGATATTGCATTTGTGTAACATCAAAGACAACACACAATTGAACAATTGTATCCAACAGGGGGGTCAATCAGTTATCCAAGGTCTAGATGTATAAATAAAACTTTTCACAACTTAGTGAACCCATAAAACATTAGTACTCATGCATAGATCCATAAGATTATGTAATCACTTAAAACTTGTATGTTACTATCAAATCAACTTGCAAAAATATTAAGCATAAAACATAAAAACTTAATCAACCCACTTGACACAATGATTTACATGGAAATCCAATTTGGGAAAAACCACCAGTAACATGCTACTCTTTTCATTCTTCCAAAGTGACACCCTATGAAAGACCGACCCTGTTAAAGGTTACAATACACACTATTAAATGTGACCATGTTAAAGGATTTCAATCACACTATTAGGAGTGACCCTTATTAAAGGACTTTAGGCCATTCACTTGGAATGCCACCCAGTTAAAAGATTTACAAATGACTGTTAGGTCAACCTTAACCCAAAGGATTTATCCTAGACTGATACAATTGTTAAAGAGTAACAATAGAGCTTTGATCTAATACAACTTACAACTTCTATTGTAGATTATAGATCTCTATTTAGTCATCCATTCTACTTGGCATTCATACTTTGTAGCTTTGATAGCCTTTTCAACCTTCAAGCAGTCATGTCCTTAAGCCTTCTTTCTTAACATGCCATTGTAGACTCTTCTTAGGTCACCTGATGAAGCAAAACCCTTTTGATTCCTTGTCTTCCTTAGGTTCTCGCACATGACAACCTTGCTTCATGACCAACCATTCCTATAAATTGGAAATTTAAATATTTTGCTACTCATTCTCCATTGTCCAATTTAGGGTTTTGGATGGATTAGGTAGGATACAATGTATCTACACCATATTCCATATCTCTTCTAGAAGCTTCTCCTAGAATCCACTTTGAATTCAACTCAAAATGATTCACCTTGAATTATGTGCCACTAGATCATCATCCTTATCTTCCACCTAGTTCACACAATTCAAGAAAACAAACTTGTTGGCTAAAATTCACAGAATATTTGATCTTTTAAATAAGTAGTAGCTTGGCATTATCAACCTTTTGATGCTCGACACATACTATGTTGCTCGACATCTACCATAAAATCACTTGACATCAACTAAAGTTTACTGGTTCTCAACATCAACTAAACTTTACTCGGCATCAACTATTTTGCTCGATATACACTAGAATTTTCTTTTACTTGCCTCCAACTAACTTTCTACTCAACTTGTACTAACATTGCTCGAGACCTACTATCCACTCGTTCAACCTTGGTAGACAAACGTTGTGCAACTTGTTCTTCTAAACTTTTTAAGTGTAAACAACCTTTGTAACCTTAAGTAGATTATCAATACATCATGTCATCACTATCTTAACTGATCCTTGTACTTCATTACATAATCATAACTCAACCTTCAACAACCTCCCTCTTTCAATGATCTCTCTCAATAATGATCTTTTCAATTAGGTATCAACAATAGTTTAGATTTTTACAACCAACCATGTTAGAATTCAGTTGTCTCAACCTAGAATAATTCATATTCTTATTATTTTTTTTGTAAATATACTTTTAGCAAATAATATAATTAAGTGTACATGTACATGTCTAATTGGCATGTTGATGTGTCACTCCACTTGCATGTATCAAATATTGAATTGTGTGTAAGGAGATCAGGATTGAAATGGTTACGATAGATTCCCATGATGCATATGAGCTATCTTTGGAAGATATGATGATGGGTTCCTACTTTTTTGGAGAATAGTAAAACTCTAATATGGTTGTTCTTTGGAAGTTTCCCTAAAAAATGCAAAGTGCATGATATAAGCATTCTTTAGGGTTGTAGATAGGGGTGAGTGAAAAGAGTATTTTTGGTTGCTACTAGATTAGTCTTATGGGTCCTGAATGAATTTTCATTGCAAGTGTGTTGTAACCATTGTGTTGAAGATAATACATTGTGCATGTTTTGGAGGGGTGGGATTGTTCTCCAGAAAGGTTTTTCCCCACTAGAATATCTTTGTGTTTACGTATTTTCTTTCTCTATCAATTTTTTGTATTCATGGTTAACTACAATATTATTTTTCACATAATATAAAATCTTAAATTGTAAGGATTTAATAAAAAATTTCACAATACTTTCCTTAAGAGATTAGTGTAGGAAGTTGTTTTCGCACCTAAGTTTCTTTACAAGTGGTATCAAAGTTTGATCAAATTTTGATCCTAGTTGTTGGGTAGGGTTTTTTGAGCTAATTGCAAGTTAAATAGGAGTTTTATCAAAAGAGAATTTTGAATCTTATTAGTAGATTGAGATGGCTAGTTCATCATACGAAAAAAATGGATTTGGAGAAATTTAATGGTAGTAATTTCAAGTTGTGGAAAATCAAGATGGAAGACTTTCTTGAAGATCATGATCTAAGGGAGGTGGCTTCACTTGATGTGAGACCCAAAACAATATCTCAAGTAGATTGGGATCTCAAGGATTTAAAAGCTAAGGGTCTCATTAGACTTTGTCTAGCTGATTTAGTTCTCCTAAGTGTTCTTGATGACAACACCACAAATAGTTTGTGGACATGACTTGGGCCTGTGTATTAGGCCAAATCTCTAGTGGACAAGTTGTTCCTAAGGAAGAAGTTGTATTCTCTAAGAATGGAGGAGGGAGGATCTTCTATAGATCATCTAAATGCTTTTAATTTTCTGATTGCATAGTTTACATCATTTGGTGTCAAGATAGAGGAGGAGGATTGATGTATGACCCTTTTATGTTCCTTTCTAGATTCATGGGACCATCTTGTGATGGCTCTTGGAAATAATTTAGTCACTTACAAAATGGATGATGAGGTATCTTCACTGTTATTTGAGGAGACATAGAGAAAGTCTTTAGATTTGGCTAAGGAAGCTCTTATTGTTTGCAGGAGATCCAATGATAGAGGGAAGATAAATGAAAATAAGTCTGGAAAGAGTAGATAGAAATCTCATGGAAAATCAAAGACTCCTGGAAAGTCCAAGGAAAAATGTTGGAACTATGATAAGACTGGGCACTTCCATAAAGACTCTAAAGAGCCAAAGAAGAAGAAGAAGGCCTTAGATTCAGGTTCATAAAAATCTCAAGAAGATGGTGAAGCTTTCATTGCAGCCTTGGTAGTGCATGCATTTGATGATTTGTGGTTGATTGAATTGAGTGCTTCTTTCCACATGACCTCTCATCAAAGATAGTTCTCAAAGGATGAAGTTTTTGATGATGGAAAGGTGTACTTGGGTGATTCTTCTCACCTAAAGATAGTTGGATGAGGACATGTCACTATCGAATTCCTTGGTGGATGAGTAAAGGGGATCAAAAGGGTAATGCACATCCTTGGTTTGGCACATAACCTATTATCTATAAGTATGTTGAATTATGTAGGTGTGGAAGTTGTTTTTTCTAAAGTTGGATGCAAGATGATGAGAGGAGCTATGGTGCTTGCTAAGGGTACTAGGAGAGGTACTCTAGTTTATCTTGATCCATGCATTTCTCAGTGTAATAGTTCTTCTATATCAAAGAAGAGAGAAAATATCACTTCATCCCCACCATCTAAATGAGTAGTAAAGAATACTGTGGTTATTGGTCCTGATGGAAAAGCAACATGTGTACCCAAGGATGCAAACACATTGGACAGAAAACTTCCTGTAGAAAACACAATGTTGTGGCATATGAGATTTGGCCACATTGGTGACAAGGGTCTCAAAACCCTAAAAAAAAAAGAACCTCATTGAGGGGTTAAATTATTTTAATCTTGATTTCAACTTCTACGAACATTGTGTCTATGGTAAACAAAATCGTGTTCAGTTTTACTCTAATTCTCACAAATCTTCTAATGTTTTGGATCTTATTCATTCTGATGTATTTGGTCATATAAAAGTTCCTTTGATATCCAAGTCTATATTTTTTGTATCTTTCATAGATTATTATAGTAGAAGGACATGGATTTATTTCCTAAAAAGTAAGACACAAGACTTTAGTTGGTTCAAGGAATTGAAAGCCCTTGTAAAGAATCAGACTAGTAAGAAGATTAAGTGTGTGTGAACTTACAATGGTGGTACATTTTTCTTAGCAAAGTTTGAACAGTTCTAAAAAGAACAAGGTATCAAGAGGCATAAGACAACTCCTTATACCCCACAACAAAATGGATTTTTAGAAAGGATGAACAAGACATTGATGGAGAAAGCTAGGAGTATGGTTAGTGGAGCTAGTCTTGAACAAAGGTTTTGGGTTGAAGCTATGGCCACTACTTTCTATCTGGTTAATAGCTCTCCTACATTAGCTCTTGTTGGTAAGACACCCATGGAGGTGTGGTTTGGTAAGAAGCCTTCAATTAGAATCATCATGTTTTTGGTTGTGAAGCTTATGTACATGTTCCAAAGGAGAAAAGATCTAAGTTGTAAAGCAAAGATGTTGAATGCATTTTCATTGGATACAGTGTTGGAATGAAGGAATACAAGCTTTAAGACCCTAACACTAGTAAGGTGTTGTATAGTAGAAATGTTATTTTTAGAGAGCTAACATCTTCTCCTATTGTGCTAAAACTAGATGAAAAAGAAAAGAAAGAAGATATTGTTCAATTGCCTCCTACTCTTGAGAATACAGAATAGAAAGACCATGTTGAGTCTAATGATGAGGAGAGCTCTAGTAGCTTTGGTATTTTAGGAGAAGAGAAATAAAAACCTCAACCTCAACGCTTGAGGAGACACGCGAGAGTGAGAAAGTAGCCATAAAGGTTTGGTTATTCTATTTTAGATTCTAGTTGTGCCTTCGCTTTGATTAGTAACACTGATGAGCCTAGATCTATGAAAGAGGCTTTGAATATGGAAGATGTAGTGACCTATATTGATTCCATGGATGATGAGATGGCTTCATTAGATAAAAGAAAAATGTGGGACCTTGTACCTTTTCCTAAAGGATGGAAACCTGTTGGTAGCGAATGGGTGTTCAAGAAGAAATTATGTGTAGATGACAACGTTGAAAGGTACTCATAGGTAGAAGATTACTTCATTTTTTGTCATGGTAACTCTTTTGGAGCTCCACATTTAATTTTTATTTGTGGGTTTGTGCATTTAGATTGGGCAGGTGATATTGATAGCAGGAGATCCATTGGAGTGATACAAAGCTAGATTGGTTATGAAGGGCTACTCATAGGTAGAGGGAATAGATTATGGTGAAATATTCTCTCGTGTTCAAAAGTTGACATTCATGAGATTTTTGTTATCTCTTGTTGCATGATATGATTTAGAGATAGAATAGATGGATGTGAAGACACCTTTCCTTCATGGTGATTTGGAGGAAGAGATTTATAAGTCACAACCTGAGCACTACATTGTAAAAGGTAAAGAATCATTGGTTTTTAGATTAAAGAAGTCTCTATATTGTTTGAAACAATTTTTCAGGATGTGGTACCTTAAGCTTGATGCCTTTGTGTTGTCAATTGGATTTGTAAGATCAAGATAAGATGATTGTGTTTATTTCAAAGTTGAAAATGATCACCTTCTTATTGTCACATTATATGTTGATGATATGTTTTTTTTTGGGAAAGGTAAGGGTATGATTTCTTATTTTAAATCTCAGTTGTTAGCATAGTTTGAGATGAAATATCTTGGGGTAGAAAAATACATCTTGGGTATGGAAATTAGTAGAGATAGGTCTAACTAAAAACTTTGGTTGAGTCAGAGTAAGTATGTGAAGACTATGTTGGATAGGTTTAGCATGGAAAATTGTAGACCATTGTGTGTTCCTATTTCTATGGGAACAAAGTTATCTATATATGACTGTCCAAAATCTCCTAGTGAGGTGGAGGATATGAGTAGAGTACCTTATGCTAGTGCAGTTGGTAGTCTTATGTATGCTATGGTATGTACTAGACTAGACATTGCCCAAGTAGTGAGAGTTCTAAGCTAGTTTATGGCCAATCCTCAACGGGTACATTGGGATGTAGTTAAGCGAGTATTTAGATATTTGAGGGGTACATCAGATTACTTCATTTTTTGTCATGGTAACTCTTTTGGAGCTCCACATTTAATTTGTATTTGTGGGTTTGTGCATTTAGATTGGGCAGGTGATATTGACAGCAGGAGATCCATTGGAGTGCTTATGTTTTCACTATGTTTGGTGGTGCCATCAGTTAGATGAGTAAGCAACAACCTATGGTTTCTTTGCCACTATAAAAGCTAAGTACATAGCTACTACTCATGCTTGTAAGGAAGCCATTTGGCTTAGGAGATTGTGTTATAATATTGGAGTTGATGCAAGACATATTACTATTTGGTGTGATAGTCAAAGTGCTATTGGCCTTGCAAAGAATCCAACTTTCCATGCTAGAACAAAGCACATTGATGTGGAATTTCACTTTGTGAGAGATATGGTGGAAGATGGAATGGGAAATTTGGAGAAGGTAGAAACTATAAAGAATGTTGCAAATGCATTGAAAAAACCAATGGGCATAGAGAGGTTTAGATGGTGTTCATAGTCTATGGGCCTTTCGACCGATAGCAGTTAGTTCCTGTTCTATTCTTATTTCTCTTACAAGGTGTTTGACAAGTGGGAGAATGCGAGGAATGAGGTGTCTCAACCTGGGATAATTCCTATTCTTTTTTTTTTTTTGTAAATGTATTTTTTGCAAATAATGCAATTAAGTGTGAGTGTACATGTCTAGTTGGCATGTTGATGTGTCACTCCATTTACATGTATCCACATCTTGAATTGTGTGTAAGGAGATCATGATTGTAATGGTTATGAAAAATTCCTACGATGTGTAAGAACTATCTTTGGAAGATATGATGATGGGTGAAGATGTGAACACATGTGGCAATTGATCATTGAGTACTATACACTTGAGTCTCCATCGAGCCTGCGAGTTTCGAGGCATTGCCCCCAAAAAAAATTTGGGTTCCTACTTTGCCAAAGAATGGTAAAACACTAATATGGTTGTTCTTTGGAAGTTTCCCTAAAGAATGGAAAGCGCATGATATAAGCATTTTTTAAGGTTGTAGATAGGGGTGAGTGAAAAGTGCATTTTTAGTTGGTACTGGATTAGTCTTCTAGGTCCTAAAAGAACTTGCATTAGAAGTGTGTTGTAACCTTTGTGTTGAAGATAATACATTATGTAGGTTTTGAAGGGGTGGTGTTTTTTAACTGAAAGGCTTTTCCCTACTAACATATCTTTGCATTTATATACTTTCTTTCTCTGTCTATTTTTTGTATTCATGGTTGACTAAAATATTATTGTTTACATAATATCAAATCTAAAATTGTAAGGATTTAATATCAATTTGCACAATACTTTCCTTAAGGGATTAGTGTAGGAAGTTGTTTATGCACCTGATTTTCCTTTCAAACCATAAATTGGAAACATGATAAATATTAATAAAGTGACTAAGAGCTTCAACCATTAAGATGAGAAGGCATGGCAGGAGGGGATCACCTTGCCTTACACCTTGAGAAGATGGGAAGTAGATAATAGGAACCCCATTAATTATGATAGAGAAATTAACACCAAAAATACAAGCTTCGACCCATTTACACCATTTCTTAGAGAAAACAAACTTAAGTAGAACCTTAATAAGGAAGGACCACTTCAGTTTGTCAAATAATCTTGGGAATAAGATGTTGCAATCTTAAATAGATTGATTTTGTAATAATTTTGTAAATAGTATTACACAATGAAATTGGATTGAATTTTGTAAAAGATTGGCAGTCATCATTTTTAGGAATTAGGATAATGTTTGTGGCATTAAAATATTTCAACATAAATGTATTTTTTCTAGACTCTTCAAGAACAACTAGAAGGTCATGGAAAATAACACCCTAGGTTTTCTAGAAGAAAAGAGCCATAAATCCATCAGGCCCTAGAGCCTTATCTAGTGAAAGAGAGAAAACAACCAACCTAACTTCAAGGAATATAAAGGGAGCCATTAGAGATAGATTATCAATAGGAGTAATCAAGGTAGGAATAACATGAAGAATAGAATCAACTTTATCCTCATGAATAGGATAAGAAGAAGGACAAAGCAGGTTTGAGAAAAACCTAACACCTTCCTCCTAAATACCTTTTCCATTAGATATTAAATTTCCTATGCTATCCTCAATAGAGAAGATGGATTTGGTTTCCTTCCTTTTCTTAGTTGAAGCATGAAAAAAAATTGTGTTCTGATCACCTTCTTGCAACCATAATTCCTGAGACTTCTTTCTCCAATATTCTTCTTCCCTTGCACACAATTTAGCCCAAGATTCTTGAAGATTTTTTGATTGATATAGGTTTGTGGATCTAGGCCATTAGCGAATATTTTCTAGTTTATGTCAGCTAACTCCTTTTCAACCCTAGATTTCTCTTGAAAAATGTTTTTAAATACATTCACATTTCAAGATTTAATCAAATTCTTAATGTACAATAATTTCTTATAAAATGTGAACATCATTGACCCATCCTCTACTGGAGCTGCCAACCACCACTAATTAAGAAGAAAGTGAAATAATGGGTGCCTAAACCACATCAATTCAAACTTAAAAGAGGATCTAAAAGAAATGGGGGTTGGGTTAGACAATAAATCAAATGAAAGTTGAATTGGAAAATGATTAGAGTTTGAAAAAGGAACGACTTCTACCACCATAGAAGTATGGTCTAATTTCTAATTTAGATTACAAGTAAATCTATCTAATTTGATAGCTATCTGAGAGAAGCCAATTCATGATTAGTCCAAATAAAAGCGCCATTCTTTGGAAAAACATCAAAAGGGCATTATCCAGCACAAATTTATTGAAATCAATGATTGAAAAAATAGGAGGAGAGATTCCCCCTTTTTTATCATTAGCTCCTAAAATGACATTAAAGTCACCTACAATGATGAACTTACAATCAAGATATTGTTGAATGATAGAAGTGAGAGATTTCCACAAATGGTACTTAACCAAAGTAGGGGTAGGTCCATAAACATTCATGAGAAAATATGATTGATTAAAGAACCTGAAAACAACAAATTGCTTTTAAATTTATGGATTTGATTGTGTATAGTTTTTTTACATCAACATTTCAGATCATACTACATGATCCATCATTAGGATGCTAGAGAGAAAAGAACATAAGATAGTAGAAAGAATATCCATCTCCTCCCCTATCCCCTCCCCCCTTTCTTTAAGGTCTGATGGATCTGCATTCTACTATCTTATGTTCTTTTATCTCTAGAATCCTAATGATGGATCATGTAGTATGATCCAAAAAGTTGATGTAAGAAAACTATACACAATCAAATCTAGAAATATAAAAGCATTAGAATAGATTGTGGAAATCTAATAGATCTCATTAACAAATTACCAATTATATCCATTCTATAAGGATTGAATAAAAACTACAGTATTATTCCATAATATGGCAAATCCACTTAAAGCCCCAAAAATAGATACACAGATGCTTTGCCATCTAGACCACTTACCCACAGTCAAATTGAAAGACTCCAAAGACAACTTAGTTTCTTGATAAGTAGGAGATGATTTCCACAGCTAGTCAAATTGTGATGTGAATATCAGGATTTAACTATGTGATTTTTGAGTCAAACTCGATGACCCATGTTTCATGAGTAGTGATTCAACATGAATCCATCTCTCATGAGAATAAATGGAACACTTAGCACTCATTGGATCTAGGTGATGCTCACAAGGGTGAAGTACCGGGACTTCCCGGGAGGTCACCCATCCCAGTACTACTCCAGCCTGAGGAAACTCCGTAGTTAAGCGCGCTCAGGCTGGAGTAGTACTGGGATGGGTGACCTCCCAGGAAGTCCCGGTACTTCACCCTTGTGAGCATCACCTAGATCCAATGAGTGCTAAGTGTTCCATTTATTCTCATGAGAGATGGATTCATGTTGAATCACTACTCATGAAACATGGGTCATCGAGTTTGACTCAAAAATCACACAGTTAAATCCTGATATTCACATCACAACTTAGTTTCTTGTAAAATTATAATATTTGCATCCACACAATCAATTCTAGCCTTAATCTTATGCCTTTTTTCAGAGGCATTAAAAATTCTAAGATTTCATGATAGGATCTTCATTGAGGACAAGGAGAACATTTAGTTCTCCTCGTTGAATATCTTCTAGGTTGAAATAAATTTCTATCCAAAGTAGACTAGAGACCAACCTGAATCTCCTCCAATGTTTTAGCTTCCTTAGACTTCCCACCTCTAGTCTTAGTATTTTTAACAACAGGGTTAGGGGAAAGTGGTGTCTGAACAATTAAATATTTATCAACTTGAACCAATTTAACATCATGCAAAGAGGGGTGTTTCTCAAGTTGGGATAAAGAAGAAGATTTCCACGATTTCATTGACTTGAATTCTCCATTAATCTACAACCAATAGAGGCATCATCATATGAAATAATAGATTGGTAAGGGGCTTGAGATAAAGTAGGGGGAAGCAACTGAACATTTAATAAATTTCTTGATTCATGCAAGGGATTCAACTAAGCAACAAAGTTAATACAATAATAATTACCCTACTACAAACTATCACTTTGTAAATCAAGCATTAAATCATGAGCTTGAGAAGAAATAATAGACATGACCTCTATAGACCTTATTACTACATGTTCTTTAGTTACTTTCTTAAGCTTTAGAGGGGCATTACAAAATATTAGAATTTAACTATGGAATTAGAAATTGAAAGATCTGGAGACTTAAATACGAAATTAGCTTCAAAAATAATAGCTTGAGAAATATCATTAGTCAAAAAGAACACAATAATGGGTGGGAGATAAATTTTTAACATATTAACAAAAGCTACAATTAATTATGGACCTACTATCCTTAAAAAATAGCTAAGGACCTACTATCCTTAAATGATATCTCTAGTTCCACTAAATATCCACAAATAACAATAGGGGGAGTTTGGTTTAACAAATCTTCTTGATTGAGAATTTTAGCAGCATTCTCCAAATTTCCATGAGTATGGGGAAAATATTCTTTTTCAACAGAAGAGGCATTAAAAGAAGCTAAATGGTCCAAAAGATTAGAAACCATAGAACATTTAGTAGGAAAATAAGTACAATCCTTATAAATAATCAGATTGGAACTATTTGTTGGACTAACTGCTAGCCTTCCCCTTCAAGATTTGTGACATAGCTTAACCATCTCCTATGTTCTATAAGTCTAGTGGTTGTATCAAGCATTAACATGTCAATTTTTGGGTGCAACAACATCTCTAGCTTGTAACAAGTAGTATTAGAGCTTGGTCATAGGTTCAAATCTCCTTAGGTAAGACCAAGGGGGTAATTGTTGGACTAACTACTAGCCTTCCCCTTTGGGATTCATGACATGGATTAACCACCTTTTGTGTGCTATAAGTCTAGTGGTTGTATCAAGCATTAATAGGTCAATCTCTTGGTGCAACAAAAACTCTAGCTTGTAACACTATCAGGGTCTTTACACTTATTTGTAAAGTGACCTAACAAATTTGCATAAGAAAAAACACTGTGTGCATCCTAAATAATAATTTGTTGTCTCCAAGCACCCCATTTAGATTGGAGATAAATAAAATTATGAAAAGGCTTAAGGGTGTCTAATAAAATATAATCCCTAATAAATCAGTGTAATTCCTCATGAGGGGTAAAATCATGGTGAATGAATTTACCAATCTTATTTGCAATAGCTTCAACAACATCTAAATCTCTATATTCCAAAGGCAAAACTAGTACCTCCATCCAAAATAGCATAAAAGAAAAAATAGAGTCATTCAAGTTAAAGTTTGTAGTCCATTTTGTTAAACAAATACTGGTATCATTACAAAACCAATAATTGAGACGAAGGATATCATTATGAGAAATTCAGGAATCAAAAATTGTGACAAAGCAATTCGAGGCATGATCCAAATAGAACAAATCTAGAAGCCCTAACCAATTATTAGTACCCCAATAGTGAAAAACATTAATAGGTAAAAAAGACCAGATCATACCAATGAGTATTTTTTTGCTCATATACAATACCTACAATTCCAAGATCCCATTTGCAAACTAGAGAATGGGCTCATGCCTTTGTAAAGAAATTTTTCCTGAACCATCCATTTTCAAAGATTTAAGGTTCTCTTTTTGAACAGGAAAACCCCAATTGGCCAAAACAAGGATATTATTTGGCATAGTAAAAAATGGTGGTTGTGAAGAGTGAACATGTGGGTGTTAAAGAGGGATATTATTGGGCAAAGTGACAATTTAGGGACATAATAGGTAGAGAATTTGACCAGGAAACAAACGAAGGTATCTTAGGGTCAAAATCTCTAATAAAAGAGCCATCAAAGGCACAAATAGGGATTGGAAGCAGAGGATCTGAACAAATATCAAAATAAGGGTGCAACCTAGGGTGATGAACACTAGCCAAAAACTCTAGAAGGGGTGGGAAATTCTTAGAATAATGGTTCGAGTAATGAAATTCCTAATTGAAACCCTAATACTAACCTTCCACATTACCCAAATGAGAAATCATAGATCAAAACCTAGACCCTCCTACCAAAGAAAAAAGCCTTCCTTGTTGACCTTGTTTCCATCCATGGCCTCTTTGAAACTGATGGCAATGATAAACCACATTCTGCATTCCTTTTTCTTGCTGCCCCTTACTCGATGCTCCATTTTACAACTTTTCTTTCGCTCCTTTCAATTTCTCTATTTTTGCTCCAATCGCCATCAGTATCGGTTATTTTTAAAAATTGTTCACAATTTTAAATTAAAGAGTGGGATGGAATACATTTGTTTATTCTAAAAAAAAAAGATTAGATGATGGTATGGATTGAATGATGTCAACATTCTAGTCATAGATTAAAATGGAAAATTGTGTCTTCATTGGTTATACAAGATCACTATAATGGAGATCCTTATGTTACACAAAAGCTAATATATTTATTACATGGTTTAAGAGATCTCCTGGTACTTATAAGCTTGTTAATCAATTGTATGTTTTTGAACTTGTGATGCAATAATTTACACATGTTTGACATTATTGTAGGTGACACACCAAAAGGCTATGTTATGAAATGGTTATAAAATTCATGTCAAAGGTTTTGATGACACAAAGAAAACTTGAGTTTATAGGATAAGTGCAAACTTCTAGGTGACCAATATTTCATCTAGAAATGACTTACATCCTCATGAATCTCAAAATCGATGCTATGGCATTTTGGTTTATATACTTGACTATGACTTTAATTCCTTCATATTATTTCTCTTCATTGTCAAATGATACACACTAAAACTCAATCAAAATGATCATAATAGAACTATTATTGACCATGAGAATGGATTTCAAATGATTAATACAAGGATTTTTGAGTGAGTTGGGGATGAGCCCTATGTTCTTCAAAGTGAATGTGAGAATGTATATTACTTAGAGGTTCCATGTAAATTGGGTTGGTCATTTGTTGTTAAACATGATCCAAGAGGAAGGTTGATAAAGTATAATGTGATGAAAGAAGAAGATGCTAAGGAATATAGGAAGAACTAGATCATGATCAAGAGTTAGTTGATGATTCTCTTGATGCAAATGATGTTTCTATTGATCACAATGATCATGCTTTTACTAATTACAATGATGATGATGAGGATGACAATGATGATGATGATGATCATCATCATCATCATCATGACGATGACAATGATGATGATCTTGATGATGAGATGGATGAAGAATAATATCAATGATGAGGGGGGGTGGGGGGGGGGGGTTTATTATCTAAGCTTGAAGAGGGGTTTGATTATCAATGACAAGAATGAAATGTATGGTTATGTGATCAATGCCTATGCTATTCAATATTGTCTTCTTGATAGATAAATGATTAATTTCATTAACTTTTTATGTACCTTTTAATGTTTATAATTCATATGTATATGTATCATAAATGTTTTAGCTAACATAAGAAAATTGATTTATATATGCAAAAATTGAAGCCCTTTCATGATCATCCCACACAGTCTCATGGATCATGAGGTATAATTTAGTACACCCCATAGAGATTAATATATTTTACTATTTGTAAAATATCTCTCATTGTCACCTATCTCTCTTATTTATGGATTGTAGGTACCATTGAATAGGTATTTGTGATATTTGTCTTCCTTGTGCGAGGAAAATATAGGAAAGGAGCAAAAAGTGAGACATTTAGTATGTCTAAGTTAAGGAGCTTGATTGAGTCGAGGTCAAAATATCAATAAGAAATTGAAGAAGTACATGCAATTTTTCCTTGCTCAAGGGGGGTCATATTCTTATGATGATGAGAGTGAAGGCGACTCCGATTTTCCCTTTAGGTACAAACATCTACAAAAATAATGGGTCCCTAATGAACCTCCTCCAATAAAGACTAATTTTTGTGTTGGAGAGAGAATATATCGCATAGCACCATCCTCATTACATGATTTGGGCCTATTTTCCATGGATGGCATAAAGGTCTCTTACAATAAGGTTGTTGAATTCATGGAGTATGTTGGAACTTGATATGATTATAATAGTTGGATGTAGATGGTTATATATATATATATATATATATATATATATATATATAAAGTATGTGTATGTATCCACTCGTGGTAAATTATATAAAACAAAAATTTAGTGAACAAAGTAAAACAATGGCTATATACATTGATGGAAGGACAATAGCATTAGGGAATATTGTAGGTTTTATAAATAGTACACGACATGCGTCAACTAAATAGTGACCTAATTACATATTTGAGGTGCACGAGGGAAATCACGTATTTGTATGTGTGATAAAAATAATACATAGAAGCAAAGAACTTCTTATTGATTAGAATTTGAATCACATAGATACAAACAAAGCCACGATCATGGGCAAGGTGGCATGTAAAATTAACTCCAATCAATGAATCCAAAACACCATTAATATTTTTTTATTTTTTTCTAATTTAGAATAATAACACATTTTTTAACATGTCTCAATGATTTTTTTCTGAAATGTAGGGCTACAGTATGGATCAACATCTATAGGATATGCATGGTGGAAATGGTTCTCATGGGACTTCTTCTTCCTGATAGGTAAAACTCATTGTTGTTGTAAAAATTAGATATAAGAAATATGTTAATGCATATTTTTTATTATGTTTTATTTTTCACTACTATTTTGGATTGATTTTAAATTTAGTGCTAGTAATGTTGTTCTTGCAAATGAGTTCTGATCATGAAAAGGGAAAGAAAAAATTAGTCCATGAGGAACCACATGATGAGTAGGATGAATTCATGATTGATTTTGTATCATCTGCTAATCCTATGGCTATAATGCAAAAGGTGCTTTGTGATTTAGCAAGAAGGTTAAAGCAATTGACATCAATTCGGCCTCAGAATCCTCAAATAACAATAGAGGGAGGATGAGTTGATACACCTAGTTGAGACATATACAGTAAGTATTAACATAGTTTTTAATTATTACAAATGTTTAATAATAGTTTTTATAGTATACTCATTTATTTATGTCATTAAATAAAATGCATCTGTGTTGTTTTTAAAGAGGATGTTGAAGAGGTTCAAGGGTGATGCTCCAAAGGATGATATTTCAGGTGGTTCAAGTACATCACATGTGTGCTTTATCAATCTTATTTTTTAGCTCCTACCATTGATCCTATGTTCACTACATTGTCTGCTATAAGGAATATAACTAAAGAGGTAATGCCAACTACAAATTTGGCAACACGTTACAGCATGACCATAGATGTAGTGGCAACACCTACTGGTAAGTAGATTCCTCTTTTTCTCTCTCATTTTTGATGTGTTTATTTCACTTGAACTATTACTTCCTAGGGGGTATTTTGTAATATTCAATTCATTTTATGTAGGAGGCAATGAGGACATTCCTAGGTGTACCTGTGTTAGATGTACAAGAACACTAAAGAATTGTGATCAATTACTCATGAGCAATGCATATGGTCTTGTCTTGAGAGTAGCCCAACTTCCAAGTAATTTAAAGACTGGTCATTTCTTTTACAGTCATAATCAAATGCACTAACCTCTCGTATAGTCCCTTTCAATAACTACTAGTCCCAATAATATTTTATAGGGAATAATCTATTTTATGAAAAACTTAATGATGGATGTTTGCACATATCTAGGCCAACCATACACACAAGGTATCATATTTTTATTTCATTGATAGATCATGCTTCCTTTGATTGATTTTTTCAAGTAAATTAAAAGGTAGCTTAAATTCATTTATGAATCTGACAATTTTTTTATTTTCTTAAAGGGTGGAATTTACAAACTAAAGAGTTAAAGGATAAGTTGATTGATGCAATGACAACACTTTTTGGATCCAACATCTTTCAAAGACATAGGCTCCTTGAGAAAGAGGGAAAATCTTTGAAGTATAATGGGTACACTTAAATGACCCAAATGAAGAAAAACCCATGTTATGAGCAACCCCCCCATATTCCTATTATTGAGTGGGAGAATCTTTAAAAGGATGTCACTGTGAAAAAACAATATATTGTGGAGAAATAGTACCACCCGAGGAAAGAAAGTATGTAATAATATTAAGAATAAAATTATGTAATAATTACTCTTAATACCTATGTGATCTAACATATTTCAAACTTCACATAGGTTTCTTGACACATCAAAGGAAACTGAAGTAAGAAAATAAAAGCACAGACAACACAAGCTCAGATTGGGTGGATATTTCAAACTTGTTGCAAAAATTATAAGTATAAGTAAACGAAAAAAATTATGAATTTTTTTAATAAATTATCAAAAATTTCTTCTTGATGAAATTGATTAAAAAAACATTCATGATACTAAGAAAAAATGTAGGCCATTGAGTTTTTAAAAAAACTTCTAAAGAGGAAATAAGGTATGTCATAATATTAAGAATGAAATTATGTAATTATTACTCTTAATACTTATGTGATCTAACATATTTCAAACTTCACATAGGTTTCCTACACATCAAAGGCAACTAAAGCAAGAAAATAAAAGCATGGGCAACACAAGCTCAATTTAGGTGGATATTCAAAATTTGTTGCATGAATTGTAAGTATAAGTAAATGAAAAATTTGTGAATTTTTTTATAAATTGTAAACAATTTGGTCTTGATGAAATTGATTAAAAAAAATCATGATACCAAGAAAAAATTTAGGCCATCGAGTTTTTTTAAAAAAATTCAAAAGAGGGCGATAAATTTTCCTATAGAGAAGGCTATACATTCATGGCTGAACAACTTTGAGCAGTAAATGTGCAAGGTTCTTCTATTGGATCTATTAATAAGATAAATAAGTCAATTGATTTTTATTTTTATTTGAATACTTTAGCAATTACTGTATTTGATATTAAGTTTCAAAAATAGAAGTCATTATATTTGTTTCACGTACAGAAACAATGATTATATATTTGTTTAAAACTTTAAAGTGAATATATTTATATGTATTAAAATGAATGATTAACATTTCTCAACATTTTTCTTATATTCATATGTATATATTGTTGATAAATGCACTATTTATTTACATTGGATTGCATCTTGTCAATCCTGATACACCAGTCGAGTACCATGGAGGCGTTGATTTGAATGTGGATCATAGTATTGAAGGTATATATTTTCTATTCAATTTTTTATTTCTAAATTATTAATTCAAGTAAAAAAATTTAATTGAATTTGGTGTAGTAATACAAATTTAACTATAATAAGTGTTGGGATTAAGAAAACATCTTGTATAGCTATTGCAGGGGATGTAGAGGTTGTTTCCATATAAGTGTGTTGAGATTCAAGTCGATAGGCAGGATGGTGTAGTTGGACAAGGTGAAGAGTGCTACAATGTTCTTTAAAATCTTTAAAGTCTCAATTTAAAAAAAAAAATTAACCCTTTTATTTGTTATTGCAGAGGACCCACCTTTGCAAAGGACAACTAGATCACACCCACAGGTGAGAAGAAATATTGATGATGACATGGATACGCCTCTACAACAATATGGGGAAGGACGAAAAAACCAAAAAGCTAAAAAAAAACAATTCATGTGAACTTATGTAGCTTATTTGATAATGACTAATGTTTATGTCTAGATGTTTTATTTATGTTTTATTGAATGTTCTGATAAATCTTATGTTTTAATGTTAATGTGAATGTTCTAATAAAACTTATGTGTTGATGAATGTTATCATGCGATAGTTTACGAATGTTACATTTTATTAATAGAATGAATGAATTTTAGAATTTAATGAGGAATTTTTTTTTTTTTTTTTTTTTGGGGGGGGGAGGGAAGGTGGGGGTGGGCTGGGGGGCAAATGAGCTTCCACCTTCATGTGGTTGCCCTAATTAGTCGAGAATATTAAGCTATTCTCAAAACCAAGTGAAGCTCAACATTAACCTATGATTGTATGACAACTAACTGTCTGAAGCTCTTGGTTTCAAGAAATGTAGGAGGTCATAGTTCAATATGCAATCTCAATTCATATGCATATGACATCAAGTGGAGTTGAAAAAATGCAACAGGTTTGGATTTTTTTTAGAGGTCTTTAATTAGGTATTTTAATTTATAGACCATCATAGACATTATAACTTTGACTTTTATAGGCAAGGGTAATGTTCTCAGCATGCAAGCAAATCAAGACTTTCTATGTTTTGGATTGCTAAGGACATTCTCTTCTCCATAGAAGCTAGAGCTCTAATGTTCATGATGGTCTATAATTTTAAAAACATAATAGACCTATTAAATATATGTAAACATGGTGCATTTTTTTAGCTCCACATATTGCCAATGCATATAGAATGCAGTTGCACGTGCATTCTTGATTTTGAGTGACATTTAGAGTAGAGTGGGCATTTGCAACTTGACAAATGATTCCTCTATGGGGATGATGGTATTATTAGTTGAACCCTATAGCTTGGACACTCTATGGCCTTTTGTGTTTGCAATATGGAGATGTGGAGATCAATTTAAGGATGACCTAAAAAAGAAATGGTTAAGTGTATAAATTTTCTAGAACTTATGTCAATTGTTCTTATGTCAACTTTTTTTTAATTATGGTATTTTTCTAAGATTAGATTTTGTTGCTCTAGTGTTTGCTGATGGTGAAAAATGGATTGCACTTTCCAGATATAATGCAAACAACTTTACTAGGATTGTATTAAAATATGAGGTGAGGTATGTAGTATTTGGTACTTTTCTAATATATATTGATAATGAAATCTATAGATAGAATTTAAGAGTTCATTATGCTAAAATATGGGTTACTTCAGCTAAAAGATCATAAGGTTATTTCTTTCAAGTGAGGTCTTGAATGTTTTGTAAACTATGCTTATGACTTATGGTATATGTGTATTCTATTCTAAATAACTTAAGGAAGATTATTTTTCCTTCCAAAAGAATCTCTAACTATAGAAATAAGGGACTAGAATAATTAATTTAACATATATGGACAACTCATAAGTTTTAAAACCTCCATCTTTGCAAGTTATTTATGGAGATTTATATTTAGTTTTGGTCTACTATTGAAAATCAGATTTTTCTATTGCAATCCTTGTTGATGGGGATAAATGGATTCTGCTTGCCAAATTTAATGCAAACAAGTTCACTTGGATTACTTCAAAATATGAAGTGAGGTATGTAGTATTTGGTACATTCCTAATCTATATAGGTGATGAATTCTATAGGTAGAATTTAAGAATTTTTATTATGCTAAAAATAAGCAAGATCAGATTTTGGTAATTTTTTGAATCAGTACATGTCATTCTTCTTAGCTAATTGGTTTGATCTCTTTCTAATATAGCATCAACACCTTATAATGCTTACGAATAACCAAATTAGCGTAAGAAACAAACTAAGTGAATTCATCATGACTAGATATCACTTTCAATTCTTTGATTGTAGTTTTCTCCCAACAATGATGATGAAGAAACATCCAAATATTTTGAGATCTAAATGTATGAATTAAAGTAATTTTATCAATTAAGAATCTAAGATGTGATACCTTTTGGCACACTGCTAGAAGTTACATTCTCTGAAGCATACAAATATCATTAAATGAAAGAGGTAAGAAGGTTTTAAATGGAAGAAAATATTAGAATGTTGACTAGAAGTTGTATCTTTTAATATGCTTGAAGAAGTCTAATTTTAGTCTAGTATGATTGATTCTTGTGAAAATATATCACTAGATAAGTTTGAACAACTAGAATTGATGTTAAAAAAAATTGGACTAAGAAATTGTTAGAGACATGATGATTAACAATTGAAGTTGTATCTATAAGTCATATTAAGAATTAATGATGGTAGATTCTATGTGATGTTAGAGGTTCTACCATTGACAATTAGACTTCTCCTTAATTTATGGCTCAAACCACAACATTACTTGATTTTGAACAAATATTATTTGTTGCAAAAACTACTTATTTAGAAATTATTTGAGAAAGCTAATGAAAATAACCATGTAAATATCACATCTATTATGGCCATTTGAAACTAAATAATATCTTTAGAATTTAATAGCATTGGAATATTTAAATTGAACTTTTGATCAAGCTTGGAAGTTGAAACTACCTCTCTTGAATGTGAGCAAGTTTGATGCAGAGTTTTGGAGTCGGCATACTTTGACTTGAATGCTATCCAATTTGATATTGAGCCATTACAATGGTCTCTTTGTTTCCTACTTATGTCCCCTTGTAGTTCTCCATCCTTCATTGATCCCTGTCATATTAACATCGAGACCATCATTACAAAAAAATATTGTATTGAGGACCCAACTGCTAAGTTGATAAGATGAATCATGTTCCCTTCTTAGAAAGTAAATTGTGACCATACCAAAAACTAAATATAACACACCTAGTTGAGTTATCCTACCACAAAAAGGACATCCCAATGAACCTAATATGCTCACATATGAATTTAAATTAAAAGCTCCCAAACATCAATGCCATAAATGTGATCATAAAATGTTCCATGGTTTGATATGCTAATGCTTATTGGTATCATTGAATTGCTATTAAATATAAGTAGTTTTGCAACAAAGTGATTTGCCAATGCCTTCACCAATGTTTCTTGATATATCTTAGACCCTATATAAGTGACAAAATCAAAGATTGAATGAGATTAAAGACATTTTTAATGAGAACCATATTCAACATAACTATCTAGTCTTGTACAAAAGAAGGGGTAACAATTGTACCTTGTGGACCAAACATTAATATTTTGGGGCTTGCTAAAGAGAGATGCAATACATTTATTTATTACAAACAGTCAAGATTGGATGACAGTATGGATTGAACAATGTCAACATTCTGATCATAGATTAAAATGGGAATCCATGTCTTCATTGGTTAAAGTAGCTAGTTGTAATGGAGATCCTAATGTTACACAAAAGGAAATAGATTTAGCATATGGTTTAAAATATTTCCAAGTTTTTATAAGTTTCTTAATCAACTATATGTTTTTGAACTCATGATGCAATAATTTATACATGTTTGACATTATTGTAAGTGAAACGCCACAACTCTATGTTATGAAATGGTTATAAATTTTGCACCAAAGATTTAGATAAAATAAAGAGAACTTGTGATTTTTAGATAAGTGCAGTTTTCTAGGTGACCAATATTTCATCTAGAAATGACTTACATCCTCGAGAATATGAAATTTGATAATGTGGAATTTTGGTTGATATACTTGACTGTGACTTTAATTCCTTCAAATTAGTTCTCTTTTTTGTCAAATGGTACAGACTATGAATCAATCAAAATGATCCTAGTAGAATTGTTACTGAGCATGAGAATGAATTTCCAATAGTTAATACAAGGTTGTTTGAGCTAGTTGGGGATGGGTCCTATGTTCTTTCAAGCCAATGTGAGCAATAATTTTACTCAGAGGTTCCACATAAACTAGATTGATCATTTTTTGTTAGACATGATCCAAGGGGACGGATAATAAAGTATAATGCAATGGAAAAAAGAAGTGGATCACGATTGAGATTTAGTCAATGATGCTCCTGATGCAAATGATGCTACTACTGATCACAATGATGATGATGATGATGATGATTATGTGTTTGAAATATAAGAGGAGTAACTAATAGGGTTAGGGTGAATTAGTTACTACAAAAATAAATCCCAAATCCCTAAGATGCTAGTACAAAACAATTCTATGAAAGCTTAATTCTGTTGATGCTTGGCAAACAAAGAAATGTTGTAACTTGACAAGTACTAAAAATGCTTGGCAAGCACTTATCATGAAAATCTTTCAATGTTGTTTATGATTACTTAATACTTTAACCTAGTTACAAACACATAAAAGAAATAGCATGAACACATTTGACACCAAGATTTAATGCGGAAACCCAATTTGGGAAAAACCACCAAATTGCAACTAGTTACTATTTTCCACTCTTCTAAAGTGAGCCCTATTAGGAGCCAACCCTGTTAAAGGTTAAAAAACACACTATTAGGTGTGACCCTATTAGAGGATTTAATCACCCTATTAGGAGTGGCCTTGTTAGAGGTCTTTAGACAATTCAATAGAATCGCGACCTTGTTAGAGGATTTACAAATAGTTGTTAAGCCAACTCTATTAAGAGATTTAGATCACTGCTACAATGGTTAGAGAGTAACAATGACATGACCTAATTTTTTATACAACTGAATTTCTGATTTTAGATATCAATTCTAGCTTGTATACTTGATCCTTCTTGATCAAATATATCTTTTTAGCTTCTCAAGGATATTCTGCTTATCCTTCTAATTTTCTCCCTCTCGGCATCATTAGATCTTCAATTCTCTTCCATTCACACACACTTCTAATCCTCAACTTGACTTTATATTTATATCTTTCACATTGTCAAGTCAACTAGAATATAACTTTGAATAATCTTTATTCATCTTCTTAGTTAGTTAGAACCAATACAAAAATCAATTGAACTCAATATGCCAAAACAAGAAAATCCTTCTTTAGCAAACCCTACTTAGTAGACACTAACTTATAAATGATTTTCTTGTGTTAACCAAGTGAAACTTGGTTAACAATGCATATTCATAAAGTTCCTCTAGTAATTGAGTGAGCTTGGTTAAAAATGGTTCCATCCAACATTTCCTTCATTAACTAAGTGAGCTTGGTTAACACTCATCTTTCGTAGACTTTCCTTTGGTGCCCAAGTGAACTCGATAGATACTACCTTTTGAACTAGGCAAACTCAAGAATGCTTAGTAGCCATAAAAACCTATCTTCAATGCCTGAGCAAGCTTAGCATGCATTGACTGGTAATAATAACATCA
This sequence comes from Cupressus sempervirens, assembly GCA_028749045.1. Classification (NCBI taxonomy): domain Eukaryota; kingdom Viridiplantae; phylum Streptophyta; class Pinopsida; order Cupressales; family Cupressaceae; genus Cupressus; species Cupressus sempervirens. The sequence goes on from CM053792.1 coordinate 712,972,563, forward strand.
AAGAAAATACATAATTGATCAATTGTTCCAACAATCTCCCTCTTTGGCATTGATGGCAACACATTTCATAACATAACAAAATTTTGGAGCAAAAATAGAGTAAGGAGCATATACATAGTTTCATTTTGATTCTCAACCATGAGAACTCCCTTTGTTAGTGTGAACTCTTTCTACCTACAATTTCTCCCTCTATCAGAAAAATTCTTCTGATAGCAAACTCTACAAAGCTCATTCTCCCTTATTGACATCTCTTTCTTTTTACAAAATTTTCTATGGCAGCAAACTTCTCCCTCTTTTCAACAAAAATCTCTATGAGATATGATAGTGAACTTCTCCCTCTTTGACATATCATGCCAAAGACAACATTTAATGAATATTAATGTACCTCAAGTACTAATTCATTTGCAATGTACCCTTTTCAATTTTTTCACCAATTGATTGATCTTCAACATGCTCTAGTTGATGCATCACTAAAATTCATTTAGTGATCCTCAAATAGGAGAATGAACCCTAGCTTACCTCTTTGATACATAAATTTATCCTTAGGTAATGGCTTGGTGCATATGTTTGCAATTTGTTCTTTTATATTTACATATTCCAATTTGACTTCTTTATCTTTCACTAATTCTCTCAAGAAATGATATTTTATAGCAATGTGTTTTATTTTGCTATGCATCACTAGATTCTTTGATATATTGATTGCACTAGTATTATCATAGTATATGACTACTAGATTGTTGATTTCTATCTTCATACCTATCAATAGTTGTTTATGTTGGAAATATAGATGGAGTAATTGGGGAGGGTAAATTAGTTACCACAAAAAAAAATCCACTAATCCCTTAGATGTCTTAAATAACTAGTTACTGTTGTCACTTGGTAGCCACACAAAAAAATGTTGTAACTTAGTAGATTAACTTGTTACTGATCATTAAGCATTCACAATCATTAACTTGCATGCAAAAGAAAATAACATCCTTAGTAGAAACTATCTTCTACCATAAAATCCTTCAGTGCTTGAGTAAGCTCGGTAGAATCTATCTTTTGCTTTGCTGACCAACTGAGCTCGGTAGACGCTATCTAATAACTGATATAACATTTTTGTAACATAAAAGACAACACACAATTCAACAATTGTATCCAAAAATTTGAAACAAACAATATTAGAACAATTAACTACCGCTGCCACATATTTTGCCTTTGCTATAGATTGAGAGATATAATTTTATTTTTTGCTTGTCCAAGACACTAGTTTTTTACCAAGAAAGAATGCTCAACTGCTGGTGCTTTTTCTATCATCAATACTTCCTACCCAATTAGCATCTATAAATAATTTTAAATCCAAATTGCCTCCTATTTTTTACCATAAACCATAGTCTTTAGTACCTTTCAGATATCTCATGATTCATTTGATTTCCATCATGTGATTTTCTTTGGGATTTGTTGAGAATCTTGCCACCATACCGACTGCTAGTGTAATGTCAGTCCTTGTATGCACTACATACTATAATTTTCCAATCATTGATCTATATGTGGTCTGATCTACCTCTTTGGGATCATCATTTTGGAAATCTTATGTCTAGTAGAGATAGCGGTTCCAACTGGTCTTGAATCTTCCATACCAAATTTCTTTAATATCTCCTTGATATATTTAGATTGAGTAATATAGATACCATCTTTCTTTTGTTGAATCTACAATCCAACAATTTTTTTATCTCTCTAAACATAGACATGTCAAATTATTTACTCATTTCTTCTAAAATGCGTTACACAAGTCATCATTTCTTGTCAATAGAGTATCATCAACAAATGTTTATGCCAATACAATCTTTTTTTTTGGTCCTTCTTTGATAAACAAACTACTATTATCATTTGTTCTTTGAAAACCAATTTTTATCAAGTAGTTATGAAGTCTTTCATACCAAGCTCTGGAAGCTTGTTTGAGACCATATAATGCCTTGTGTAATTTGCAGACCATGTCCCTTTTGCTAGGATCTACAAAGCCTTCTGGCTATTCAATGTAGACTTCCTCATAGAGAATTCCTTTCAAAAATATAGATTTTACATCCATTTGATAAACTTTAAATCCTTTATGAGATGCATTTGCTAGAAAATTTCTAACACCTTCTAATCTTGCAATAGGAGAAATAGTTTCACCATAATCAATACCTTCTTCTTGAGAATAGCCTTTATATACCAACCTTGCTTTGTTTTTGGAAACTTTTCCATCTTCATTTAGCTTTTTTCTGAACACCCACTTTGTGCCAATTACATTTTTATCCTTGGGCCTAGAAACAAGAGTCCAAGTTTTTTTCTTCTCTATTTGTTCTATTTCTTCATTCACTACTTCAATCCAAGTTTCATTATCCAAAGCATCTTTAACATTTATAGGTTTAAAGTCAACAAGTAAACATGTACCTTTCAATTCGCTTCTTGTCATTATTCCATCTGATTTGTCTCTAATGATCTAATTAGGTGCATGATGCCTTCTGACATATCTCACCAACATAGGTTCTTTGGATTTGGAATGAGTTTTACTAATTTCATCATGAATCTTAGTATCAAGCTTGGGTCCCATTTTTTGTGACATAGGTCCATCAGACTTGGTTTTCTCTAGCTCGATAGCCTCTAACTATGACTCGGGTTGCATTGTCTGCAACTCGGTAGCTGTTGGAGATTTTGGGGACTCAGGAGGTGAAGTCTCCTTTCTTTCAAATAGATTTTGTAGGGTATCAAGTTCAAAGTAAAAAAATCTTTTTTAATTCTTAGACTCTTTTCTGCTTTCTTCTTCACTCTTTATTGCAAACTCATCAATTCTCACATGTGCCCTTTTTATGATTTTATGAGTAGACAAATTTAAACATTTGTATGCTTTACTTCTACAGGACTATCCTATAAATATGCCTTCATCACCTTTGACATCAAATTTTCCTTTTCTAGATTCTTTCAAGATGTAAAATTTTCTACCAGATACTTTATAGTACCTTACATTAGGTTTGTAGCCATTCCATAGCTCATAAGGAGTTTAATTTGAGTCTTTCTTTAGCTGTACTCTATTCAAGGTATGAATTGTAGTGTTGAAAGCTTCCTTCTAGAATTTGATTGCAACATTATTTTCTATCATCAATATTCTTTCACAATCCATGATGGATCTATTCCTTCTTTTAGCTATACCATTCGGCTTTGGTATATCAAAGGTTGATACTTATCTTTTAGTTCCTTTTCAATGCAGAATTCATTAGAGATGAATTCAACTCCTCTGTCTGATCTCAAACATTTCAATTTCTTTCCACTTTCTTTTTCTACTCTTGCCAAATACCACTTGAAATTTTGAAAAGCTTCTAATTTTTCTTTTAGGTACATTACAGTAATCATTCCAGAATAATCATCAATGAAAAGAATGAAAAAATTATCTCCACTGTAACTCTCTATTCTAATAGGTCCACATAAGTCTATATGCACAAGCTCTAATACTTCTTCAGAATGATAGTTCTTGCTTTTGAAACTAGTCTTTTCCATCTTACCAATTTGGCAATTTTTGTATAGACCCATATTAGGTTTCTTCAATCTAGGAATACCTCTTATTATTCTATGTTTGCTTATCTTAACTAGATTATCAAAATTTACATGACATAATATTTTGTGCCACAACCAGCTTTCTTCTACTTTAGCAATAAAACATGAACTTTCACTGAGATCAAGATAAAATAGATTACCTTGTGTTCATTTGCCAAATCCAACCAGATTTCCTTTTTCATCCAACAGTTTGGCCTTCCCATTCATAAATTCTACCTTGAATCCAATGTTATTCAACTGTTCCACACTCAAAAGATTATGTTTTAATCCTTCAACCCAATAAGCATTACATATAAGTTCATTGGTCAAAGAGATACATCCTTTTCTTTTTATGCAACAAGGTTCATTATTTCTGAATCTTACACTAACACCATCATAGTATTTCATGTTCTCAAAAAATTTTACTTTTCAGTCATATGATGTGAGCAATCACTGTCAATAATCCAAGTATAATTCTTTCTAATGTGAGAGATAAGTGCCATCTCATCTCTTTCATCATTAGATTCATCTTTTACAGCAATATATACCATTTCATCTTCAATGTTATCAGAATCTTTAGCCATAAGACAAGATTTCTCACCTTTTTCTTTGTAGTCCTTGTAGTTCTTGAATTCCTTCTTGCCCTTATACTTGTTTCTTTTCTTCTGATCCTTGTTTTCTCTATTTTGACACCTAGCAAAAATGTGACCAATTTCTTCACAAGAAAAGTAGATTAGAGGAATTTTGCCTCTGTACTTACCTCTACATTTAGAGTATTTATTTGTATGTAGGGCTTCAAAAAATTCAAGATCACTATCAAAAGTTTCTTCTATTTCTTCTTCACTTCCTAATTGATTAGCCTTTGATTTCTTACTCTTTTTCTTGAGTGAGAGTGTGGTTTCAAATGCAGGCTCAATATCTTTGGAACTAGGAACATAGTTATCTAACTCAAAAGCTATCAATCTTTCAATTAGAGCATCTAAAGATATTTTTTTATTTACATCACATCTCATTTATTGAATAGTAGATACTCTAATTGCATAATTAGGAAGAAGGGTTCTGAGTACCTTGCTTACAACTATTTTATCATCAATGTCTCCTCCAGATGCTTTGATTCTTTCCACATATTTTGCAAAGTTTTCATCTTCTGTCATTTTCATTTGATCAAGTTGACCTTTGAGACTTTCTACTTTGGCTCTTCTTACATTGTCATCTCCTCCATAAATGTATTTCAATTTGGTCCATATTGCATGAGTTGTTTTGCAATCTTTTACTTCATCAAATTTAGCATAACTAAGAGTAGATGCAATATCAATCATCATGATGTTATGATTTTTCTTTTCAACGCTGTCTTCAACTGATAATGTTCTAGTGAGAGCCTTATATTCAACATCATGATACTTACAACCTGAATCACTTATGGTCACCAAATGTAATCTCATAAGTCCTTTTCATGATACAAAATTATCTTTGTTTAACTTGAGAATCTCTCTTCTATAAGACATCCTAATATTTAGCTTAGGTCCTTGAAACCTTCTCTACAAGCACCAAAAGATCTGATACCAATTATTGGAAATATAAGAGGAGTAACTGAGAGGGGAGGGGTGAATCAGTTACTACAAAAATAAATCCCAAACCCCTTAGATGTCAGTACAAAAAAATTCTATGAAAGCTTAATTCTGTTGATGCTCAAAAAATAAAGAAATGTTGTAACTTGGTAAATACTAAAAATGCTTGGCAAACAATTATCATGAAAATCTTGAGATGTTGTCTATGATTACTTATTACTTTAACTTAGTTGCAAACACATAAAAGAAATAGCATGAACACGTTTGACACCAAGATTTAACATGGAAACTCAAGTTGGGAAAAACCACCAATTGTAACTAGTTCCTATTTTTCACTCTTCTAAAGTGAACCCTATTAGGAGCCAACCCTGTTAAAGGTTACAAAACAAAATATTAGGTGTGACCTTGTTAGAGGATTTAATCACCCTATTAGGAGTGGCCTTCTTAGAGGTCTTTAGAAAATGTAATAGAACTGCCACCTTGTTAGAGGATTTATAAATAGTTGTTAAACCAACTCTATTAATAGATTTAGATCACTACTACAATGGTTAGAGAGTAACAATGACATGACTTGATTTTTGGTGCAACTAAATTTCTGATTTTAGATATCAATTCTAGCTTGTATACTTGATCCTTCTTGATCAAATATGTCTTTTTAGCTTCTTAAGGATATTTTGCATATCCTTCTAATTCACTTCCTCTTGGTATCATTAGATCTTCAATTCTCTTCCATTCAAACACACTTCTAATCCTCAACTTGACTTTATATTTATATCTTTCACATTTTCAAGTTGGCTAGAATATAACTTAGAATTATCTATATTGATCTTCTTAGTCAGCTAGAACCAACAGAAAAATCAATTGAACTCAATATGCCAAAACAAGAAAATCCTTTGTTAGCCAACCTTGATCGGTAAACACTAACTCAGAAATGATTTTCTTGTGTTAACCAAGTGAAACTTAATCAACACTACATATTCACAATGTTCCTTTGGTAACCAAGGGAGCTCAATTAGCATTGGTTCCATTCAACATTTCCTTCATTAACCAAGTGATCTTGATTAACACTCATCTTTCATGGACTTTCCTTTGGCACCTGAGTGAACTCGGTAGATACTTCCTTATGAACTAGGCAAACTCAAGAATGTTTGTTAGCCACAGAAAACTATTCTCAATGCCCAAGTGAGCTCGACATGCACTAACTAGTAATAATATGACATTTTGTGTAACATCAAAGATAATACACAATTAATCAATTGTTCCAACATGACTATGATGATGATGATGATCCTAATGATGAGATGGATGAAGTATAATATCAATGACAGGGAGTGTTTGATTAGCTAACATTGGAGGGGTGTTTGATAATCAATGAGATGAATGAAATGTACAATTATTTGATCAATGCCTATGACATTCATTATTTAGTTCTTGATAGATCAATGATTAATTTGATTAACTTGTCATACATCTTTTACTATTTATAATTAATGTGTGATACTAATATTCAATGTAATTTTGAATATATGTATCATTTATTTTTTAGCTAACATAGGACAATTGATTTACTATTGTAGAAACTCAAAGCCATTTCACGAGCATCCTACACAGTTTGATGGATCATCAGCTGAGCACCGTACAGGTAGCAATTCAAATGTGGATCATATTACTCAGGGTATATATTTTCCATTCATTTTTTCATTTATGAATTATTAATACAAATAAATATTTTAAATTGAACTTGATGTAGTAATATAAATTTAACTCTAATATGTGTTGGGATTACGGAAACATCTTGTATTTCAATTATAGGGGATATAGAGATTATTTCTGATGAGTGTGTTGAGATCTAAGCCAATGGGCAAGATGATGTGGTTGGACAAGGTAAAGAGCACTACAATGTTCTTTAAAATCTTTAAAGTCTCAACCTTTTTAAATTTAACCCTTTTACTTGCAATGGAAAACAAGTGCAAGTCCACACATGAGAAGAAATATTGATGACGACATGGATATGCCTCTTCAATAATATAAGGAAGGACAAAAAAATAAAACATAAATGATTCATGTGAGCTTATGAAACTTGTTTGATAGTGACTGATGTTTATGTCTAGATGTTTTATTTATGTTGTATTGAATGTTCATGTGAATGTTCCAATGAATCTTATGTTCTAATGTTAATGTGAATGTTCTAATGAAACTTATGTGTTAATGAATAGTATCATGTGATAACTCATGAATGTTAGCAATTTATTAATAGAATGAATGAATTTTAGATGTTAACAAGGAATTTAGATGTTAGGAGGGTGGGATCAAATGAACTTCCACCTTCATGTTTTTGGCCTTTATTAGTAGAGAATATCGAAACCAAGTGAAGTTCAACATTAACTTATGATTGCATGACAACTAACTATGTGAATCTCTTGGTTTCTAGAAATGCAGATGGACAACATAGTCAAACTCATTGATTTATGAAATTTAGTTGCAGTGTATGAAGTATTTGATGTAGACACCTAAAAATCCTTTAGAAAATAAAGTATTTTTATTTTCTGAAAAAGTTCTGATGACATCATCATTTATTAATTAATTAATTAATTAATTAATTTTTATGCCATTAAATCCCTTTATCTTAATTAAAAATATTTAATTAAGAAATCCCTCCCAAAAATGTTTAAATCTTATTTAAACATTATTTCCTTATTTATTAATTATTTAATTAATAAATTGACCAAAAATCCTAAAATAAATAAAAAAATTTTTTTTTGCCCAAATCTTGGCCAATTTTCTTATGACCAATAACCTCTTCCAAAATCTTCTAATCCTTCTTTAATTTTGATTAAAGGCTAATCCCATCATTTCCTACCCCTAATCCCAACTCAAAATATTTAATTAAGATTAAATATTAATCCTCATGTTTATTAAAAAAGTTTTAATAAATATCTCCTCAACCCAAACCCTTGAAATAAATAAAACTTTATTTATTTCCTAAAAATCTAATTTATCCTCATCCTAAGAAGTTCTAGACTCTTCTAGAAAGTCTTCATCCTCATCCTAAGAAATTCTAGACTATTCTAGAAAGTCTTTATCCTCATCCAAAGTCTAGACTCTTCTAGAAGATGTCTTTAAGCCTAATCCTAATCCCCTCCTAACCTTGTCACATTCCCTAAACATGGGTTAAGAATTACTAACCCAAGCCAAAGTTAACAAATATCTCCTCCTTCACCCACCCTCATTAAATGTCATCCACTTGCCTATCCCTAAGCTAATCCTAAACCATCCTAATCCATCCTCTAATCATTTGCACAAGCCTAAGCAAGCTTAAAACCTTCCTAATCAAGTCCAAGTCGAATTTTCTCTCATCACCCTCAAAATATGTCAACCATAAAACTTTATGAAGTCCACTAGGTCATAAATGACTCTTACAAGCCCTTTTATTGCTCTTACAAGTCATTATGAGGGTCTTTATGAAGATTTTATCCCTTGAGCCTCCTTTGTTGACTCATCCTTCCCCTTTCCTCCATCCTCTCACCATGTGACATGTGTCACTCCTTGATTGGCTATAAGGAAGCACAATCTATGTGCTCTCTTCTCATGCAATCTGAGCCCTCCATGAGATTTTTCTCATCCTTGCATCTTAGCCCTCAATCCCTCAAGCCTCTTGCCTATAAATTGGATCCTTCCCCTTTGCAAAATAACACAATCCATGAAGTAAAGTTATAATGCTATTTTGAGAGCCAAATCCATACTAAAGCCATCTATCCACACCAAAAATCCACAATCATCCATTGAAGCCTTTGGAAGCATATTGAGCATACATCCTATCTATTTAGACAAAGCCACTCAACAAGAGAGCTTCTCATTGAGAGAGTCCATTAATGGCTCATATTCTCAATTGAGAGTTCATCTTAGTCTATCTTGAAGTTTATGAATTTTGTTTAGTTTGTAGAAGCTTTATTTAAATTTAGTTTCTATTAGCATACTAACATTGCTCATATACATTTGAAAGAATGGATTTCTATGGGATTGCCTCAAATTATTCCTTTCTAAGGTATTCTATTATTCAGATTATACTTACTAATGAAAATATGGTTTATCATGGGTGCAAGGCCTAATTTTAAATCTCATTTGTTTTGATCATAATTGTGATTAAATTAGGTTTGATGAGTGAAGGTTCAATTTTGAATCTTTTGGATGTGATTTGTGGGGATTATAAATGTATATTTTCTGATGCATATGTGGGGGCATACATCATAGTACAGTACATTTAAAACAAATTTATGCTTACATCACTAATTTTCTTTCCCTTACAAGGTAATCCATAATTTTCTTATTTTGAGAAGGTTCATGTTCTTGTTTGAAGTAGCTTTGAAAAACATTATATGACATGCTCCATGGGACGAAACAAAAATCAGTGTGAAATGTGATCAACGTGAAAAAAAAACTACCAATTATTTGTTGTCTAAAATTTGATGTTCAGTACATTTTTGTTCCTATAGTTTATGTTTAAGTTTGAATATATTTAAATTAGATTATGTGATTTTGTCTTTTATCAACATTTTGTATCATATTTTAACTATCTATAATTGACTACTAGATAACTTATTATGGCATTGAATCATAACGTTTGATCCTAAATTCATTTCTTTATTGAATATGTCATCATGACATCAAATTGTAGAATTTCACTCCATAACTCATGATGACAATGAATTATAGAATTTGATTCAAATCTTCCTAAAAGAAAAAACTCACATAATATATTTCAAAATGCTCAAACAAAAATTTTGAATTGTTAACACGAACATATACATATGGTCTTATTTTTTTTTAGTGATATAGAATATTCTTGTTACATTGTATATGGCCTTTCTAGTTTAGGATAAATAGAATGGATTGAATTATTTCAAGATCCACATGTAGCTAGAACTAATTTCTCTTGCCTCATCAATTTACATACTATTTACACCAATTTAGTCCTGGTTTTCTTTCAATTAATTTATAAAAAATTGTGACTCATTTAGTGACTTGTTTGGTATTCATAGGGTCCTAGCTTTGGCATTGGATACACAACTAGTTATTTGGTTAAATTCAAATGAATTGTTGAACTTCTACTGCAATGACAACCAGTTCAAATTTTACATTGTAAGACCACCTGAATCTCATTCCATAAATCTAATGCAAATGCTTTCATTTAAGAAAATGTTCTAATTCTAATGAAGACTAATTCTGGTGATAAATGCAAGTGGTGGGGATCTAGGTGTGTTGGACAATTAACCCAGTTTCATCACATTACCTCAAATTAATAGATCATTGAAACTTTATTGGGTTTTCCCTAAAATTTTGTTTCATATTTGAAAATAATATTCATATCTTGTGGAAATGGTATGATAGAGTTGGGAATTACTAATGAGTAAGAAAATCAACCCAAATGAATTCTATCATTAGATAATTAGTGAAAGATTTTTTTTTTGAATTTTTTAGTTATTAATAATGAATAGAATTTTAAAAATATTGTGGATTCTTACAAAAAAAAATTTCTAGATTTAGGTGTAGAATTTTATCACAAAATCATATTATAAGACCTATTACCAGAATGTAAGAGAGCATAAGTAAGAAAAAATGATTGAAAAAATGATAGATATTGTAATTGAATAAAATTTTAAAAACTTTCATTAATAATGTTAATAATAATATTTTTTTCATTCCTTAAATCCATCTTACAAAAGTCTTTAAAGTTCATTTCATTTGTTCTTTATTTCTCAAATTCCTCAAATTGAAGATTTGTGGTGCCATTTATTAGGTTGGTTCCATCCTACCAAACATCTTCTTCATTCTTGTTTCCCTCAATATCAATTGATAGTCCAAAAAGTTCATCATACACAAAAACAACAGCAACAATGACAAATGACAACAACAACTAAAATTATAGAAGAACAACTAGTTGTAGGCTCATGGATATCCTACTTAGATTGGCAAATATTCAGCTGCCAATAACTCCCTTGGTGACTGGTTACAAGCAACTTTAAAAAAAATCTAAAATCTTACCTACAACATGCTAGCACTTTAGCCCATGACAAGAAATGATGTACTTGTTGTGCAAGCTACTCAAACATGATTATTTGAAACACCAAAAGAGTGACAAAAAAAATGAAACCATAAAAAATTAAGTGTAAATAATATGTGCCTCTACTTGTTCTTTCTACACAATTCATGGCCTCCAAACAGTCTAGACTAATGCTATTGTGAGAAACATGATCTGAAAAGTAATGTAAATGGAGCAAATAAAAACTTGAAATCCTTATATTTCATCATTTCTTTATTTTTCAATTTTTGAATTTGAGTTCAAGTCAAGTAAATAATCATCCAAATAATCTAGAGCTGAATCCAACTCTTGTAACCATCCATCACACTAAAATTTAGAAAGAATTCCCCCCTGAAGCTCTAAAGAAGTGAGTGAGAGAACAACTTGGATTATGAATAGAAGGATGAGAACTTGAGAATGATATGGACATAGTAAATGCATCAAAATCTATTCAGGTGTCAGCTTTATGAATTGTATGAGCTAGTATGACTTAAGGACTAATGACTTCTCCCCTAAGAGGGAGAAGCTAGAGCCACATTTATGGTACGAGAAGCCAGAGTTAGTGACACATTTGGCAAACCCAAAGATAGCTACAATGGCTCCAACTTAGCCTTCTTTTTTCTTTTTTGTTCATTGGATTGTTTTGACCTGCTTTGTTGTATTTTTCAATAGTTTTATATGGGCATTGATGATTGTTAATTGTAATTTGTTTCCTACAAGTTTTGTGCATAACAATTTCAATGTTGACCATTACTAGGTTACATATGAGATCAAAAAGAAGGAAGATGGAAAGAATATTTAATTTTCCTATAATCATTTTTGTGCTGATTCTCAAGGACTTTAATTGTAGGTGATTGATTTTGGCTAGTTGAGATAATATAAGTAGCGTGCAAGGGAAGATATGAGTATCTCCAATGGATCATTGTTACAACTTTAAATGAGGTTTAATGGATTGTATCCAATTGCATTAGATTTATTGGAGGATTTTAATTTTTTGTTTGATTAGAGGTGCTCTATTATTGAGTGGGTATCATGGAGAGAATGGTTAATTCTTAAAGGAGTTTCTAGTCAAGGCCGATCCAAAGTTTGGGAATTCTATGTACATTTGGATTGTATACACAAAAAGTTTTAAAAATCTAGTTGATTGGAAATCCATATTGAATGGTTGTCATTTTAATGTTGAATTACTATCTTTTAATAGGTTTGCATTTGAGTGTTATGGGTTGAGTAATGGAGAAGCCCTAAAGAATTTCTCTTTTCCATAGTGAGTGGGCTTCAATTATTTTTCCAATGTTTCTAGAGGAGTGATGTCTAGCCATAATACTAAAAAGGAAGAACAAGAAATTGATTTTGCAGACAAATTGGATGAGTGTTACAAGAAAGAGAAGATCTAGGAACTTTAATCATATTGGAAGGTATGTGTCAAATACTTATTTCCAATTTTAATTTGTAATGATTTATTTATGTGTCCATTATTAAATTTAAATGTACCTGATTAGGAAGATGGGTTTATAAAAATAAATTCACTACATTAAGGCTTTATTCTTGAAATCAATACCCTATTTGTTTATTGAATTTACTTTAAGATTCTTGATAAGACCATTGAACATATAGGACCATCTTCTTCTTTTTTTGATAATGCAGCAATCCATCACAATTGTGACAGCTTGACTGATGGGCAATTATCACTCAGATGACATTGTTGTCGCATACCATTACAATTGTGATGGAAACAAACAACAGATTTTGTCACTCCAATGGCATTGTCATTAGACACCATCACCATGGTGATTTCCCTTATAGTAGATACTATTTAGGTCTATAACAATGTCATCAAAATTGCAACAACCATCTAAAAATGTAGGCCATCATAGTTGCACTAGTAAATCGTCAAACATACGACAGTGTGAGGAGGAAATCTTCGCCTTTCTTTTTTCCAAATTATGACAGCTTTGTTTATCAAAATTGTGATGGATTCCCTTACCATCACAATTTTCAATAGAAAAATTTTGACACTCATCCGATGGGGGCCAATTTCTATTATTTTTGCTTGGGTGATGGGTGGTCATCGCAATTGCAATGGTCTTTTGTCACAATTTGGGTCCAAATATAGTAGTGTCTTTGTGAAGCCCTTACCTAAAGATACATTTGATTACTTTAGATGCATGCTTTGGGTTATGCCCCTACCTACTTCTAACTAGATGATACAAAGATTTCATCAGTCCAATGGTACTGAGCACTATTGTTAGACTAGACTGAATATTGATGCTTCCTATATGGGGGAGTATCTATTATGAGCTAATTAAATTGATATAATGGGGGATATGTGCACTATGAATAATTCTAATGTATGGTAAGTTTTTTAATGTGAACAACTATTTCCAATCCTAAGAAGATGCAAAATAGAGCAGTATTCCAAAACTTTTCAAATTTGATTAATGAAGAGGATTTGAAAAGATGAGAATAGCAGCTATAATAGAGTACTATTTTGGTATTCTTGGAACTTAGATTTTTTTGACCTATGTTTGCATCAATACCAAAGGGGGAGATTTCTAGCATGATTTTTGATGATACTACATTAGAGAGTATAGAAATATTGCATTCATGACTATGTTTGTCATTGATGTCAACATAGTAATAAATTTTTGAAGACTGACAAAGTAGCAGATAGAGATCTTTGTTGTACATACAATGTTTTGATTTTTTGGTGATGCACATTGATGGACATGTTCAATATAGTTTCCTAATGTTAAGGTTCAATGTGTAGTACCTGAGTTGAAGACCTATGAAAGATATACCTAATTTATACAAAGTAATACAAAGATAGAGTACCTAAGAAGCATTTTCTGATGTTTGTATCATTTCATGTGATAGAGATATAATTTGGAGATGCATGGTCAGCCAGTGACATAAGATAGTATGATGATGATGTCAAAAAATGTGCAAGCACTAGTGTTGTACATGTGAGAAGTTACATATATTGTGAGTTGACAATGCTATTGTAATTATGAATTAATTAATTATCTTATTATAATTAATTAGGAATGCCTCAAGGTTGACTCAAGGAATTATTTTGAAGATACAATATATAGGAAAGATGTTTTCCTTGTTTGTAAATAGTTTTTTGTATCAAGTATTGAGTGACAAGTGTGAAATGGAGCAGAGTGTTTGGTGAATGTGAGTGAGCGATCCAAGGGATTATTGGATGCAAGATTTGTGATTTGGCTACAAGATTAGAAGGAGCATAAGTCTTGTTGACAAGATAGAGAAAGAGGAAGGAGTAGTACTATTCATTTCATTTATTCTGCAAGGAATAATACATAGATCATTTGGACAATGGATTCATTGGTCTTTATCTAAAGTTGTTTAGATAGTGGGTCCATTTGTCTTTTACAACTCTTAACAGGGATTCAAAGTCTCCTAACATGGATTGATATGTATTGAATATTGTTATATACTCCTAACAAGGTCCATCCTTTAAGAAGGAATATTTATGAGTACATCATTTTGTGGGTACCATCCCCATCTAGGGCTTCCCTCTAATCAAGGGTTTCCCTAGTAAACATATATGGTGTTATTATGTATGAGTATTTTATTGTGGTTTCTTATTATATTTCTCATATGATTAAAGTTTAATAAGGTTGATAACTATTATATTAGTTGGATAATTGATTCACACCCCCTGCCCCCTCTCTTAGTTATATTGGTGGACTATATATTCTAACACTTTTTATCACTGTTCTATGAAAGAATTAGGTAATTCTGGGCTATATTAGGCATACAATGCATTGTGTCAGAATGGAGCTTTCAAACTCGAACAAAGGCATTTGGAAATCAAGGGTTTGACCCCCATTTTATATATTCCAAGGAACTTTCAAATAAAATGGATCAAGTATATATTGAGCAAATTTCACAACATGACATTTTGGCTCAAGAAAACTATCAAGATCACCAAGAAGATTCTCACCAAGTTACTGGTTATCCAATGCTGGAAAAGTTTAAGACAACAAAAACCCTAGTTCAAGGAGAATTAACTAAGAAAATCCTATCTTAATGTGGCGATAGAGGCATGAAGATGAATAATGTTACTATTACGGAAATAAAATTTGGAATTTATGTCATAGCCCACAAGATCTACAATTCAAGCAAACCTAACAATGTTCCTTGTGAGGTTGTTGACCTAGCATACAAAGTTGTGAAGAACAACTTATCCTTTGATCTTGCTGATTTGTAGCACATTTAGCTCAGTAAGAACATGGTGAGCATTCAAGTATCCAAGCATCCGAGAACAATCCATGTAAGTTTGGCTCACTCCTAATATGTTTATTTTTCTATGTGCAAAAATTCTTTCCATCCAAGGGAAATACTATATGGATCAAGAACAAACTTGTGCTGTACCAAATCAATGATTTCATTAGTGAAATGGGTGAGAATTTTGATGGCATCATGGATACATAGTTTAAAAAATTCAAGAAGAAGATAACAAATAGGTTTAGGATCCCCAAGCAATTGATTTTTGTTTATGAGAAAGACATTTGTTTCCTAATTGGTTGTGACAAACTTCATATTCAAGTAGTCAGGCCTAGGATTGCATGGGTAAAATAATTAGAATGTGAAGTTAACATTGATGATACAAAAGATATCGTTGAAGCTCTTATCAATGAACTAGTGGATCCTAAGGCTACCTATTTTGGAACCTATGAAGAAGCCAAAACTAGAATATCACTTGACATACAAATTCCTCAAATTTTAAAGAGAGGAAAGAAAAGGATAGAAAAGCTTGAGATGACATTTGGGAAGACAGATGCCCATCTCATGCTTACTGAGGATAAAGGTGATGATATAGAAGAAGAAGAAGAAGAGGAAAGTGAATATGAACCCCTAGAGAAGAAAGAAAAGATAGGAATGAAGAAAATCTAAAAGGTCTTCTACTCCATGATTTTTGCCACCAAGCCTAGGAAGTCAAGAAGAAAATTGAGGCTTGGTGGTGAGGATGATGATGATGATGAAGATAACACACTGATCATCTCACTAAAGAAGCCCCCACCATAATTTGAATAGTTGTTGAAATTAGTAAAGGGAAGGAAGTTGCATGGTTGATTTTAGATACTTCAACTATGAATGCAAATGGGGTTGCAAGCTTTGGGTTTAACTATGGAGGAAACTCTATAGTTAAGCGCGCTTAGGCTGGAGTAGTACTAGGATGGGTGACCTCCCAAGAAGTTTCGGTGCTTCACCCCTGTGAGCATCTCCTAGATCCAATGAGTGCTAAGTGTTAAATTTATTCTCATGAGAGATGGATTCATGTTGAATCACTACTCATGAAACATGGGTCATCGAGTTTGACTCAAAATCACACAATTAAATCTTGATATTCATAGAAATATATTGACAATGCATTAGTACAAAAACAACAATATGTGACTAAAAGAACTACTAAAATTTGTCTATATGTGACTAAAATTAGTCATGTGATTAATAGTAGTTAATATCTAGTCATTTATAACACTACCAAATGATTTTAGTCACTTATTTGATCACTAATTTTGATCATCTTTTTAATCACATATTTAGTGGTGTATTTAGTAGTATATTTGATAGTTGCTTTAGTCACACATTTGTATATTTTGTTGCATATCTAATCACATATTTTGTAGTGTATTTAGTAGCATATTTAATAATTTATTTGGTCACATATTTGGTAGTGTATTTAGTAACATATTTAATAGTATATTTGGTCACACATTTAGTAGCATATTTAGTCTCATATTTGGTAGTTTATTTGGTCACAATAGAGCATAATGGAATCAAACCAACATCCTTCTACTTGTAAAGTAGGTGCTCTTTGACTGAGCTAACTACCTTTAAAGAATACATAATAAATTATTATTTATTACATTTCATTCTCAATATAGCACCCAAAAAGGTTATGGAATTGTATTTCTTGAAATGGGGGCAACAAGGAAACATCCAATTAAGATGATATTTTTAGGGCTCCTTTTATTTCAAAAAATAATTCTAGTTTGTCAAACTTAAATCAGCTAGAGGAAAAGGGAACTAGGGTAATGGGTTTTAAATTTAAAAATCTATTGTTTAACTATTTTTTTTTACTATTAATTCCTACGTCAAAGTTTCTACATCACACAAGCCTAGAATTGTACTTTGAATTTTTTTTATCATCGTACGTTATTGGGACAAGATTAGATCATTCCAAAATTATGGCTTGTCTGTTTTTCTTTGACAAGCATGTTATTCTTAAGAAAATCTCCCTGATCTATATGAAATTTCAAGGGTCATTTACAAAATTAAATTTTAATTCAAGTTTGAATCATTAATATGCATCTTGTCACTACTATTAATATCTCAAATAAGGTTAAACATGTTTGTAGTACACCAAGGCAATTGTCTAAGTGAAGGTATTCTAATGGCTTTAAGGGTTCCTGCAAAGATAATTGGACAAGAGCATAAAGTTGATAAAAATTGCCTCTAAGGGAGAAAATTCATGTATTGGAAAATAAATTTCCCTAGTATCCACTAAGATAATGTGAAAACTACAAAAAAAATTATTTGCAAGCAATGGTTTCTACTTGCATGACATGGTATTAGAGGGTGTTAAGAGTTCAACATGATGTAATAAATTAATTTATTAGGCGTGATGCAATTAGCAAAAGATTTATGACCATTATTTCAAATAGAAGCCATTGCAAAAATATTTTTAGTATGGGCATGCATCTAAGAAACATTTTTATTTCTAGTAAACTAGCCAAATTATTAAA
The DNA here is from genome assembly GCA_028749045.1 of Cupressus sempervirens. NCBI lineage: Eukaryota > Viridiplantae > Streptophyta > Pinopsida > Cupressales > Cupressaceae > Cupressus > Cupressus sempervirens. The sequence continues at coordinate 712,990,541 of CM053792.1, forward strand.
CAAGCATCCCCTTAAACAAGCAATGCCTAGACTCACACTCAATAGTTAAAATCAATTCAAGTAACCTTAGAATATCTAGACATTAACTATCCAAAATGTTGGATAAACACAAATAGATACTCTTCACATTTTCATACATAAACATATAAAATATGTCTTTCAATTCTTATTCAAGGAAACTAAAACAATTTACTTATGTGGTTGTAGAAGCTAGGACATACAAAGATCTCGATAATCATATATTTTATGTGTTTCATTGGATCATGCTACAAGGGATTAAAGTGAAATAAGTGTGCTAATATCAGAAGAGATGTAACTCTATATATCTTAAACAAATTAAACAAATTATGCAGCCATAAAAATCTAGAAAGCTGAAATTTTATTCTTTGATGAAATTTATTTGTTGTTTAAGTTGAGGATTACAACCTAAGAAACTAAAGTTCAAAAAATATAGTGATGCCTGACTATTTATATTTTATGTTGCATAAATGTCAAACAAGGCATAAGCACAACTATATGTGCTTAGATTCTCATATATGATGCTTCTTATGGTTAGAATCTAGTGTGTTGTAAAACTTTTCATGGCCAAGTCATATTCCAAAAATTGCATTGCCAATAACAAAGCATATTTGTGCTTCTACTAGTGCAAAGTCCCCAATTTAAAATCATAAATCCAAATGAAAATCAAGGAGTATGCAAGAAACCAAAATGGTAGATTGATATACAACAACCTGAATTACCAAGAAAGATGGATATATAATAGATTACCCTGAGAAAATATGAAGGATCTATTGAGCTTGAGGATGCAAATGAAACTAGAGTCCATGCTAATGGATCTTAATCCAACTGACCTCAAAGGGGATGACCCTAATTTTACCATGATCAAAGAAATACCATTGGAAGACAATCACACTACTACCCAAGAGTTGGGATCCTTTGCTTGGAGGGGAATCATATCTCTTTCTTTAGGAAATAGGTATTTTATCCAATAGAAAACCATAAATTTGATTCAAATGGGCTATATTTAGAGAGTAATAGTATGCAACTTGTCTATATTTATTGTTTTTAGGTAACTCATAAATATTTTAATGAAGCAATTATTCAAGTACAAGTGAAAAAGAAGGCCATCTTGAATAACTGTACATAGACCTATGATTAGAAAATCTTGCAGTTGAAACTCATATTAAAGAGACATTTTAATATTTCAGTTCATCTTGAGGTCATACACAAATGATCTTAAATTTCTTAGAACATAAAATATGTTTATTTGTAAATGTTGCAAACTAATGCACAATAAGAAAACCCCTTGACAGATTTAAGCCTAAAACCCAATACAATTTCACTATTTAGACTATTTAGCATTGTGAGCTTACCAACAAGAATGAAAATTAAAAATCCCAATACCTATCAAAATGTTTGGTTCCAATTGCATCAAAATCATCTATAAAGATGGGACAAGGAGATTTCTCTTTTGCAATTTGAAATGCATCTCGAACAAGTTTTGTACCATCTTCGATAAACACCTAAATTGCAAATTTGCAAGCAAGAATTAGCATTAGCCACTCTTACAAAGTTAATGCAAATTGAGGATTTTTTTATGTAACTAAAATCTAATGATGATCAAGAAAGAACTCTTTTAAGTAATTCAAATTAGTTCATTTGATGAGCTTGAAAATTTTATAAAAATAAAAAAAACATCATTACTTTTGGTTACAATGAGAATCATTAGTATAAATCATACCTCATTGTGACCAATAAAGCCAATGTGTTCTACTTGAATTCAATAAACTATGTCATATTGGAGGTGTTGGGGGTTAATTAGTATTTTAAACTTTTACTATTGTCAAACCACATTAATAAAAAATAGAGCAACCACCAAGATGTAAACACCAAAATTATTGTGGAAAACCCTTTCTCTTAGAAAACCACAACATATAATAGCTTTCATTAAGGAAATGGTCACCAAATTAGATTATATAAATGAACACCAAAACCAATAAACTAATACATAAACCTCAAATTAAGCACCAACTCAACAATAAAACTCTCATGTGTAGATAACTGTGTGAGATATCCACAAAAGTTGGGTAGTCTTTTAAGTACTACAAATATGAGAAACAACAGAGAAAAAAAACCTATAAAGAATGCAACATAGATGAAAAATAAACAAGGTATATTAACAACTAAAATGTTATAAACATATTTTGACACTACTTATTGTGCTACCACAACATCTTGAGGATCACTAGGTTTTGGTGCTAAAATTAAAGCTTGCAAAGAATGTAGTGCAATATTTAGCATAAGTGTTGGACTCCACTGATCTTTTAAAATATCTAGGCATATTGCACCATTTTAACTACTAATATTAGGATTCCTACATAAATGTCATGGTTAAGTGGAAATAGAATACAAGTTAGAATTCATTCTTATTATTAGAAATGTCATGCTAAAAATATTCATGACAATTTACCTTATGGAATATAACACATAATTATGGCACTGACATTCTTAAATGACCAAACACCAATAAAAGACAAATGTTCAAGAGGAATTACTAGTACCCAAATTTAGATACATTATAATTATGTCATCAATTGTCTTTATGCTTCATGTGACTATTTAATGAATTCCCTACTTCATTTCTACTACAAAATCATAGAGGCAGTTATAAATAGAAGAACATGCAATGTGACATGAAAATGGTTGTAGAAAATATATATCAAGCTTAATATTGTCATCTATTGATGCAACAAGATACCAAAAATCTTTCACCAAATCTAGTAATCATTTTTTGCATACAAAGGAGAGCAGAAATGCAATTAAGAACATGAAACATACTTATAATTGATAATGTGTGTCCACAAAGAAAGAGTGCCACTAAAAAATATTCAAAACATGAAGCTCACTAATAAAAATCAATGAATCAAGAAATCCATTCAAATTTCCAAAAAACGAGCAAAGATGATACTCTTTAATAAAATAAAAAATTTAAGAAAGTGTTACCAATCTAAACATTCAAAAGATTCAATGAAAAGATAAGACTAGGAAGACAATCTAAATGTTGATTGTAGAACATTAAGTCATGTGATCATTATTAATAAATTAGAATTACATTATAAGCTATTACATTAAATTTAATTTGGGTCCCTACCACACCATAAATATCTTGATGAAATGCCAAAAGACTGTCTCTATTATTGAAATGTCCTCTTTTTCTTGTCTTGTGAATTATAACCATTGAACATCTATTGGACCTTAGGTTTCTTCTATATATTTCAAATTGTGCATGTCATGAAAAGTCTAGAAACTCTAATCTATATGGTAAGTTCAAATTGTAATCTATTGAAAATTGTGCCGGTGATTTTGAGCATATATGGTATTTTACCTTGGCCAGATTAATGTTTATGAATAAATTGGATTAAAAAATCATAAATAAATTATAATTTATCCTTTTTCTAATTAATACCTTAATTCCTCTATGCATGTGCCATTATATTCCTTTAGTAATTTTTAGTCTATTAGGAATGCAAACAAATTGAGAACTTTATGATAGTGCATAGAGCACTCTAGCAATTCACAATTTTACTCCTACAACTCTCTCAACTTGATGGTAGGTCATGGAGAGTGTTCCAAGAAGCTGATGCAAACAATAATTTACCCATTTGAATCCAAAATCTAAGGAACAATGTCGATGCAAACAAAAATTTTCATAGTTGAATCCAGAAGCTAAGCAACAACATTCTGTAAAGTAATCTAATTACTGATTACAATAAAAAATTTAGATTTTGTAACACATAGTTGATGGTCTACAATTACTTTTAGAGTAAATGTGAAACTAAGAAGATGATATTTTACCTTACTCAAGACTGAATTTTTTTTATGAAGAATGTTTAAATCTAGAATCTATATCACATTTCTTCATGTGTTGTACTTTAAATTTCTTCATTCACTGCACTTAATGTTTCTTTATGCACTGCATGTTATGTTTCCTCACACACAAAAGCATATTTGCATGCATCTATACATACAAATTTATAATCTATGGACATACATAAATTTCCATAAATATAAATGCACGCATGTAGAAGCTGATGATGCATGCATTATTTGTAGGAGGTGCCTATGGTATAAGGTAGGGTGTCTTATTCCATTAGAAATTCAACTTGCATAGGTCAAAAAGAAAATGGGCATTCTTATATTCAAATATAAAAGTAGATCATTTTCCCCCTTACTATCTTCATTTATGTTTGAATCATCTTTGACGATATCGGTGAATAACCCTCTTCTCAGATGTTCTAGTAGCAAACCTAGGGTTTCATAATTTGTTAAGCCATTTTCCTCATGATTGTTATAATTTTAAAAATGATCTTTCTCTTTTTCTGTACTAGGTTTATTGAAATTTGAGAACTTATTTTTATATGAGTTAATTAAAAGATTTTGGTTCAACTAAAGTAGTCACATTAGATGAAAACATTCAGACTGCAATGGAAATAGAGGAGATGGAAAATCATCTAGAAGTTCACCTAAGAAAGCTTCATCCACAATGTCGTCTCTTAGTCTTGTATGGTGAATAAAGGTAGATTTTGTATCTGTACACTTAGAATTGTTGTTTGCTTTTGTGGCTTCAAAGATGGAAGTTCTTTAAAAATAGAACAATCATTTTATGTATCAATTTTCTATTTGTAAACTCAATGGAAAATGATTGCTTAATTGAATGTTAAAAGAGTTTTCTAAATATAATTCTCAAGGGGTTATTTTTAATTTGTAGTAATTCTAGATTTCCTTCTATTCATTATAAGACAAAGCTCTTTGGATTAAAAATATTTTATCCTTTTTAAATATTTTTATTTGTTGTGGATTTAAATATTGCAGCTCTAGATGGATACCTCTCTAAACAAGAGAGAATTTTTGTAACACAATATCCTACTAGGTAACCTACCCTTCTGCATACCTTACTACAATTATTTGAAATCAAACCCCACCTATGAAATTTCTTAGGAGCTTAATATACTGAAATCAAACCAAAAAATCTAAAATATTTTTTAGGTTGATGTTATTAAACTTACATGGGTAAAAGCACAAACTTGTGTCACCCTTTTGTAAAGGAAAAGGCTAACAAAATTACAATTTTTCACCTTCAATGACATAAAATTGTTATGATTATTTTGAATTTGAAAATGAAGTCAAGTAATGAAATGTGTAGAAATGGATGAAGTTTACAATTATAATTTTTAATAATTATTTGGAATAAGAATTGATATATTTTCCTAATTATTATAGATAATTTTCTAGCTGCTAAAAAATGTTGAAAATTAGGGGTCTAGTTCCCACCACAAAACTATATGGAAATAAACGTATTTCCCTTTGATCATAGATTATGTTATAGATATCATATATATCTAGAACAATAAAAATTAAAAATTGGCTTTAGACCTATATTTTCTCTTTTATAATGATTGGAATTTCAACTCGCCTGAAATTGATTATTTTCATCTCCCACCACATTTTTCAAAATAAATCTATTCTAACCAAGAGAATAATTATACATTTTAGAAAAGGACTCTCTCCTCTAGAACTTCATATAATTTTTAGATTTTTTTGATATGATTTAAAAAAAAATTCTTTCTCAAAATTGACATCTTTTTGAGTGTTAAAATAGATTCTTGTAGAATTTTTTAATTACAATATACTATATCTAATTAAAACACTATAAACTTTATATGATAATATTGTTGACTTTGAGCTCTATAAAATGGTGTTTATATGTTATTAGAAAATTATCATAAAAAATAGTAAGATTTATTGAAATGCCACTTTTCTGAAATAATTTTATTTCTTTAGTAATTGGATACAAACTAGTATAAAACATGCATTTAATAGACATTTCTAATTGGAAAATTGTGAGACAATTTTTAACTTAGCCATAATAAATTTATCTAGATCATATGTTTTAAAAAAAGTTGATTTTTAGATAGAAATACTCAAATTCAGTCATTCTGATAAGTTAGCCTAAAAGGTGACACAATTTTATACTTTTACCCACCTACATCGATCAAAGTGAATTTTGTGCTATTACTCTGACATTTTTAGGTTTTCCATTATTGTCTTGATCACATTTGTTTACTGTTGTAGCAGTTCGGTGCATGGCATCCACTCCAAGGTTTATTTGCATTTATTCCTAGGTATTTGGAACTATAACTCGATGCATCATTGATAGAAATCCATAGTCCATAAATATATTTTAGACATCACTATGTTACTACTCTATTCAGCTCAATTTATATAAGAGTAGAAAATTATGATGAGTAATCAAAAGGATATCCAGAGTTTTTTACTCATTACTCAATGCAAGTTGAGTCAGGTTAAGGCTTGGTTCAACAGGAAGTCACATTATTAAAGTTGAAAGCCAAAGAAATATTTGAAATTTTCAAAAAACTCTCTTCTAGTCATTATTTTAAAAAGTAAATGATTTATCTTTTTCAAAGTACTAGTTTTTTTAGTTTTGCTAGACTCCTTATAATATTTTTCCCATGTCGAGTCATGTAGAGTATGACTGATCCAATTTAGATATATTTTTGTTAGAGCTCTCTAGATAGCTTATGTTTTGATTGGATTTTGTTGGTTCAAACAGATTGTTATCATTCAAAATTTAGCACTCATGTCTCCACATATGTAGGGTATAAGGGCAACTACTACATGCAAATTAATAATACCAGTCGCATTATAAGGTGATAGGAAATTTCCCTCTCATCTAATGAAAAGTGGGAGATTGTGATACATTAAATGATAAAAACACAAGATCAAACAACAGCATAAAATTAACTGACAAGTAAGAAAATGATCAAATAAGATGCTTAAAAAAATCAAAGAGCATCCTTGCTACCAATTTAAATCCAGAGGAACTTAAGAAAATTTAATAGAATTTTTAAGAAAAGCCTCTAGTTAAAGGGTTTTTCCAATGCTAATAATAATGTCTGTACATACTCAAACTGGCGCCTCTAGATTCTCAAAATACCTTAAAGGCATATTGCGATATAAGGCTTGGAAGCTTCCATCATGTCCCAAAATGGAAATGACTTTGTAGAAGGCACACACTTACATTGTAGATAATTCCATCATGTCTCATTGTGGAAAGTGAAGTAAGGGTTTTGGTAAATTGGATTTTTGAATTTACTTATTAAAGTGTATTACCATAAATGCAGTCATCTAGATAGAAGATTCCTATCACAAACTATCTATGGTCAAGAGGCGGCGTAGGACTTTCTTCAACTTTCAATCAAAGACTCTACTCTATGGAATTCTTTCAAAGGCTTACTTTAGAAATATTTTCAAGATATGATGAATTCTATATAAGATACCTCTATAAAAAACTAATTCATGTTGGCTTCAAAGTTCTTTAAACTGTCCCGTAAAATGTGGGGTCATGCAGCCCAAAAAAAGAATCTGGTCAACACTTTGTTTATGATTAGAGTTTGGGTGTAAGTAGCATATGAAGTGACGTGGGTGTCATATTTATTACTCTTTCATGGGGTTACTTACATGATTTGTCCATATTTACTAATAGGAGCAGTGGTCACAAGGTCACATAGAATAGGCTAGACTTTGAATAGTCAACAAGTACCCTTCAAGGTACAATTCACCACAAGTTGAATCCCCTCTCTAAAAAATGGAATAAGGTTCCCAAATAGGACTCTACACCTTTTATTAATGGTATGTAAGTCATCTCTTGCACCAAATACTTGTTAAGGCACTTTCTAGCCTTCTTGGCCTAATAGGGCTACAAGACGCAAACAAAGAGATTTGGACTTAAATCAACTTGGAATCTTCCAAAGTGATTTTTAACTACTCTATTAAGTCCTAAATGATCAATTTTAAACATCCTTCAAATTGGGATATATGGCCAATCACCCAACCCTTAAAATTGCAACAAAACCTATCCTAGGCCTAATAACAACTAGGTCTCCATTTACAAGGCAAGTGTCTCAGGTTCCTTATCAATCATCATCAAACCAATTGGAGCATGTGTAGGGGCATGAAAAACAACCAAATCCTATGTTTCAAGTCTTCATTCCATCCCAGGGCCAAGTTATGATTCATTTACTAAATTTTTGGGCAGTCACATTGAGATGCCTACCCAGGGGTTTAATTGTTTCTCCCATCAGCAAAACCTTCCTTGTCCAAGACCCCAAAAATATTAAATCACATCCTCAGACTTTCCTTTCCACTAAGGTTCAAAATTTTGCCATGGTGGAATCTCTCTAGGAATAAGGATTTTTCTCTCAAAACCCTAGTTAGGGCCTTCAAATGGAAAGGAGTGTTCAAGAATCTCTAACTTTCATTTCCCAACATTTCAAGGTCTCTAACTAGTTTCATTATTTAGGGAATTTACTATGGAGAATTTTGGTATGGCTCAAAACCCAAGATGAATCCATACAAATCTGTACAACTCAAAAAGACTATTGAAATTACAAAATATAAACATATTTTTATTAATCAAAATGTTGTTTTTCTACAATAGGTTCTTCTCTCTCACATAAAGGTTTATCAAGCTTCTATTGCATCCTCTAAGTAGTTTTGACCAAAGTGGTTGTAAATGTTGGATTTCAAAAAAAATCTTAACCACCTCAAAGTTGTCATATCTACAAAATGACAACATTGTCAACTTTTGACAAAAGTTGTCAAAACATGCAACTAAGTTGCCAATCTTGTGAACACACATCCTAGACCTCACTAGACCTTAGAGTGATGATGTATAATTTCTCCAACACTTTCTAAAACACCCCAATGCTCCTAACTCCTAATTGTCAAAATGGCTAAGGTAGACAAACAAGGTTTATAACAACACCACACTAGTAGAAGAAGTGATCTAGCTCTATTCATATGTGTTACATTAAGTATTCCCAAAGGTAGAGTAGGATATAATTATTTTTATAAAGAACCTAAATAATCTTTAAAATGCATGGGTCACAAACTCCATCTTGTTTTTAAGACTAAATTTTTTTGAAGGTTTAGATGTACTTAATCACTAATAATGATGCATAATGAGATAATTCATTGTAGTGTTACAAGATCAAGTGCTAAAACAAATTGTAAGCTAATTCATGGGTCAAGTGTTATAGGATTTTTTGATAAAATATTAATAGAAAATTACGTGATTGGTAAGTTATGCCACAAAACCTCTAGATACGAGAGAAATATGAACAATATTGTATCCATATAGAAGTGTACCTATGTACAGAAGGTTTAACACTTGATCTTGTAACACTTCACTAAATTAGCTTGACACGTATATTCACTATTAATAGTTATCTTAGATCATTTCCATAAACATGAAATGTGTACCTATTTGCAGAGAGGAGAACAGAATTGGGAATACCATGTATAATCAATACCAAAATATACATGGTACTGCAATCAATAAAAGTATTGATTGTTCCATGTCTAACATCAACAAATGGCTTCAAAGAAGCACTCAAGAAAAAGTTATAACATTCTTGTGCACCATGAATAACATAAATTTGATGAATTTCAAAATAGCAACATTTACAAAGAGGCTGACATGAAGAAGTTGGAAGTAAATGGTAATCTAAGGAAGTCATTGCAAATTAGCGGGTGCCATCAATCAATGGTGACAATCAACCTTTAGGAGCATCTTCTAGTAACTTCTATGATTTCAAAAAGATTCAAATTTGTGACTAAAGAGGAATACTAATGTTATGCAATTTATCTGAACTAGGATTTCAGCCACCAATCAACATAAATTTTGGAGAGGTTGGTGATTCATATGTAAGAATTGGAAGTATATATATTATTTGAGATGATAGATAGACCTTATAATTCTTTTTCTTAATCCTTCTCATTGATGGTTAATTAGTTGTTTAAATTACTCTCAAATCTTTACAAATTTATATTTCTTCTTCACTAAGATAGGAAACTCAATATATTCTATGGGGGTTAGATGTGGAAGAATTGTGGTAGAAAGGAAAGAGACACTTTTATATTATAGATTAAATGTATTCATTATACTTAAAGTTATTACTAGTGATGTGGGATATGGGCAGTTGTATGTCAAAGTATCTTCTATTGTGAATTCTAGCATTTTAAAAAATATGCAATGACCATGTATAGATACTCATGATAGAATTAACTAGGATTATAGTCAATTGAGTGAATGTATCACATGTTGCTTTCTATTTTATCAAGAAACTATGTTTAGTGCAAAATGCCATGATCATCATGTGAAAATGCATTGATTGCATTGCAAAGAGAAATTTTATCATATAACATATTGCTCAACACAATATTGAAAGCTAACATCTTAGAATTTTAAAGTCATTTCAATAAAATATTTCTCTATACTTTACGGTGAAAACTAAACTAGATTAGTTTTTGAGGAGACATTAATGTAGGAAAAAATCAATGCACATTGTAAAAATTGTGAAAAAAAATAAAAAATCAAGGTTTGGAGAGTGACCTCAAAGACAAAAATATCATGAGTATAATGTTTGGGCATGCTAGCAATTTCCTTAAGCTTGTAAAAGTCCTCCATAGATTTGATTATGTCCTTTATTGATGGCAGAAATACCTTTCTTAACAATATTTGTGCTATCCACTTTGATTGTGACTCAAAGAATAGAAAAGTTGTGATCTGTAATAAGCGAAAAAATATGGTTATGAAATTTAAGAAGCATACATGTAGAAGAATTTAGGATTAGTGTATGGAGATAATGTACACTCAATTTCTCATAAGGGATAAGAATGGAATCAATCTAGTATTCCCAATAACTGAACCTATTATAAGGATCATACAATGAACATTCAAAGATTTTAATCTGTAAAATCGTTGCATGGAACTCCAACAAATGAAAGAAATGAAGCTAACAAATATAGAAAAATATGGTCATATAATTGATGTAGGAGCATCCTGGGTTGCATTTCTATCCTACATGTTTTCATGTTTCTACCGAGTTGTAGTCACTACAACATTTGGGGTCAAATTGTGATGGTAATTTATGATGGCAGTGTAATTTGTGTTGATTTTCATAGTTTTTTTGCAATTATCCCCCATATTGTCATTTTCATTGCAATGCCCCATTACTATAGAAAAAAAATAAAGAAAACATGACATAAATCATTCCACATTTGTTTTGATTATGGATAGTTGTGTAGGAAAGCCAATTGACGACTCAAAATGAGGGTGGAGAGCTATGTACATTGTCATGCCCTTGGTCCACAATTTCATTGTTGTGATCTCTGTAGTTCATTGTCATACCCTTGCTCTATGATTTGGTTGTCATTCCATTATGATCTCTACATTTCATTTCCATGCCCTTGCTCTATAATATTGTTGTCATGCCCTTGATCTATGACTTTGTTACCATGTCATGCCCTTATAATCTTCATGCCCTTTCTCTACAATTTTTTTCTTGTGTCTTGCCCTTGCTCTGCAATTTTGTTCTCATTCCTTAGCTCATCTATTTTCTTCAAGGGCTACGTAAATTTTTGTTTTGTTTCCTTCTAAATAGGTAGCTCGTTATATTTCCTTCTATATATGTATATTTAAATATCTTTTTTAAGGTGCTTATTACATGTTAACATAATAGAAAAATTGATCTAGTTGCATACATATTCCAGAATCAAAATAAAAAAACTCACTTAACCTGTACTAAGTGACTTACCTCAAGATCCTCCACAAAAATAACACAAACCAAGAAAAAAGGGCAAAGTTCATAAGAAATTTTACAAAAACACATCATAGTAGATATTTTTAGAAAGAAACCAGCCATAACCTAGTAAATTGTGTCTAGTTGCTAACTAGCTAGGTTGATTACAAATTCCTATAGAACTAACATCAAATTAGGTATAATAAAACCAACAATCAGTTGTTCCCATCTAGTAGGATCAAATACAATTTTCCATGGTATTTCTGCAAGCCTCATTTTGTATGAATATTACTCATAAAACAAATCAATTTTCCAAAAAAAATAGTCTCTTGAGGCCTCTTGTCCAATTATTCATGTGCTTTTCTATGCTTCCATATTGTGCATATTCTACGATCATTGTATTCTATGTAATTATCACTCCATTTTTTGTCCATCTCATGGGATGACCTCTCTATTGACACATTGCAACAAATGCTTCATGCCTCCCTTCACTATGGTGCCTCTACAAGCTTTCTACATTCCACTTGAGCATGATGTCCTCTAGTTCCAATGTGATGCCCACTAATGTTTGACTTTTGAAAGAAAGCTAGACAATCTTTTTAACAAATATTATAGTAGCATTCTATTAAATAGTTCACGTGCCTTGTCTAAATGGCTCAATTGATGAGTTGTCACTAAGAAGTGTTGTTAGATAAGAAACTTCACATTTATTTCCATTCCTCACATATCATTTTGTGGATACTAGATTCTTATCCAGTTTCTACAGTACCCTTGCATATGGATTATTTTGAAGCTGATTTATATTTTGTTAATGCTCAATATTACATGGCTTGGTGGGATCTAGGTTCATCTAATTTCTTTCTACAATTTATTTTTTAATATACCATCTCAAAACATATGATTCATAGAAAATAGTTGGGAATGGGGTTTTTGAAGTTAAAAACCTTTATACTTTTCTTTTTCTAGAAGAATATCGATATTTTGTTTACAGCCTCTGTATACATCAAAAGGCAGATCAAAGAACAATTGCTAGTATAGTCTTCATTATACTTTAGAAAGTAAATTATGATGTAAAACCCCTACATCTTAGAATGTATTATACTTAAACTTTTTTGTGTTTTTAGATCCACATTTATTTGGCTTAATTATGACAATTTCAATCTTCACATAGTTTTCCATCTTATGGACTATTCATCAAATTATTTGTAGAAATGGGTGCTACAAAATTGATCATGCAGCGATAGTCTACATGGAGTCCTTATGACAACAATAGAGGGTAAGGGTGATGTCATTTTTTTGGGCACTTGCTTCCCACATCATATCTTTTTATTTTTCTACTTTTCTTCACCAATTTTTTTTTCCCTTCTCTAGCAACTATACCAATGTCATGATCAAAATTTTATAGAATACATCTGTATACTTGACATGCCTCTTTGATGATTAGCTTAAAATCATTTTTTTCTCTATTGCTTTCTTTTTTCCCCTTTTGTTAGCTTTACAATTTCCAAGTTTTGATTGTATTTATATTTATTTGGGTGCATGTTATTTCTTCATGTAATTGGATCTTGACTATTGATTATTTTTAAAAATCATTTTTTTAGATTGACTACTTGTAGATTAATAGCTCCTTAGTGAACTAATTTTGATGACTAGACAAAAATGGTACAAAGAATCCCTTGACCCAAGGTTGAAGTAGTCAAATCTATTCCCTGCAATGTCTGATGTGTACTATGGTGCATCTCAAATTAGGGCCTACAAATAATTTAGGAAATATAATTTTAATCTTTGTAAAACTAAAGACTGTTTTCCAATTAGAAAAAATAATTTTTTTTTATTAATAAAACAAAGCAACCTTGGCTATTTTTTTTTTTTTTTTCTTTTGGTAGAACCATGTGTTCAAGAAATTTGTCTTTTTTCTCTCTGATGAAGAAAATATTGTTCATCATGATAATGCACATAGTTTGATGAGCTACTTGCTAAGTCATTATTGTCATTATCTAATAAAGAATTAATCATTAGATTTCCATTGCTTTTGTTTTCCTTATTATATAACACTTGTACAATGTCATTCCTTGAATTGTCACTTCCTTCCATCAATGGGTGATATAGTGGTATCCATGACTCATAAAAAAATTTCATACTCAGTGCTACCTTCATGTGGTTGCTTGATGTTGAAGCTAAATCTTCATTGTTATGTAATGTTGATACTAATGTTTCAAACATGTCTCCTTTTTATGCTTTCTAAAATGATGTTTTTTGACTACCGTATAACTCCAATATGCAGACTAGATACCCATAGTAGCATATAATCATCATTGCCAAAAATCCTCAATTATAAGTTGCTAATGATAACAAAGATGTATTTCTCACAAATGACTAAGTTGCTATATATTGTTTGACTCGTACTAATGATGTCTTTACTTTCTTATTCCTTTATCATCTTATCAGGTATCCAAAATTATTTTCACTAGTATATTCATTTTAATTACTAATGTTTGTGTTAATTTGTATGATCATTGTTTCTATTGATTGTCTCTTTCTAAAGTTATATATCATCAATTTGATATCTATTATTTGTTCTTTGACTTTCCTTTCCCTTGTTCTCTTTCTGTACACAATTTCTTCTATATGGTCATTTGTTTATATTATTATCATCATTGTTAATGATATCTGGATATGTGCATTATATTGCACAATTTTAAACTCTTAAAAAGTGCATTATTTTTTTAATGTATGTATGTATATATAATAATGAATAATAATAATAATGTTTTCATGTATGTCGAAATAATAACTAACCTTACCATTGGATCATATAATAATGAAGTAATCAACTCAGTTAATCATCAACTAGACCAATTTAACTGGTGTTTCCAATGTCATAGTACCTACTGCAACACTTTCCTAGATTCTATCTAGTGCCTCCCATAATATCCTTATCAAAATCAATTTTAGCATTCAAGTTTTCAAGATTGGTCAACACCCTCACTTTTGGACCTCTCACGTCAAGAAATTTATGTATTGTTTCAACAACAATTTCTTGTAAAACGTTAATTTTGTTGAATAGTTGTAAACTCTTAGAAATCACATTAGTGTTTTCATGTACGTATGTATATATGTATGTATGTATGTGCATGCATGTATGTATATATATGTATATTTATATGTATATATGTGGAGAGCTACAAATGAAAGAGGGTGGAGAGCTCCAAACAATAGTGGGGAGCTCTGAATGTTGGTGGAGATCAGTGGAGATCTAGGATTTTGTTGATGTGCCCTTGTGATCTTTGTATATGCAGATGTATTTCTCACAAATGACTAAGTTGCTATATATTGTTTGACTCGTACTAATGATGTCTTTACTTTATTATTCCTTTATCATCTTATCAGGTATCCAAAATTATTTTCACTAGTATATTCATTTTAATTACTGATGTTTGTGTTAATTTGTATGATCATTGTTTCTATTGATTGTCTCTTTCTAAAGTTATATATCATCAATTTAATATATATTATTTGTTCTTTGACTTTCCTTTCCCTTGTTCTCTTTTTGTACACAATTTCTTCTATATGGTCATTTGTTTATATTATTATCATCATTGTTAATGATATCTGGATATGTGCATTATATTGCACAATTGTAAACTCTTAGAAAGTGCATTATTTTTTTAACGTATGTATGTATATATAATAATGAATAATAATAATGTTTTCATGTATATCAAAATAATAACTAACATTACCATTGGATCATATAATAATGAAGTAATCAACTCAGTTAATCATCAACTAGACCAATTTAACTGGTGTTTCCAATGTCATAGTACCTACTACAACACTTTCCTAGATTCTATCTAGTGCCTCGCATAATATCCTTATCAAAATCAATTTCAGCATTCAAGTTTTCAAGATTGGACAACACCCTCACTTGTGGACCTCTCACGTCAAGAAATTTATGTACTATTTCAACAACAATTTCTTTTAAAACATTAATTTTGTTGAACAGTTGTAAACTCTTAGAAAGTGCATTGGTGTTTTCATGTATGTATGTATATATGTATGTATGTATGTGCATGCATGTATGTATGTATATGTATATGTATATGTATATATATGTATATGTATATATGTGGAGAGCTATGGATGAAAGAGGTTGGAGAGCTCCAAACAATAGTGGGGAGCTCTGAATGTTGGTGGAGATCAGTGGAGATCTAGGATTTTGTTGATGTTCCCTTGTGATCTTTGTATATGCATGTATGTATATATACACACACACGCACACGCACACACATATGTATATGGATATATATGTGTATATGTATGTATGAATGTATGTATATAAATAGAGAGAACTTGATACAACAGAAAAACAATAAAAATCACTCAACAAGTAGCATGGCCACAGATGCAATGGAAATGCCTATTGGTAAGTAAATTCCTCTTTTTCTCTCTCATTTTTAATGTGTTTATTTCACTTGAACCATTATTTCTTAGGAGGAATTTTGTCATCCTATATTCATTTTATGTAGGAGGTGATGAGGACATTCTAGGTACTTTAAAGATTGATCTCATGACATTCCAAGTAACTTACCTTGATTATACACGTAAGGATGTTCATGTAATCAACCTTACATTTAATAAAATGAATTAGCACTTTTAAACAAGCTTTTGTCACAATGATTATTGTCACAAGCTTTTAAACATAACTATATAAGGAGTGAGTTAGGATGTATATAGGTTAACCTTACATTAACTATAAACTACAACACAAAAGTTTCACCAAGGTATTACCATAATTTAATTATAGAAAATCACCTAATTCACCCGAGTTGGTGTATGATGTCGAAGAGTTGTATTAGGTGATTAAAGGTCACCAGTGGTTATAAGAATACAACTACATCAAAATAATTAGAAACCATAACTCCATATTCGTTAGAGTGAGTAATTCAAGTGTCTTGATCCCATGGATATGGGTATGTAGGCAGCCTGGTAGGTGGAGTATGTCTCCAACGTGTAGACACCTTGGACATAGTTAGGTAGCACTTAACTATTTTAAGACATTATATGTAACAAGTAACGAGTAGTTTGACACAAAACCTTGGCAAATTCGCTATTTCCTTTTAGATACATTCTAATCCACCATGAACCAACAAGAAGTTAGCTTTGAATAACTTAAGAAATATTTTTAAATAGAATTTCTCATTGCATGATGATGTTAAGGTAAAAATGAAGTTTCAAGTGAAGTACATTGTTGATATTAATCAAACAACCTTCTAATTATTTTCAAAATGGCAAGCCTAGAATTATTGTTTGGCCAATTTGCAAATAGAAATCTATTTTGAAATATAGCAAAAAACAAATATTGTAGGCTCATACAAATATACCAAAAAATTGTACAACATAATATCTCAAGAAGCTTGAATGCTTGTGCAAACATTCTCTGACTATTATGTTTTTATAATTGTTGACTTAACAATCATATTTATTATTGTCTTCCTTTTACTTTGTACCCATCATCCTCAGCATCTCTACCCCAATTACTTCTTTCTTCCATCGTCTCAACCCTTCTAGGCTCTGTATTATCTTGAATGTTTACACACATATGATGCTTACCAATTCTACCATCAGAAAAATTCTCTTCCATATCTTTGTTCTTGTATTTTCCCTCTGCATCATATATAATATCATTGTGTTCAGTGCCTTCATAAATCTCATTCCTCTAATCAGAACCTTTTGTAGAAATTCTATTATATTTCTCTAAATTCATTCCAACATGTCCATAGTTTTTATTTTCACTATCATGGCCATGATCATATCTTCTCCTTTCCTCCCTTTTTTTTAGTACCCACTCAAATGATTTATCATTTGAATCTCTTTTCTTAGGGGCTTTAGTCATAGATTTTATGCCTTTGTCACTATGATTCATTGATCTAGGTAATGATTAGTTGGGTTGATCACAAATTCCTATAAAATTGTCATCAAATCAGGTATAGTAAAATGAACAATCAGTTGCTCCCAGCTTGCAAGATCAATCTAGTAAATTTAAATTTTGCAATCATAATAGAAAAAAATGGAATTTGTGATATTGGAGAGAGTTCTTTCCTAACAAATCTATTTCTAAAATTCAACTTTGGTTATGAACATTATCAAGGGACTACAATGCTCTTACTCCTATAACTAGTTTTCCTCTTATGTTTCTCCTTTTGGAGAAATCAAATGATTCTTGTTTGACAGTCACAAGAATCATCCAATCTCTCCCAAAAGATAAAAATAATAGGAAAACTAGTTATAGAGGTAAGAGCATTGCAATCTCCTAATAACGTTCATAACCAAAGTTGAGTTTTAGAAATAGATTTGTTAGGAAAGAACTCTCTCCAACATCACATATTCCATTTTATTTCTATTACATTATCATTGCAATTTTGATGCCTAGCCGTTGGTTCCACAACATTGCTACCAAAAATATATCTCTATTATGATGGATAAGTTCCATGGCTAGTTGTTGGACCCATAATATAGTCATCACATAAATGTCTCATGTGTGATAGAGCCTCCATGGTATAGTTATCACAATTGTGAGGGTGTATTGACCTGTTTGGCTTCAATATATGACAACTTTATACATTGTAATTCTAATAAAAGCCCTTGTCATTGTAATTTAGGACACCAAAAGTTTGACGTCCATCCAAAAAGAGCCAATTCTTGTATATGTCACTTGGTAGATGGTTGGTTATTGCACTTACAATATCTTGTCATCACAATTTGACCCCAAATATAGTAGTGAGTGCCTAATATGTGTCAAGTTCCTTGTTGGTGTCAAGTTCCTAGTTGGTGTCACATTTTTTGTACTTGTTGAGTTTCTATTCATGCCAAGTTCCAGTGTATGTTGAGCATTACCACGTGATAGTATTTTCCTTGGTCCTTCTTTGAATGATTTGTCTGTGTTTGGTTCTAGCTTGGGCAAACTTTATGCATACTTAATTTGGTATTTGTGTTTAATAATTGTTGCTATCCAACTTGTGGTTGTGCATGCATTTAATGTAAGGGTTTATTTAGATGGTAATTTGTAATAGGCCAACTTGTGACCATGCAAGTATTTATAGAGGTCTTGGGTAGAGTCTTAGGATTATTGTTCATTCAAGAGGAGTAAGTAGGAGTTAGAGAAGGGATATTTTTGTGTGGAGAGTTAGAATGTGAAGATGATCCTTGAAGATCAAAGTGTGAATTGCATTGTTGGTCATAACTTGGAATGCCTTATAGCTGGGCATGTATGTTGATGATTTGATGAATCAATAAGTCTTTTTCCCTTCTATCTCCTTTGGTTGTTATTCTCTATGTTGTTTTTCCACTGTGTTTACTCTTGCAGGTGGCTTTGGTAGCTAGGTGTGCCTTTGGCCCTAGTTTCCTTTAGTCTCCCTATGTCAATAATGGTCCTACATGATCATCATCCACCATAACATTTCCCTTTGTATCAAGAAATGAGAAAGATTAAAAATACCTATAAAAAAGAGATATTGTGAGCACAACTTTGGGTGTAACTTTAAGTAATCTAAACAATACAGGTAATCATAGAGAAAATAGACAAAGGACATAATGTACTTCCCAAATCTTTTGAAATAACAATAAAATAGTGCATGATGAAAAGTGCCATGGAAGAAATTTAGAAACTAGACCAACCTATCTTAATAGGTACAATGTATAATATAGTCTGCAATAACAAAGGAACCATCCTGAAAAGCCACAAGTCCATTGTCATTAAGATATTTCACCTAGATCATGAGCAAGAACACATCAGTAGGCTATTCAACACCAAGTATGTTGATTGTACATTATATTTTTCCATGGTGTTTGAGAGATATGGTAGAAAAAGGATTTGTATCAACATGTTGGTAACTTTTGATATTGCTATCAAGATTCAATTGTGTAATATTTTTAGTTAAAATCATTCACCCATGTTTCATGATTAGTGGTTCACATGAACCCATCTCTAAAGAGAATGAATGGAACACATAGCTCTTATTGGATCCAAGTGATGCTTACATAGGCGAAGCAATAGATCTAATGAGTGGTGAGTTTTGCATTCATTCTCATGAGACATGGGTTCATGTGAACCACTACTCATGAAATACATGTCAATGAGTTTGACTCAAAAAACTAAACAATTGAATCTTGAGATCAATATCACAATTTGACTTACTTTGGAAAATATCACCAACTAATCAGTGTTGGTAACTCTCTAAATTTAATTTGTATATTAGGCTTTTGTTTCATTCCACCACATATATTACATCCATTTCTATCTGAATGACTGGAAAAGCTAAGAATCATGTACCATAGGTTTTAGATAGAAATTTGGAAGATTAGCCTGTATTTTTTGTATTCCCTTTATGACATCCAAAGACCTTGAAGAAAAGTGCACTTCTTTGGCCACAACAAGTAATTCCAATGAGATATCTTGACCACTTTTTGAATTCCCTATAATCACTACAACCTAGTTTCATGCAAACAAGAATATAATTCAAACATTTGCATTCAGATAAATTATTGTCCCTCCTCTTCAATTGCATAGTTAAAGAATAATTTTCTATTGTGATATTTGCATGCATATATTGGAAGAGGATGTCCATAAACACCAAAAATAATATCCATGATGGCCATCAATGAGAAAATGTTTTTGGAAACATGGAAATAGTACAGGAAACAAATTTTGTGAAAGAACTATTTTTTAGCTAGAAATGTTATTAATGTAAATAACATAGAAGGAACATTTAAAAATTTATTGATTAGTCTATCCATTCCAAGGAGAACAAAAAAATTCTAAAATAGCCTTTCTAGATTATTTCTACATGCTAGAGAAAAAATTGAACTATATGACATAAACTTATCTTTCAATCTCAACTTCAAAAAAAGAAAGGAAGGCTTGTTATTACTAGAGAATGGGAAAGAAGCGAGACAAAAGCCTACCCAAACATTGTGTGTTGTAGATAGAAAGGGAACATTATATTGCAACATCACATGTCAAAAACTACATTTCCTATATTCATAAATGAAAATCCCATTGCTACCAAAAATGTAATGATGTCTTTTTGTTGTTAGGGAGTAGTTTATTCCTGATAAAGGAAGATTTTAATTTTTGTTATATAATGGTAGAGCCTTAATGCACACCAAGAATTGATAAAAAGATATCAACTTGTAGTATTTCTATTTTAATGTTAAGTATGCTTAAGCATATGCAAAGCATTTAGAAATGTTTCTCTTGGAAAAAAAACTATGTAAGAGACCATGGTTTGTATCTGACACGTGATCTAATTTATAATGAAAATAGATTAGATTTAATTGGTGAAAGGAAAATGATTTGTATCTTTACATGTGACCTCTAATTTAATTTATTCTATTTTTGATAAATTTATTAAATTCAATATATGTCTTTTATTTTTTAGGTTTCTGAAAAAGCATATTGAAGTGCTTCCCTAAAAATGGAACTTGCAGCAGCCCATATAAATGATATGAGCCCATACGAATAATACTCTATTCAAAGGTGTCACAAGAAATCATGTAAAGCCTCTAGTAAAATCTATTGACATTGTTCCTATCTCCTGACATTATGTAATTTTTCTATAGTTAATACTTGTAGATGAGTTGTCACCTTTTCTTAAATATTAAGTTTTCTATGGATAGCAATCGATTATTGAGTTATTGAGAGAACACTATAAAACATACCACTTATCAAATATAAAACCACATATTGCCAGGATTTCATAGACTGATCTTGGAGCATCCCTCCGATAGGCACAATTCTAAGTCTTACTTGGGCTCTACAACTGAATTAGATAAATAAATTACCATTACTCTTGCATAGCATGCTCCAAATTGTATTGTTTCTCCCTAATAGTATACACATTTTCTATGCATCTCTTATTCAAGATTATTACTCGATAACTCTTTTTTTGAATCCCAAAACCTAGCATAAAGACTCATGATCTTAAGGTCTTGGAGCCTTGATGCCTGCCCACTTTTTAGGCTAGAGTTGCAGCTTCACTAATAAGCAAAATTTCTTTGTTCTTAAAATGTAAAACTACTAACCCAACATATTATGTTAATTTGAAAAGGAAATAGTTGGAAGACTTCTATGAATATTTATCCTAATTATGATTGTCATCTAGTTATAATATTTTATTTATGATTTTTTACTAATTAGTAGCCCTGAAGATAACCTCCTCCAAGCAACCTTCATGGTATGTTGAGGCCATGGATGTTGTCTGACAAATAATTATAGTAGAGGGCCCTCAAGGCCTATACAAAGGAATGGGAGCTTGATTAGCTACAAAGGAAGCACTAAATGTAGTTCTCTTTACTGCAATAGGGCATATGGAAGACTTAGTTAGAATAGCACCTGGGGCTCCCCTTGCTATAGAACAATAGGTAATTTTTTGAGTAGGGGTGGGTATTTATATGTCAATGCAAGCATGCCCAAATGAGCTAATGAAGTGTAGATTGCAAGCTCAAAGTGCTCTTTCCACTAGAGAAGCTTCTACAGTTGCTACTACTGGGACAACAATAGGTAAAGGATTTTTTTCTAATTTATACATTTGGCAATTTCTTTGTACACTTCTATGTTTCTAGGTTTGAATATAATTGTAGCTCAATTGGCTACATTTTACAATCAACAATCATGCATCACATGGACTAGTGTAGTTGTAGTGTGATGTGATTGGTGTAAACTTCACCTTTCTTTATGATAAATGATGGAGTACATCAGCAAGCTTCAAGCATTGAGCTAAACTATTGAGGTTTTCTTTATACAATGGGAAATAAATCTACATTGTTAAGAATCCATCATGGTGCATATAAATCTTGAGATTTATTTCAAAGTTCAAACCCATTGGAATCAACCTTCCATTGCATGGAATCATGGATTAAACCTTAACAGTTTAGTACAATTCATTTGTACTAAATTTGACCCCTATTGATGCACCTAATAATATATTATTGGTAAATCATTTATTTTCCCTTGAATGTTAGCATATAATATTTATATTGAGCCCTTCCAAATTCCTATAAAATAGGTGCATCCACAACGTAGCAGCATCCATCAAATATAATGGAGCAATCAGTGTAGCCAAACATATTTTAAAGTCTAAGGTGGGGATTTTAGGACTATTTAAGGATCTCACTCCTAATTTATCATAAGAAATACCTATAAATGTAGTTATGTTTGGTTTCTATAATGGAATAAAGCAATATTTGGCTGGAGAATGAGATACTTCTGGATTGAGCCAAAATTCTCTCCTTACATCAGGTGGGCTTGTTGGTGCTACTTTCTAGTTGGTTGTATATCCAAATGATGTTGTGAAATGTTATATAGGTTGATAATTACCACTAGCCAAAGTAATCTAGCTCAATCAATGCATTTAAGAAAATTGTTGCATCTGAAGGGATCAAAGGTTTGTACAGGGGCTTTGAGCCTGCCATGGCTAGAAGTGTTCCTGCCAACACTACAAGTTTCCTTGCCTATGAGGTTAAAAGGTCAAATTGGGATGATAGAATATTTAACTAGAATTTTGGAGTATTATACAATTTTGACAACAAAAAATAATTTGGGAAATGAGTGCTTTCTTCATTTGAATGTTTCTTTCAATTCTACAATTTCACAAATTTTAATCATCTCTTTTAATGAAATTTGCTTATTTACATGGTCTTTTATTCATATTTAATGAAATTTAATCTATCCTTCTCAAGGCCTAAAAGATGTTTACCTTAGTATTAGAGCTTTTATATAGACTTCACAATTTTGTTGTTTTTGCATCAGTTATCTTATCATTTACAAGCAAGTTCATATCTCATTGATCTTGTAATTCTTAACATGCAATAGAAAGGAAAATACAATAGTTATATGATTTTCATCCACAGCTCATTTGCCAAAAATATAATTGTAGAATGTAACTATGTTGTTTGTTTTAAGTCTAAATTGTATGGAAGTATCAATTAGGTTCTGGAGTAGTTTTGTCTCTCTACTTAATACATGTGTAGGTTATGTGCTTAACACAATTGTGGGTTGAATCAAACCAACTCTTTTTAAATACACCTATGTTGAAAACATTATCATACCAACTCTTTGTATGTGCTTAATGTGTTGAAGATGAAGAATATTATATAATGTATGTTTTTCGCAACTAGCTATAATATTTCTCTTATGAATAGTTTGACTATTTTTAAATATTTCTAATCTCCTTAAAACTACTTCAAGATAGGTCAACAAAAAAATATGGAGACCCCACTAATAGTCATGAGACTTTTATATTAAAGATCCACTCTCTGTAGTTTTCTGAATGATCATTCTTACCCTAGGATGGTGATGAGAAGATTGGAATCTTTGTGGATTGTTGCAGCATGCATAGTAATGATGTTTCATGTTTTAAAGTGACTAGTATTAGTTGCATAGACTAAATTATCTAATTTAAGTGTCATTATAGAGACTAAATTGTCATTTTTTTACAAGTGCCTTCATAGCCATCATAGCTAGAAGTTTTCTTTCTATCATAAGATGATAGAATCCATTTTTCTAGGGTTATTGTTCATTAGTGAGACTACAAAAAGGGTGCACAGATCTTACCTGACTATCAATCTAAGATTAAAAGTTCTTAATGTTAGAGTGGAGTTATCCTTGCATCAAAAGACAGATCTATCAAAGCCTGATATAACCACTCAACTTATAGTACATAGGAGGTAGTTAAGCCCTTGTCACAAATCCTGAGGAGAGTGCTAAACAAATTTCCAATAATCTCCCCCATAGTGTTACTAGAGGGTCTAAGGATTCAAACATGTGGCTAAGCTCTGATACCACTTGTTAGAGTGGGGTTGTTATTGTAGCAAAAGATTGATCTATCAATGCCAGATACAACCACTCAACTTATAGTACACATGAGGTGGTTAAGCCCTTGTCACAAATCTCAAGGGTAGAGCTAAACAAATTTCCAATACTTAAGGATTATGATAAATTACACTCAAGGGAGATAGAACCTTGTGTAACTTATGATGAAGTTACACATGTTGAGTAATGAAGACTCAAACTATCTTGTGGTCAATTCCTTCTAAGAAGAGGAGATACTACTCAGAACGAGATTCCCTGCAAGTCTCTGAGATAGTAGATATCAAGGGGAAGCTTTTCAAAAAAGGTTTGTATGCCAGATAAGAGGATTATTGTGTTGCAAGGCTAGATCTTGAATTATGGGGTAAATCAAGATGTTTAAATTGTCAATTTTCAATAAATTGTCATAACTTATAAAAAATAATTTTTTGCATGTTGATCATTATCAATCTTCAAGATGTATTTTTCCCTTTTGTATTAACTTGGATACGTACATTTTTTTTCCCCTCAGAATTCTTGAGGGCAATCTTCTTAGAACCAAATTTAATTGTAGTATTTTTGGATCAATTTTTTCTTCTTAGATGAACTTCCTCTCAATTTTATTTATTGATAGTAGTAATTTACATGGGTTTTGAATGAGGTGATGATGTTGAATTTAAGGATGTGAATAGGCTTGGTGTGAAGTTTCTACTTGGTATATCTCTTGTGGTACAATTATGTATGGACTTTGACATTATTTTGTCCACTTTGAAAGAAAATGAGTTGCCTCCATTTTTAAGGTTAAGTTGTATTTTAATTTCATTGATTTCCATAGTCCAACTATAAATATCAAGTCATTAGTCTATCTATTCAAACATTTATAGTTTGTGTTCCATTTATTAGTAATGTTTCTATCTATTCCATCATTACCATGAGCCTATCAAAGAGGACAATAAGAAGGTAAATTTTTTTAGTTTGATCAGGAAGTTGTCTATAATAAATCTTGTATATGAAGAATAGGAACAAAGCCTTTTGAAAGTTCATAATTGCTTCTAAAGTGAGTTGGAATGGAAGTTATTTAGTGAAAGGGGATAGAAAATGCTTGTTCCTATAGTGTTGGTGGATAGAGACATTGATGGTTGTAACAAGATTAAATTTTGGTTTAGGTCAATGTTCCATAAGCTATTTGGTCATTGTAATATAGAGAGGAGTTGTTCCCATTGATAGGATAAATGGGAGTTTGAGAACAAAATTAGATATCATCTAGGGCCTAAGGTTAGAGAGCTCTTGTAGGCATTCTAAGTGTGAATGATCAAAACCAAGTAAATGTTGACATCATAATGAACAAAGAGTGGGGATGTTTAATATGTAGAGAAAAGTAGGTGTGGAGTGAGGATTCATCATTTAAAGATCTTTTATATGGAATTAGAGAATTGGTTAAGGAAAGCCTAGTATCTTGTTAATTTAAAGATCTTGTCCTTATTTAATAGTACTAATGAGAAAACCCACTGATCTCTACATCAAATTGTTCTTCTCCACTACTTCATTAACACCAATCTAGAACATCTCAAACATAATACTTTGTCAGTGCCTTGGTTAGTTTCTTTTCCTTTGTAATACCAAATATGTTTATTTGAAATATGGATAATATGACATATTTTACTAGTATCTAGATGGCCCCTCAATGAAATCATTTCTCAACATCTTTTGAATCACTTCTAATGCATCACTTCTTTGAAAGAAGAATACATTTAAACAAACATTAATATGAAATAAATAGTTACATAATAGAAAAATAGATAGAAAAGGATAGAAGATTGATGCACAACTTCAATAATTCAAATTAAAACTCAGGGAAAATATACATTGAAAAACAAAGATACATGAGGTGTTGAATCCCTTCTTGAATCCCTGCTAGTACTTTCCTTATTAGTCACCACAAACTAGCATAATTGAAGTACAAATCTACAAAGGGCATAAGTACATTATGCTATTTGTTGATGATTATTCTAGACTGATGACAATTATGTTTCTGAAACAAAAATTTGATGCTTTCCAAATGTTTAAGTGGTACTTAGCAAGAGTTGAGAAGGAAACAAGTAAAAGTCTAAAATGTTTGAGATCTAATAGAGGAGGAGAATTGACATCAAATGAGTTTGAGATGTTTTTTAATGAAAGAGGAATAAAAAGATAGACATTTGCTCCTAGAAGCCCTCCACAAAATGGAATTGTTGAAAGGAGGAACAGGTCTGTAATGGACTATGCTAGGACACTCATGATGGAGAAAAATGTTGCTTTGAAATACTGGAGAGAAGTTGTAAGTACAATTGTCTATACCTTGAACCATGTGTAAGTCAAGAAAGGTACTCATTCAACACCTTTTGAACAATAGTATGGATACCCACCCAATGTAAAATATTTTAAGTTATTTGGATGCAAGTGTTATATTCTTAAGAATTTTAGAAATGGTAAATTAGATGCAAAAAGTGAAGAAGGTATATTCTTTGGCTATTCCACAAGAAGTAAAGCTTATCAGTGTTTAAATACTAACACTAACAAAGTTGTGAAAAGTGCAAAAATGAAAAATTTGATGAATATATAGAAGTACATAAGGCTGAACCTATTAAGGAACCAGGAAGAATAAAAATCATATTTATACTTTTATGAAGGTATGCCTATGGATGAAGATGTGGTAAATCAATTTGCAAATCCACAAAAAGTTTTAGTAACTGTCGAGTCACAAACTATGAATGCTGAGTTGCATTTAGGAATTGAGCTACATTTAGGTGTCGAGTTACAGAATGAAGTTGAGGTACATTCTAATTCAAAGATTAGTGTACATGAAAATGATGTTGAACTACCTGATAGAGATGTACATAGTGATTCAAAAGTTGAGAGACCAAATGAGCAAAATAGTGCAAAACCAAGATTGTCTAAGCATGTCAATAGACATCACCCTATTGCACAAATCATTGGAGATATAGATTCTAGACCAATGACAAGGAACAGGTTGAGAAATGATACATGTTTCTGAGCATGCAAGAACCTAAAATAGTGAGAGATGTATTAGAAGATGTGGACTGGAGTAAATACATGAAAGAAGAGATTGAACAAATTGAGAAAAATAAGACATGGTCTCTAGTTCCTAAACCAAAACATAAAAATGTGATTGACGCCAAGTGGGTATACAAAAATAAGTTAGATGAAAATATTGAAGTCACAAGGAACAAGGCAAGATTAGTTTGTAAAGGATATGGATAAGAAGAAGGGATAGACTATGAAGAAACATTCCCCCCTATTGCAAGACTGGAAGGAGTAAGAACTTCGTTTGCTTACTTTGCATATAAAGGTTTCAATCAAATGGATGTTAAGTCTGCATTTCTAAATGGTATATTGGAGGAAGAGGTTTATATAGAATAGCTAAAGGGATTTTTTGATACTAATAACAAAAACATGGTATGTAGACTACACAAAGATTTATATGGTTTGAAGCAAGCACCAAGAGCATGGTATGAAAGGCTTCATAATTATCTTGTGAGGATTGGATTTGAGAGGACTAATGATAAAAATCATTTGTACTTGAAGATAGAGAAAGGCAAAGTTATTTTACTATCTAAAATTTTTGTTGATGATATCATATTTGGAGGTCAAGATACTTTACGTAAGCCTTTTGCAAATGAAATAAAGAAAGAATTTGAGATGTCTATGTTTGGAGAGATCAAGTTCTTTGTGGGTTTGCAAGTACATCAAATGAAAAACAATATCTACATCACTTAGTCAAAGTATGTAAAGGAGATACTAAAAACTTTTGGATTGGAGGATTCAAAGCCAGTAAGCACACCTATGGTGACAGGCCATAAATTATCAAACAATGATGATTCAACTAAGGTGAATCAAATATTATATATGTCTATGCTTGGAAAATTACAATATGTAGTACATAGTAGATTTGATATTTCATTATTTGTTGGGATAATTTAAAGATTCTCTACTAATCCCAGGGAGAATCATTTGATGGCTATTAAGAGAATAATGAGATATCTAAAAAGAATAGAAGACTATGGTCTATACTACAAGAAAAATGAGAAATTTGAATTGAGAGCCTACACTGATGCTAATTGGGCTAGAAATATTGATGACAGAAAGAGCACTAGTGGAGGAGCATTTTTCTTAGGAAAAAGGTTGGTTACATGGACTAACAAGAAATAGAATTGCATCTCTCAACCTAGTGTTGAAGCTAAATGTATTGTTGTTGTAGTAAATTGTACAAACATCGTATGAATCAAACAACTACTCAAAGGTATGAAGGAGGAAATCACTGAAACCATGATACTTTATTGTGATAATACAAGTGCTATAAATATATCAAAGAATCTTGTGATGCATACAAAGACTAAGAACAATGTAATCAAGTATCATTACTTGAGAGAGTTAGTTCAAGATAAAGAGGTGAAGATGGAATATGTTAACACAAAAGAGAAAATAGTTGATATCTTCACAAAAGCATTACCTAAGGATGCTCATGAGTATCTAAGAGGCTAATTTGATTAAATAAGTCCGACAGTATCCTTTGCTGAAATGTGACGATAATGGAGATTGACTAGGGTGATGATAGATAGACCAAAGCCATGGTCAAATTGATTGATTGATCAAAATTGATAGCATGCCAATGACACATGACATGAATTAAAGATACATAACATTTAACTGAATTTGTAAAATTCTACAGGATCAAAATTGATTGACAAGGTTGATCATAATAACATCGACAAACATTGTCAATGTTATTAAATGGTTGAAAATACTATGATCTGACACTAAGAGACTCAAAAATGTCAAAGATTGGATGATATGAATAAGAATTTTAGCTAACACTAAGAGCCATGACACTACTCAGGTTAGATTGATAAGATTTGATAGATTGATAGGTTTCCAAGGCACTGAAAGCCATAACAATGCTTAGGATCAGACAAATGATGATTGATTTACAATATCTAACATGTTTTGGGTTGATTATGACTAATTCTAAGTGATTCCAAGTTGATTTGAAATTATTTTGAGTTGATTTGAAATGGTTTTGAGTTGATTTGAAATGATTTTGAAATGACATGAAATTGATGTAAAAGAGGATGCTAATGATGACAGACACTGTTGAGATATGATCAAGTTGGCCAAAAGATCAAAATTAATGGATTGAGAAAATGGGATGAATTAGTATGAAGAAGTGATGAAACCATAGATGTGAACCATTTTTGAGCATCTACATTTTGCCCCTCTTGGATACAACGTGATTTAAAGCATTGTGTCAAAGAATGCTAACAAAAAAGCCATAAAAGAATGCCCCTGTAATGGTGGTATATATTTATGCCCCCTTGATAAATTGACCAAAATAGGCATATGATAGGTTGATTTCATCAAAAAAGAGAAAACCAAACCATAACAATTAACAGATCAAAAATTGGAGCTAAAATGTGAAAGTTATGGGCTCCAGAGTGCAAAAGGGGATCACAACCAACACAGAAAAGGCCTCCTGCACATCCATCTAGGTAGAAACACACTATAAAAGGGCTTGGAGAGGGTTTTGAAAGTCATTTTCACCTTCACTTTTGGAAGAAAAGAGCTTTGGAGCAAGGAGAATGGACTGACTACCCAGGGAGCAACACCATGGTGAATTAGTGTGTACCTTCCACTATGGGCAGATGCTAGACCTTTGATGAGTACATTGAGTCCATATTTGTAATTTTTATTATTTTTCATGCTTTTCCATGCTTTTTCCTACCTTTTAGGAACCTTGGAGTCTATTAGGGTCAAACGGGGTCAAACGGGGGTCTTGGGGCTAGGTTAGGGCATCGAAATGCCCCAACTGTACTCAAAATGCATCCAACTACACCATGGATGCACTTGGCATGCCCAAGTGTGCATTGGGTGCACTTGGTATCACCAAGTGCACATTGGGTGCAATTGAAAGCCCCAACTGTGCCCTAAGATGCTCTGGGAGTCTAAATGGGGTTCGGATGGTCTAGGATGAAACTTGGGGTGGACTAGGATAACCCTAGGGGGATGTCAAAAACATGTTAAGATGCAACCAAAGGTGGTTCAAGTGGTAAAAATTTGGTCAAACTTAGGGTAGATGTAGGTTAAACTTGGGTAGATGCTAACAAAGAACAGTGTAAAGGGCCCGAAAGGGTGCAAATGGACTCAAAATGACCCAAAACCTGGACCACATGTCCAAAACCCTAGAAATATTTGAAAACATAGGTTAACTAAGGATAGGATGGTTAGAAAAAATTCAAACCTAGTCAAACTTAGCTCAGATGGAGGAAAAAGGTTGATAGCTAGATAGGGATAGGGGCAAAATGATGCAAATGAGCTTGAAATGACTTGAAACTTGGTAAACATGTTCAAAACTCTAGAAAGAGTTCAAAACATAATTCAATGTAGTCAAAAATGCTTAGAAAAGTCAAACTTAGTCAAAATAGAGTCAAAATAAGTCAAACTTTGGTTGAAAGTAGGGTAAATTAGATGCAAAACCATGGGAGGTTGACATAGGCTATATGATTATGTAGGAGGAGTTGTCCCTATTAGGAACAAGGGGAAATAGGTCATAGAGTCTTGTGTTAAATCACCAAATGATAGTCGTGAGCAAGAATCTTGGTTGAGCTTGGTTTATATCATGTTACATTCATGCCAGAGGTGAGGGAGAACAAGGCTCTACTAATAGCTTTGATAGAGAGATGGCATTCAAAGACTGGTTCATTCCATCTCTCGACATGGGAGGCAAGTGTGACTTTACAGGACATATGGCACATCCTTAGGAGCCATATTCATGGAGAGTTATGTTGGAAATATGATTGAAAAGATCATTGTGAGAAGAAGATTGATTAAAAGAGGGAAATTTTTGTTAAAAGAATGTTTTCAATCATTGTTTTTTCATTGATGTCAAACCTACAATTTTTAGGAATGACAATTTCTTATAAGATCCAAGTACTATCACTTAGTTGATTGATGAAGAGGATTTAATCAACAAAATATAACAAAAGCACCTAAAGGAAAGGTTGAGTTATGGCTTTGTAAAGAAGTAAAAAGATCAGTTAAGACAATGGTTAAATGATGTATTGATAACATACTTGAAGATACAGAGGTTGGTCACACTTATAAACACTAGAAGTATAAATTGGAATAAGGTTAACTACAAAGCTTAACTAAGTTCTTTAGTAAGTGTCGAGCAAGCTAGTTCAAGCCAAGCGAATTCTCAATTAGAGCCAAGAAAATACAAAATATAGTGTGTGCCAAGTGAACTTCAGCTATCGAGTGAAGTTCAAGTGTTAAGTGATATAGAAGGAGCCAAGTAAACAAAAAACTTGGTGGATTTCAAGTAAATTCACAATAGGTACTGAGCATCAGTAAAATGTAGTTGATGTCGAGTAATACAGTATGTGCCAAGCACCAGAATTTTAATAGTGTCGAGCTGCTACATTATTGGAAATGTCAAAGATTCACCAAATCTGAGTAGACAAGTATGTTACCTTGAATTTTTTGAACTAGTCAGAGGATAAGGATGATGAGCTAATGGCACAAAATTCTATGTAAACCATTTTTGATCAAATTCAAGAGGGTTCTTCATGATGTTTCTAGAAGTAACAAAATATGGGTTAGATTCAATGAATCCTACCTAATCCATACGAATTGAAATTAAAGGAGAGAAGAATTGAGTAGGAAAAAGAAATTCCAGACTTCTATTTAAGAAGTCACAGACCAAGAAGCAAGAGTTGTTGGTGTGCCAAATTGTGAAGAGGTTGAAGGGTGTCAAGAAGAAGGCATCTAGGAGAAGGAAGACCAGAGTATAGAGACTCTGCTTTGATAAGTGGTCAAAGAGAGATGATTGCATTGGTACATTGAACATGGAGACTCAAGGAGAGAAAGCTTCAAAAGAGGACAAGTTATCAGAGTTGCAGAGACTGAAAGCCAGGCAATGTTATGAGCTAAATGGTGATCTGAAATCTGCAAGTTAAGTTGTATGTTGAAATCAGGTCAAAAACCCCTTATTGTTACTCTCTAGCAATTGTATTAGTTAGGGTAAAAGAAAATCCTATGGACTTAGGTTGGTTTAATAGCTATTTGTAAATCCTTTAATAGGGTGACATTCCAAGTGAATGTTCTAAAGTCCTCTAACCAGGCCCACTTCTAACAAAGTGGTTAAATCCTCTAACTAGGTCACATTTTACTATGTGTTGTAGCCTTTAATAGGGTAGGCATTTCATAGGGCACTAACTTAAAAAGAGTGAGAATTGAGTAGCATGTTAGTGGTGGTTTTCCCAAATTGGGTTTACACATAAATCACTGTGTTATGTTTTGATCTTTTATGTGTTATTCTTGCATGTTGATTTACAGTAACTTGTTGAATAGGAAAGTTAAAGCTTGGATGAATAAATAGTTTAATATGTACACTTTACTAGTTGAAAGGTTTGATTTGGACATTTGGACCTTGAATAATTGACTCACCCCCCCTCTCAGTTATTCTAAAGCATTTCTAACAAGTTAGAAGTATATGACCTAGCAATTGGACGAGCAGCCTTACACCGATTGTTTGGATGTGGAGATGCAAAGGTAGGCATCTATGATTATGAGATTAGATGGGACCTATTAGTGTCACACCATGAGCAATTGATAGTGGTGATTTTATAGGTGATTAGTGGTTTATTGATACTAGATAGGCGAGGACATGGATTTCCCATCAGATGGGGTCAGGTGTTAGAGCAGATGGTGAGGGAGGGGACTATGTTTTCCTGGGGGCCGTGCATGTTAGGGATGTTGTATTACTATCTACATTAGGTGGCATACAGATGTTGTTTGTCATTTAGTACTGAGGGTACATCGCTACAAATTTGGGTTTACAAGCACATTGTAGTATTCTGGCCACTTGTTGAGAGGGAGCTAGTAGAGGACATGCCATGTGCATACAGTTATAGAGGTGTACTAGCACGAGGACCACTAGGATATGCAAGGTACTTCTGACATCAGCTAGACACTATGATATAGTTCATCTAGAGACTTTATAGGGATTTCCCTAGATGGGATGATGATGATATTCACCTATTGTACTACAAGTAGGAGTCCTACCTCATAGGGTGCATAGTGATTGGGCACTTAGTGATAGAGATGTACCTACTAGAGGGGGTATGCAAATAGTTTTTTGAGATACATGATGTATCGATGGGCCTAGCATTATTTACACAGTTTAGAGTAGAGGTTCGAGAGTGGGGAGCACCTACAGGACATAGGTGTCATATGCACAGTTAGAGGAGTTATAGCCAAGGATATGAGAAGTAGTAGTAGATGTAGTGGATGCAAGTATAATGACATCATATGATAGATGGTTTGCATAGCGTCATCCTAGGTGTTTGACATATCCAGTAGTACTAGTACCATGAGTGAGGTCTTAGACAGAGTAGAATGAGGAGGATTATGAGGAGGAGGATGGTTGAGAGGATGAGGAGGGAGGAGATGAAGGTGATGAAGGTGGTCATGAGGAGGGGGGAGATGAGGCAGGAGGAGATGAGGGAAATGATGAGGAGGGGCGAGATGAGGATTTGAGGATGATGCAAGGGGTGATGATGAGGATGTTGAGGAGGACATTGAGGGATAGGATGAGAGAGATGATGAGGAGGAGGGTGGAGATAGTGGGGGTGGGGATAATTTTGGAGGTGGTGATGAGGGAGAGGATGAGGATGACTATTGGGAGGCTACGGATGATGGTGGTGAAGGAGGTGATGAGGATGACACAGGTGGGGAGGCAGCTATGATGGATGTGGAGGGGGATCTAGTGGAGTACACTTGGAGAATATTAGTACCAGTAAAAGTAGGGCCTAGCCAGTTAGAGTTGATGGAGGTGATCAGAGGTCTACAAATTCAATTGGATCAAGTTGTGGTAGAAAGGGATGTTGTGATAGGAGAGAGATGTAGTTATAGAAAATAGAGATTGAGCTATGGCTGAGAGAGATGTCATGGTGCGCAAGGTAGAGATGGTAGTGAAAGAGTCTTAGGAGTTCATTAGCAGCATCATAAATGCAAACTTCTAGGAGATGGCGACAATGATGAGTAGGGTACACATGGAAGCATAGTACTAGAGGGATTAGTATGAGAGAGTGGTGTGATAGGGTAGAGTGTAAAGAGTTTTTGTGCATCAAGATCTCACTCCCATCGGACACATAGGACATAGAGCAGTGTCAAGGTGATGGGGTCTATGAGGCCACCACAGAGAGCAAAGGGATCATCCTTAAGGCTGGACAGAGGTCATGAGGCAAGGGATAATACAGGATGACACTGACATACTCATGTATAAAGGGGCTTCTCTATTTTGGTTTTTGGTTTTTGTTATGCTCTTTCATGGTTCACGCCTATGAGTAATTAGTATTGATGCAAACCATGGTCATGTACTCTGATACTTTTGTGAGACATTTATGAGATGTACTTATGTTATGATGGCTATATGGGATGGATTATGCATATGATTTAGATGTTTTATATGGATGCATTTATGCTTTTTTATATGGACTTTTGTATGATGACATCATGTGTTGATTTATCACATGTGATGCATAGGAAATGCCAAGTTATATTTTTGCCACATGTTTTTCTCATGAATGAATGCCTAATGCAATGTAAAGGATATGGAATGAATGTAAATGAAATGTAAAATAAATGCAAATAAAATGAAAATGACATGTAAAATGAATGTAAATGAAATGTGAAGATAATATAAATGCCATGTTTATGCAAAAATGTATTGCTTTGGATCATTTTGGAATTTTGACATATGTAGGAATGTAGGACAACAATGCTTTTGATGTATCAAAGTTAGCGGATGAAGAAGACACAAAAGCGAGAGGAGATGAGATGAGGAATTGGTAGTATGATGAGAAGACTTTTTCTTTTGTAAAGTGCACTATATGTCAAATGGAGCTTTATTTTGATATGGCAAATGGAATGCAACACATATTGGCATAAAGGGCTAGAGCGCAAATGCAAACCTTCTGTGTAAACAAGCATGATGTAGATAGAAAATGACCTTGTCCTTCCTGAGGCATATATACATGCCCCAAACTCTCAAAGGTACATTTAACAGATAGAAAATAAAAGATGACCATGAACCATCTTGGCCACTCTCATAGATCAATTTATATAATCGAGTGGCATAGGAACATGATCGAAGAAAAAACAAAGCAAAAATAAATCACTCACTAAACAACATGAACCAATAGCTATTCTTGTCCATTATTACATGCTTTTTAGTGTTTGATGTCTTCAAATAGTTTTTGATAGGTTGATAATGTGATGGTTGCGATTATTGATTTAGTTGATAGGTTCATAGTGACAAGTTGGATTGATTGTTGGTTCACATTGCTTAGATAGGTGTGATTG
This sequence comes from Cupressus sempervirens, assembly GCA_028749045.1. NCBI lineage: Eukaryota > Viridiplantae > Streptophyta > Pinopsida > Cupressales > Cupressaceae > Cupressus > Cupressus sempervirens. The sequence continues at coordinate 713,026,472 of CM053792.1, forward strand.
TCATGCAAGTGCAGTGCTTTGAGTTTTATTCTATGAAAGAAAAAAAATTTATGCAAAAGTGATGATTATGTACAAGGTTTATTACACATTTTTTATGGGTTTTGTGATTTTTAGGGTTTTTGGGATATTTGATGTTTTTGTGTGACTAGTTTTTTTCAGGACATTTTACAATTTTTAGTGATTATTTCAAGATATTTTATGATTTTTAATATTTTTTCAAGACATTTTATGATTTTTAGTGCTTTTTTTAAGGATATTTTATGGTTTTTAGAATTTTTTTTAGGATCATATTTGAATGTTTAGGATTTTTTTAGGATCATTTTTGAATATTTAGGGTTTTTTTAGGATCATAAAAGCATATAAAAGTGTTAGCTCCAATCCGTTATCGATAGGTTCAATGGATAAATTATTATTAGGGATATGCTCCTAGTTCAAATTCAAACTCATGCCATGTAGGCAATATGCCCCTAGACAAGACACAAACTATTTACAAAGGCCAATGACAGAGTATGTACAGACTGGTGATGCGTTAGGTAAGATAACAATGAATATTAACTAGTTCATGAGCCATGGTCAAGGAGCTAAAAATGTCTTGGAATTATGATTAGGGAATGACAAAAAGAGGGGGAAAAAACTAGATGGAATCTCGATAGATGGAGGAGCAATAACTGATTACACATGGCGCCTATTTGCCAGGTTTTCACCATGGTACTTGCCCAAAGCACCTATTTGCCAGGTTTTCATCAAGGCATCCATTTTTTCATGACTTTTTTCACTTTTTTTCTTTTTCCTTTTTCATGACTTTTTTTTTAAATATTTTTCAGGACTTTTTGCCATTTTTTTTATTTTTTTAAAGGACTTTTTTCAATTTTTTTGATATTTTTCTCAAGACTTTTAGATAGAATCAAGTGTAGTACTTGCAAAGATGCATGTTGTTGATGGACATGGGTAGTGGTTCACCCTCTAGAGTCACAAGCTGATATACTCCAGACCCAAATGATGTAGTAACAACATAATTTCCTTCCCAATTTGGTTCAAATTTGCCTTGTTTTTCTCTATGGTACTAAGTCCTATAGTTCATCTTTAGGACTAGATCACTGATCTCAAAATGAAGACCTCAAACTTTCTTGTTATAGATCCACTTGAGTTAGTTTTGGTAAGCTTGGAGATGTGTCAAGGTAGCTCATCTCTATTCATCAAGCATTTCCAGCTCATGGAGTCTAGATATTCAATATGTTTCATCATCAACAACATCTTGTAGGGACACTCACAATGATGGAATTTGAACTTCAATGGGAAGTATGGCCTTAGTGCCATAGACAAGAGAGTATGGTGTTGCACCAGTAGGAGCATGTACACTTGTTTGGTAGGCCCAAAGGGATAGATTTAGTTGTGGGTGCTAGTCTCGACCAGAATCATTGACAATCTTTTGGAGAATCTTAACAATGGTCTTATTAGATGCTTTTGCTTGGCCATTTCCCTATGGATGGTAAATACTAGAATATCCATGGTAGATGTTGTACTTCTCATAGATCTCTTCCACATCTTTTTCTTGAAATGAACTACCATGGTCAGTAATAATAGCCAAGGGGACTCCATACTGACATATGATGTAGTTTAGAATAAACCTTGTAATCTACTTTCCAGTAGTGAAGGTCAGAGGGACAACTTCAACCCACTTGGTAAAATATTATGTTGCTATGATAATGAAATTATGACCATCAAAGGACGGAGGAGAAATAGCTCGAATAAGATCAAATGCACATTGTGAAAAGGGCCATGGCAATATGACTAGCTGCAATTCTTGTGCTAGTGGATGACTCAAATTGCTATGTATCTAACACTTATGACATGTTTTCACAAAATTATGGGCATCTTGTTCCATGGTTGGCCAATAGTATCCAGCTCTAACAAGTTTCTTAGCTAGACTCAAACCATTGAAATGATCTCCACATATACCTTTATGAACCTCATGTAAGGCAATATCATCTTCTTGCGAGTCAAGGCATCTAAGAAGGGTTTGGTCAAAGGATCTCTTGTAAAGGGTGTAAGTGATGATGATGTATCTAGTGGTTTGATGGATAAAGGCTTGACGGTCATTTTTGGATAAGTTGGGTGGTAGGATTTGGGCATGTAGGTAATCATAAACATCTTGATACCAGGGAGAATTGGGAACAACAAGTTTGCACACAAACTCAGATTGAGGGAGCTTGAATGCTAGAATCAAAAGTTGCTCAACAAGGAATTCACAACATTCCACATTTTGAGCCATATCAATCATAGAAGCAATGGTATCCATAGCATTAGCTTGCTTGTTGTGTATTCTTGGTAGCTGACGAAAAGAGATAGTGACAAATTTAGACTTAAGGAAGTCTACCATCTACTTATAAGGCATTAACTTATCATCTTTGGTTTCATAGTCATCATTAACTTGGTGGATGACCAACTCAGAATCATCAAAGACTTGTAAATGTTGAATGTTCCATTGGATAGCTATCTTGAGTCCTGTGATCAATGCCTCATATTTTGCTATGTTGTTTGTATAATGGAATGCTATCCTATATGACTTGGGGATTATGTCTCCTTGGGGGGTGATAAACATAATGCCAGCTCCTAAACCATTTCATGTATGTGATCCATCAAAGTAAAGCTTCCATTCATTAGTTATATCAATGTTAAATATGGCTTCATCTGGAAAGTCTATCAATATGGGATGATCATCTGTCATAGGTGCTTCTACTAACTAGTCTGCTATCACTTGCCATTTGATTTCCTTTCTATCTACATATTCTATGTCAAATTCATTGACGATCATGACCCATTTGGCTAAGTGTCCAATGAGAACATCCCTACTTAGGAGATACTTTAGTGGGTCAATCTTAGAGATGAGCATTGTTTTCTAATAGAGCATGTAATGTCTCAGCTTTTGGGCTACAAAGACAATAGCAAGGGAAGCTTGTCCAATGAGTGAATAGTTTAGTTCATAGCCCACAAGTGTTCTACTAATGTAATATATGGCTCGCTCTCTTCCTTGTTCATCATTTTGTGCTAAGAGAGCTGCTAACATTGTATCCATAGCTGATATGTATAGGATGAATGGCTTGTTTGGAATAGGAGCCATTAAAACTAGTGGATGTAGAAGATAATCCTTGAGCTATTGGAAAGATTCTTGGCACTACTTGTTCCATTGAAAGGATACTCTCTTATGTAAGAGGTTTTGAAAGGAGTGACACTTATCTACCAGTTGTGCAATTAATTTACAGATAGACTGTAATCTTCCTTGTAGTCCTCTTAAGGTTTTTAGATTTGTTGGGGGAGGCATGTCAAGTATTGCTTTTACTTTCTCGAGATCCACTTCAATGCCTTGTTGAGAAACAATGTATCCTAGGAGCTTTCCAGAAACAACCCTAAATACACACTTTTTTGGATTTAGAAGGAGCTTATAGCTTTCCATTCTGTTGAATATCTAATCTAGGATGCCCAAATGATATTTTCTTTTATAGGATTTGCAAAGTAAGTAATCGACATAGTCTTCCATTAGGATGTGCATGAAATCATAGAAGATGGTAGTCATTGCTCTTTGATATGTTTCCCTAGCATTTTTAAGACCAAATGGCATAACATTTTGATAGTATGTTCTCCAAGGGCATCTAAAATTTGTCTTGCATTGATCTTCAGGGGCTATTCTTATCTAATTATAACCAGAAAATCCATCCATCAGTGATAACATCTCATACCCACCTATCATGTCCATAATGATATCTATATTGGGTAAAGGAAAATCATCCTTGGGACATGCCTTGTTAAGATCACAGAAGTTAATGCATATCTAGATGCCCCTAGAGTGTTTAATTACTGGTACTAGATTAGATATCCACTCTGCATAATCAATGGGTCTTATGAAGCCGGCATCCAATCATTTCTTCAATTCAACTTTGACAAGGAGGGCAACTTGAGGATGCATTTTCCTCAACTTTTGATTTATTGATTTCATTCCTAGTTTTAGTGGCAAGTGATGAAGGGCTAGTTTAGGATCTAATCCTGGCATGTCTACATAAGACCAGGCAAAGTTGATCTGCCTCTCTATAAAGAATCTGAAAAATTCAGCATTTTCCTCTAGTGATAATGAGGCTGCAAAATGTATGACCTTGGGGTTGTTAGGAGTTCCCAGATTAATCTCTTCTGTGATTTCCACAAATAATATTGATCTTTCCTTCAATGGGGGTGTGTCCAATCTTTCATCCTTGAGTGCCTTGGAGAGGTTTTCACCCTTGGATACATCCTTTATTTTTACTTTTTCATGGTCTAATGGTGCCTTTTGGTTTTCACCAAGAGACCTACTATTGTCTTTTTTGTTATTTTCTCAATTTTATGACTAGAATATGGAGTTGACTCCCAAAAGTATGCCATGACATTTAGATCAATGGAAAATATAGACTTGTGATCACCTTGTGGTAAATCTTCACAGAGCTTAAAGAATTTTGTGATAGCATCATCATTTTCAAACTGGTCAAATGTTGGTGGTCCTTGTTGGTCCTAATAAATAAGCTTAGGGAAAACTAGGGAAATGCCATCATTAGTGTTGAATAAGCTTTGGTCAAAGGCATATATATGGATGTTCAATTTAGTGATATCATCAAGATCATGTTCAAAAGCAAGAGGGCTTGGATCCCAGAATGTTTCAATCCACGGTGAAGAATTGGTTGGAGTGATAGTTGGATTTACATGTTTTTCTTCCATAGGTAGGCTATTGGGGTTAGCAAACATATGATCAAGACCAAGGGAGGTATTAGTATCATCGATGTTGGATACAGATTGGGTGGGTTTGGGTTGGGCATTCTCAGATGCCTTGTTATTTTTTGAAGCATTCACATCCTAGACGAGGATGACTCAGTATTAGGAAGACCCAAAAAAAATGGTTTGAATCCAAGTCCCATGCTACGAGGTCATCCAAACACAGTGATGGGTTGAACAATGCCTTGCTTTTGAGGTCCCAAGCCACTACATCTATCATGTACCTTTTTTTGCATGATGGTGAATCCAAGTCCATACTTGTTAGGGGATATAGGAGCAAGTTCTTGTTCTACTATAGCCTTTTCAATCCATGCAGAGGTATTTTCATAGGCATGTTCATCATGTAGTCTGCCTCCACTAGTGAAAGCCACAAAAGGTTTCTTTTGAAATGTGAACTTAGGCTTGTTCTGTATAAGTTGAGGTTTACCATATGACTTGGGAGATAAAGGACGTTTCCCAATGTGAAAGGCATGTGACATGGAGTACTCACCGCAACCTTGGACTTGGATTTTAAGCTTTCCTTTCAATGTGGGCATGAGTGTGGAAGGATCAACATACTTGGAGGACTCAAGTGGATTTGATGCATGGTTTGTTGGGACCTGGTATTTAGTGGTTTCTCTAAGATTGGCACAGAATTGGAAGGGATCTAGATCACCCAAAATGGTGACCTCTACATTATTATAGGAGAATTTTAAGCACTATTGGTATGTAGAAGGCACTACTTTCATAGCATGGATCCATGGGTGGCCTAGTATCATGTTGTAGTTCATTTCTATATCTAGGACTTGGAATAAAGTGTTCTCAGTAGCTAGACCAACTCTAATAGGTAAGATGATGACCCCTGTAGAGAAGCGTTCACCATCATCATAAGCTTTGATTGTGATCATTCAAGAGGGATCCACATCATTTTAAAAATAACCCAAGCCTTTGACTACTTTAAGTGTATAGATATTCAGGCCTGCTCCTCCATCTATCAAGACATGTCTGACTTTAACATTATGGACAAATACTTCAAGGTAAAGGGGATCATTGTGGTTTGGTCTATCTTTAGGAATATCCTAAGGGAAAAAGGTGATATGTTGTGATGTAGATAGGTTCCCCACCATGGCTTGGAACTGGGCAACATTGATGTTATTTGGGACTACTGACTCTTTAAGGGCTTGATCCAAGATCTTCTAATATTGGGGAGATGCACATAGTAGTTCCAAGATGGATATTTGTGTAGGGGTCTTGCTGAGTTGTTCAACAAGGCTATAATTAGATGAGGTAGGAGTAGCAGGTCTACTAGGGGGTGTACGTCTAGTAGAGGGAGTAGGTCTAAATGGGGCTCCAGGTAGAGTAATCTTGGTATGACGTGTTGTGATAGCACAATAAGGGTCTTCAACCTTTAAGGTGAATGTGGATATGTGAGAATCTAACTCATTGAAATAGTTTATAGTGTAGTCATATCTAGTGTGCGTGTAATTCACATTACCTTGTGAGTTTGAGTTTAAACTAGAGGGTTTCTCTTTATCGTAATTTCCCAAGGATCTTTGACGATAGTGTGATCAGAGTTGGATGCTAGTAGTGATGGATCGACTGTGATTACACCATCATCAATAAGGTCCTATATTGCATGCTTTAGTTGGAAACATGATGAGGTTTTTGTTACCCATTTTGCCTCCTGCCAAAATTTGAACTTTGAATGCAAACCCACCCAACGGCTACTTCCCATCTTTTATATTATTTAAATGGCCTGGAAATATCAAAAAAATAAAACAATAAAACCTAATGGTATTTTCTTATTTCCTAAATATGTTTATGCTTCCCTGCAACTTTTCGCACCGTTAGATCTTGCATAGATCTACGATGGGTCCTTCCCCACATTTTGAAAATCCACTACCTTTACGTAATGCACAAAAGCCCCTTTGCGACAAGTGGATTGGTGGGTCCTTTCATTTTGTGTGGACCACAGAAAGGAGGGTCTATCTAGCTGGAGATTCTATTGGCGCTCGCTTTCCCACATTATGAGTTCTATCAGATTTCTTGACAATCTGGGGAAGCACTTTTCAACCACATGGCAGGTGGGTCCATCTTCTTTGAGCCACTGTAGACAGGGTGGACAAGGTGGCGGGGTGAGTTGGCAGTTTGATTGGTGCCCGCATTTCTGCATTTTGTCTTTTTTCAGGCTTTCTAACAATGCAAGCATGATCCTTTGTGACACGTGTCCCATGACATCCTATGTTCCCAATTGTACCTTCCACCATCAGATCTCCTGAGATCAATGGCTAGCGTATGCCCGCAATAAGGAGTTGAGAGGAAATTAAATAATGCAGGTATGCACCCTTACAAGGCATGGCATGGTGTGACATCATGGGCTCGCTCTTCTCAAGAGAAATAAATAAATTATGTCGTGGCACTTGTCAGAGCACATGGGTTTGAAAAGGTGTATTCTATTGAGCAACAAGATCCACTGTTCGATGCAACTAGATCAAGGGTTTGCACTTTCCTGCATTATAAATTTGCAAGGAAATTAAGCAATGTGGGCAAGCACCTTGCTACCACATGTCATCATGGGGCCAGGTCAGGCTGAGTCAGATGTTGAGTTTTTCATGGACCCAGAATTTTTGAGAGGCAAGCATAGTATTATAGGGATCTTTCACGATCGTTGATCTCATGGCGATCAATAATCAGTGCTTTCTCAAATTATGAAGATATGAGGACTTAAAGAAATGTGGAAAAGTTCCTGAGGAACACGTCTCCCAGTGGGCCTGGCCAAGGTATTAACAATTAGCATTGATAGTTGGGCTGGCAGTTATGTGACTATCACGGTTAGGATTTTTTTTGAGAAGGTGGTGTAGTTAGTAAAGAAGATATTGGTCAATCATGTGGAGACTTGCAGGGTGGCAAAATAAAATGAAGTTATTGGCCCACATGGCCTAATTTGGGTGCAATATTTACTTGACTATTTGACCCTACTGATTCATGAGCTAGAAACAGGGGATATCGAGGTTTTTTGCACAATCTGATCCTTGTGAATAATTCCAACCACCCTCAAATGAATGTTAAACCTAGGAAAACACTCCACCACCCTAGTTGATCCATCTACCTAGTCAAAATAGTTTAATGGCATCATTTTTGTCTTCTCAAGGCCCTATTCCAACAAAGATCAGATATCATTGCATCTGGATCTGTGCTCAGATCAGATTTTCTTCAGATCTCCATGATTATTCTCTGTAGGGCTTAATGGCAATGGTTGTAGAGTAATTTTAGTTGGAAATTATCTCAGTTATGCCTAAGCTATAAAGGAAAATTTTGTAGATTTTGAAAAGGTCGACTCTTAACTGACTTCTCTAATATTGCTCTGCAATTTCATGTGTAAATTCCCTTTGCCTCTGAATTGTATGACATTCTACCTTGTCTCCTTCAGAATTGGTGTGAAGTGAAAGAACTATTTGCCTCTCATTGGTGTATTGTGGATATCTGCAATCTTACATGACTATATCTCTTTTGGCCTATGAATGGTATATAAGTGAATCCTCTCTTTCCTTGTGTCATTCATTTCGGTTTTCTGATCTGCATGTGATTGTTAGATTAAAGCAAGTCTAAATGTGTATATTTTTAGTATCATGATGGTTCAATAGTGCATCAACCCCTTAGATTAGAACAGTTAGATTTTCTTTCATGCATTCCTTCTCCTTTTTCCTCTCCAAGAGTAGTTAGGTGCACCCTGATAGTAAAGGAAGCTGGCTTTCTCCGAAGACTCAACCTCACAGTTCAAGTCCCACAGCTTGGAGGTTGGTTCCATGTTTCACAAGGTTGTCCTTAGGTAAAAACTTTGGATGTGGGTGAAAACTTTTGTGACAATAGTTTTATGTCCTTTAGTGCAATGGCAATCACAAAAAAATTTGTCATCCCACCAAGAAGCTTTAATCAGTGGCTCATCTTTGATTCGGGGTAACTGTAAGTCATTACTGAGTAAATTGTTGAAGTGCAGTTTCAAGAGGTATCCCCAATGGTGTGAATTTTCTATTTTTTGTTCTAGGATGTCTTCAAGGTCCATCCTACATGGAAGTCTCAGTTTTCTACTATGGAGGTGATGTTTGATTGGGAGTTTGCAAATTTGAAGGGTTTGCACCTTTTAGAGTGAGTTGGGGTTGTTTCGTGCTAATCTTACATGCATCCACAATGCCATCATTAGTCACATTCTTGTTTTTGGAGAAAAATTTTGCCTTGTCATTGGATGAGTCAGTGTTTGTGTTTTCCTTCTTCATCTTGAGGATTCCCTTATGGATAAGAACATCTTCAATACTAGCCCCTTTTTTCATCAATTTAGACATGGTGCTTGGACTTTTGATTTTGAGTTCATACATTAGGTCAAGAACTTGGTTTTCAATGCACAAGTTAACTTGTTGTTCTTTAGGAATGTCTAGTGAGCATTGACTAACTAAGCTTCTCCAACGTAGTAAGAATGTGATAAATGGTTCTCTCATCTTTTGTTTAGTTGAGCACAAATCAAAAAGTGTTACTTCATTCATAATGTTAAAGGAAAAGTGGGAGATGAAATTTTCTACTAACTCTGACCAAGATTTGATTGTACCTAGAAATTTGGAGTACCATTCGAGTGCAAGCCCACCTAGAGAATGGGGGAACAATCTCATGAGGTAAGTGGGCTCATCACTGAGTTCAGTAAAAGAGGTACAAAATTCTCGGATGTGATCAATAGGTTTTCCTTTTCCTCAGTATTTTTCAAACCTTGGAGCCTCAAAGTGTTTTGGGAATGGAGGCATATACAAACTTTTGTCAAATGGATTAGGACATAGGTCCCTTTCTGTATATAGAGCATGTTTCTTTTGGACTCCCAATGCCTCCACTTGTTTGGAAAGTTGTTTGAATTGTTGCAATAGCTCTTCATTAGGGTTTTGCATGATAGCTTTCCCTTCAAATATTTAATACCTATGAGTAGATTGTTTGCTGTGGCGGGAGCTATGTCTACTTAGTTCTAACATTTTTGTGTCTGATAAGTCTGGTGATGTGTCACTAGGTGGTGGAGGTATGTTAGTACCTTGAAGACAAAAAGGTCCCTATTGTGACACATGTTGGGGTACTTGTGGTATTTGATGTGGCACTTGTTGCGGTATTGACTGCGATTGATGTACCATGTGTTTTTGTTGTGCCATTTGTTGTGGTTGTTGTTGGGATACTTTTTTTGGTTGTACGTAAGACCATGTATGTGATTGTTGTTGTAGAGGTATCTATTGAGGTTGTTGTGGCACATGTTGTTGTTCTAACAAAAGTTGCTGATAAGCAATTTTTTGCTCAAGGTGTCTTTAGTATTCCAACTATTGTTTGAGTTGCTCTTGTTGTTTAGCAAACATGGCTTGTTGTTGTTGGATTTTTTGTTAATACATTGCATGAAAGTCAAGTTGGTTTATGTTGGAGTGCATGTTAGAGATGATGGATCCTTGCACCACTTGATGTTGTTGTTGTTGTGGTTGATGTTGTTTTTGATATGTCACATGTGTGTTGGAAACATTAAGCCCTTGGACTAATGCAGGTTGATGTTGTCAGGGTAGTTGGTTATGTCCTTGAGAATTGATCACCATGTTGGTATTTTTTTTTGGCACCTTTGTGTGTTAAAGGTTTCTCCTTGGGACATCATATTGACTTGACAATGAGGTGCATTTCTTTTGTGAATAGGTGTAATGTCAATAAGACTTTTCCTTTGTGCATCAATAGGGATTGTTGTAGTTGATGTTTCACATAGTGTATTCATGGGAGGCTTCATAACATTTGATGTCATAACACTTGGTAGAGTTAGGAGCAAAGGTGCACTTTGTTGATTTTCCTCCAAAGGATGTATGTTTGACATCCCTAGAGCACAAGTCCCATTAGGTGCATCTTGTTGTTGCATCATGTGATTGAGGCGAAGTCTTAACATCCTCTTGGGATACTTACGAAGAGTCTTGTTTCCCTTCATTGGTTGTGGTTCATCAAACAAGTGATTAATGTTGATGTGTTCAAATGTACTTTGGAGGATTTTGATGGTTGATTCTTGATGGGACCTTATAGGCGCCATTATCGTACTTGAAAACTCCAAAGGTTATTTTCCCTTATCTAAGTCCATATTGATCATGGGTTGTATGTTTTCAATTGCTGTGTTGGTTTGATGTTTGGACTTAGGTCCCTCCACATTTTGGTTGAATTTGAAATTTTCTTAGGCTGCCAAAAGTTTGAAGTTCTTGCAAAAAATTTTATCTTAACATGCGCTAGCCATTTTTCATCAATGATGCCATAGTTAGTGTCAGAATCATCACTTAAGTGTACAATACCTTGTTATGTGTTTGACATATTATAGTTGAAGGTACTTGTGTTGGGTTTGCTGAATTCAAAGGAGTGTGTTTGTTCATCCTTGGAGGTGGTTGGTATACTTCTATCTCCGGGTGGTATCGGCATTGAGATAATGGGTGTTGCACACATTGCATACTATTGCTATATTTTATTATGTAATGTTGCATCTAGATGGACGTGCAACATGTAAAGATTCTCATGGAATATTCTTGATGAGTTTTATTATAACATTGTGATAATATTTCATGTAATTATTTAATATTGGGGAAAAGAATTAAATGCCTAATATTAAATGTGGGGTCAATGGGTTAGGTAACACATGGTTTTAGCACATGGTTTATGTAATACCACTTAGTGGTTTTGTGGGACTTGCTACTATATAAGCAGCCACAAGGGTAGTTGTTGTAGAGTAAGTGTGAGAAAGGCAAGAGTCGAGCGGGACAAGGCTTGACAGGTTAGCCAAGGGAGCATTTGTGAAGGTTGGAAGCATGGTATGGGATGTGTTGATTCATGCTTGTTCACATAGTTTGCTCAGTTGTGGCTATGGCCATGAAGGCTTCCATGCTTGTATTGCAATGGTATTTTGCTGAATAATACATGGTGATGGATGATTTTGGAGGCTGAGTTTTTTCCCTCAATGAGGGTTTCCCAGGGTATATCTTGTGTCACAATTTTGTGGGTATGTTGTCTATTCTCTTATATGTGGATTTTAATTCTGTATTTATTTCAGATCTATTATGAGTTATGTGGAAATGGTTATATTCTTTATTGCCAAGTTTCCTTACAAGTGGTATCAAAGCTATGGTTTTATTATTGTAACCCTAGATTGAATCCATGGGAATGCATGAGAGGATAAAAGAAAGGGCAAGATATATGAACGATTTATTGTAGATCTGAAGATTTTGGATTTGCTATTATGATGGGATGTTAAAATATTTGGGCATGTGAAATTGTTGGACAAAAGAATTTTTTTTAAGATGTTTCATTTTAATAAGGATTTTAGGTGGAGCTTGTAGAAATGACCTCTTGGGTAACAACAGACCTCACCATTGGATCCGAGTTGAAATTTTCATAAATTTTGATATATAATATGCCCTAGTTTGGCCATATTTAGAGGAAATGAAAGATTTTTTTGGTTTCACTCCATGATGGCCGTCAATTTTAATCCTGTCAAAATTTTCATCACAATAAAAAATAAAAAATCGTAGTGAAAATGGTAAAAAGATTGTCTTAGTAAAATGGCCATAACTTTCTCTCAGAATATCAGATTTCAAAGTTCTTATAGGCATTGGAAAGCTAATTCAGAGCACTACAACTTGGTGTAGGTTTGGTTCTATGATTTTGAAATTTTGTCAAGTTTTAAGAGCCCTAAAGTCAGATGTTATTTATTTTGAGCACGAATTAGGGCATAACTTAGGCATACGAAGTCAAATTTTGGACTTCAAGTAGTCAACGGAAAGCTCTTGGAGAGCTCTACAAATTGGTTCAAATTTGGTGTAGGTTTGACATAATTTATTTGTTGATATATTTATCTGAATAGTTTATAGATATATTTTGACTATGGTAATATTGTGAGTTTATGGCATTGGAGATTTAAGATTTGATGTCATTCTATACTCAATTCATATTCCAGATTAGTCTCATGATGATATGGTTATCAGTGTTTGGTTTGGATATGTATGATGACTTGTTGGATCTACAAGTTGTGTAGTGTTGTAAGCGGTCTATACTTACAAGTTGCATTTATGGCTTGGTTATGGGTTGTCTTTGCCCATTGGTCTTTCATTATTAATGCATATTCAGATTGGTGGCTTAGATTTGGGTTGTCTATGCCCTAAGTCACATGATTTGCTGATATTTTTCTTTATGTTGAAGGGATGATATGTTGTTACTAGGTACAGTCATGGTGCAGGATTGTGGTTGACTATTTTATGTAGACAGGTTGGACACTTTGAGAGAAAAATGCTTGGTTCATGGATGTGATCATGGTGTCATGGATTTTGGCATGACATGATTGGCAATACAGGTACATCCTTGATGTTCATTAGCTTGAATTTTTTTATTCAGTTATGGTGGTATATCTTCTTGGTTGAGGATCATAGTTATTTGATTTCTTTTGAGGAGCTCATGATGTGCACTTTGAATTCTTTGATGGTTTGATACCTTGGTTGATTCTCATGGTTAGAGGATGAGTTTTTCATCATGATGTCATGGATAGCTTGGATACACAGTTTAGTGGGAGCTTGTGATAGTGATGGGGTGACAGTACAAGATTAGTTCCTAGTTTAGTTTGGATCTTCATGTAGGAGATGGATTTTATGATGCCATAGGTGACTTGGTACCACGGTTGAGTGCGAGTTGTTGGCATTGATATATTTATTGAGTGTTTGCAGATGTTGGAGGTTTGTCTTAAATCTTATTGTTGTAGAAGTGTCTTTGACATTTACATGGTGCACTTAGTTATCTTCATGGTGTGTGAAGATGGATAGAACTTAAGGACTCATTGGGTTCTTATTTATCTTCATGGTATGTGGAGATGGTTTTCTTCATGGTGTATGGAGATGGTTGCATCTTGAGGACTTATGGGGTTCTTGGCAAAGGTGTGGTTTATGCTTTTATTTGGCATGTTATCCTTGGTATGAGGATGGTTTCATTATTATGTCATGGTATACTCTTGATACGCATTTAGAGTTGTGACATGTTATAGTATGTTCATGTGGAGCATGTTATCTCTTTGGTTGAGATGGTTTAGATCATGTTGTCATGTTTATGTTCTTGAGGCCATGATTGGAACTTTGACATTGATCTTAGTTTAGTTTCTTGGTATTGAGTACACTAATTGTAAGTTGGATACTTCATGATATTGCTATGTTGCATTTGGAGTTGGCATGGATTGATTGGTTACAGGTGCTCATGGATACATAGAAACGGTGGTGATGCTGATTTCTCTTGGATTGGAGAAGTATTTGTTGGGATGGTTGATGGTTTCAATAGGAAGTTCAAGGGGTAATCACTTGATATGAACTTGAGAGGAGATTGTTCTTAGATGAGTCTTGGTTGGAGACTTGGGTATCTTGATGAGCATTCTCATTCCCCACCCTTGGTCTACCCAGCAGTTTGCTACTTGAGAGATATAGCCCATTGTTTCTCTCAATTGCATTATATTTATGCTTGTCTTTCATGGATATGGATCTTGAGCTATGGTACATGAGTTAGTTCTGGAGGGTTCATTTGAGAAATGGTTTAACATTGGTTATCTCCATGTGCATATATTATTATGTTGGTTGAGTTTGAGAGATGGTTTTATATTGGGCATATTCCTTGGTTTAGGAATGGATTTATGAGTTTGATCTTCTTGTGAGAGGCTTACATGTGATGTCCCCTTCTAGTTAGAGACATCACTTTAGCTGGTGATTAGCCTATCAAAGACCCTCGTAGGCTAATAAGATTGGATAGAGGGTCACCTTGGTGTGGAGATCCTCCAAGGACCAGAGTAGAGTACTCTTTGAGGTTGCCAGAGTTTTTTTATGATGAGTTTTTCTTTGAGTTTGGCTTGGTCAGGCTATTTTTAGCAATTTTGGAGTTATAAAGATAGACCCCTACTATTTTTAGAAAAGGGGTATGGTCATATGCGGTTCTATCATGTTAGCTCCCAGTCCAAACGACATTCAAAAATGTTGAGTAATAATGGAGGTATTAATGTTTATTTAGTTAAAATAAACATTATTGGTTTTGACCTATATTGTTAAGTTATAATATATAACTTAAGTGAGGGTCATGATATCATAAAAGGGGCTATTGTTTCAATTAATTGTGGGTCCAAGCTTATGGAAAAATTAAAAGGGATTTTCTAAGTTTTAATGCAATAACATTTTTTATGTTATTATTATATCTTTTATCCCACATTGAGTGTGGAGACTCATTCTAGAGTTGAGGAGTCCTTATAAACAAACCTTGTCTTCCTTCAAGAGGAGGTTATGAGAATTGCTTAAAAACTTTGCCTTGTGAAATTTCTTGAAGTTGTGGCAACAAGGGTTTCTACAAGTTTGAGAAGAATTCAGACTGTGAAGAACATATTATCTTCAGAGTTGATGCAATTTGAGGGTGTGAAATATCACTTGAATTTTGCCTGTGAGTTGACTTCATTCTGGAGTCAATATTATGTTTTAGTAGGAAAAAAGTGGATGAATCTATTTACATGTTGGAAGGGGTTATAATAGTAGCTACAGTGTCATGAACAATGCGCTACAGTGTTGTGAACAGTACAGCGCTACAGTGAATTAAAAATCAGAGATTTAATATTGTGGTTTTTGATAGGTGCTGCCCAAGGAGGAAGCAACCAGCAGCGTGGTTGCGTATTGGAGACAAAAATCAGGTTTTTTTCAACTATTAATGATGATGTTTTTTATGTATTCTTCCAGCAATAAGTATTGTACATACATTAGGAGCCATTTGAATAAATGAATTTGATTAGCATTATAATCAGATTTGAGTTATAATTTTAGGTAAGATTAGTTTTCAATATTTGTACCCAAAAATAGCTTAAAACATTCAAAAACAAACCAAAAACAATCATTCCACCCAGGGAAACAAGCAGTGATCAGCGTAGAGCCTATTTGGGGTTCTTACATTGGTATTAGAGCCTCATTCCTACCATCCTGAGGGTTTGGGGAGTCATATGCAGCCACTGGAAATTGGACCACACAGGTACCATACTCGTAGGAGAGCTCTGATTGAAAGAGAACAGTTACAGGAAATAGGAAATATGGAAGAGAGGCATGATGGTAGTCCACCTAGAAACAGGAGGAATAATGATGATTAGGATACCAGAGAATTCTACCGTGCTATGGTTACAAGGCAGCAGCAGATGGCACAGGCATTACAGGCACTCACTACTATGGTAGAAAGAATGAACCCACCTGTTAGACAAAATGGGGAGCTGGGAGAACAGGGAGATAACAGGAGTGCTACAGGTAATTAGAGACCACAACGGACCCATTCCAGAACAGCTAATAGGCCTACACGCCCTACATTTGTTCTGGAGGAGCCACAAGAAGCTCCGGTAGAGGAGGCGATAGGAGACCCCATATTCGCATATGCACTCATGGCTGCAAATGATGAATGGGAATTATTAGCTCCGCAGGTTCGGGAAAGGATGACCTTTGAAAGCTTTGTAAATTAGAGGAGAGAGCATTACAGGTCGCTCAGACAAGATAGGAGGCCTAGAGGTCAAAATAGTGAGCTGAAGAGGGCTACAGGCAAGCTTACTATGCCTACATTTGATGGGAGTGGTAAGATGATAGCTCAAGCTTGGATTCATAAGCTTGACACATTTTTTGCACTGAGGCCAATGATAGAGATTGAAGCTATCAAATATGCCACCTTGCATTTGGAGGGAATAGCACATGATTGGTGGTACCATGGTATGGTAACACTTCAGCATAACCAAGTGACAGAATACCAGGACTTCGTGGATAGGTTGGTTGAAAGATTTGACAAGAAAGATCTAGAGATTTACTTCCAGGACTTAGCACAGCTGAAACAAATAGGCAACTTGGAGTATTTCATTAGTGAATTTCAGCAGTTGGCAGTCATGGTGCCAAACATTTCAGAGCATAGATTGATAGTTCTTTTCATTGAGGGCCTATCCGAACCACTAAGAGGTTGGATAAAGGCATTTGATCCTATTTCTTTACAGGAAGTGATGAAAAAGGCAAGAAGTATGGAACATGCAGTCCCAACAAACAAATTTCAGTCCAAAGGAGCATCTTCTAGTAAGGATAACAAACCATTTTATAAAAAACTAGAGAGGACTGATTTTTAAAATGATTCTAAAGATAAAACTCCAGCACCTTTTGACAGGGAAACATTAAATGATTTGAGCAAGAAAAAATTATGTTTCTACTATAAGGGACCCTATGATGCAAACCATGATTGTCCTCTTAGGCCAAAGGGAAAAGCTAACAGAGTTATGTGGGCATACTATGAGGAATCAAAATCAGATAATTCAGATCAGCAGTCTGATATAGAGGAAATAGATGGTGAAAAAGAGGAAGACAAGTCTGAAAAACTTGTCTAAAATGGAGTCCAAGGATGGGGAAGGAGATGGGCAACTTAGGGAAGCTCGTCTCACTGGTATTAAGCAAGAAGGGTCATTTCGGATGAGAGGAGTACTTGCTGGACAGCGAGTCATAACCTTGGTTGATACAGGTGCCACTCATAATTTCATTGATGCTAGGATGGTGGAGAAGCGTGGCTTACAAACAGAGGAGTTTGGGGGAATTAGAGTGAGGGTTGTGGATGGCTATGTCCTCAAATGTGATCGTAGGATCACTGGACTCCCATTGAAACTTAATAATTATGACTTTAAGGCAGATTTTCATGTTGTACCTATGGGAGATATAGATATAGTTCTTTGGATGAGTTGGTTGCACGATATTGGTGAGTTCACTCTTAACCTCAAGGAGATGGAGATGAGGTTTAAAGTGAATGGGAAGACACATATTCTTAAGGCAATCAGGGACAGTGATCTCAGGATGGTCTCTTTTCATAGAATGGCTAGATTGATTCGACATGATCAGGTAGAGTGGGTAGCAGAGTGCATGTTGATGCCATCACAGGAGGGATAGCATAAGATTGAATATCCTCCTGATATTCAGGAGCTTAGAGTTAAACACTCTAAGGTGTTCAGTGACATTCCACTAGGTAGACCACCAGACAGAGGTATTGAGCACATCATTGAGTTAGAGGAGGGGGCTAAGACCATCATGATTACACCTTACAGGCATCCGAAGAGGTTGAAGGATGAAATTAAGAAAACCATAAAGGAGTTACTTGCTATGGGCCACATTAGACCAAGTAAGTCTCCTTTTGCTTCTACAGTGGTGTTAGTAAAGAAGAAGGATGGGACATTGAGGATGTGCATTGATTACAGAGTGCTTAATAGGAAGACGATTAAAAATAGATACCTCATTCCTAGGATCAATGAGTTGATAGATGAGCTTCATGGAGCTTGCTTCTTCTCAAAGATAGATTTGAGATCAAGTTATCACCAGATCAGAGTTAGAGAGCACGACATCAAGAAGACAGCCTTTAGATGTCATTGTGGCCATTTTGAGTTTGTAGTTATGCCATTTGGGCTAACTAACAGACCTGCTACTTTTCAGGCAACAATGAATAGGGTTTTCCATCCTCAGTTGAGGAGATTTGTACTTGTCTTCTTCGATGATATCTTGGTATATAGTAGATATTGGGAGGAGCACTTGGTTCACCTGGACACGGTGCTGGGTATATTGGACAGAGAATCCTTGTATGCAAAGGAGTCGAAGTGTGATTTTGGAATGACAGAGTTGTTGTACTTGGGTCACATCATCAATGCAGAGGGCGTGTGCATGGATCCTGAAAAGATTCGTGCCATTATGGAGTGGCCGTCACCGGTGAACCTTACACAATTGAGGGGCTTTCTAGGACTATGTGGTTTCTATAGAAGGTTTTTGGATGGATATTCCAGGCATGCGGCACCCTTGACAGATTTGATGAGAAAGGGAGCTTTCTTGTGGACTCTTGAGGCACAGGAGTGTTTTGAGAAATTTAAGGGGTTGATGACTTCTTGTGTAGTGTTAGCATTACCAGATTTCAGCAAACCTTTTGAGCTACATTGTGATGCTTCTGGAGAGGGCATTGGAGTGGTGCTTATGCAGGAGAAGCACCCTATTGCTTATGAGAGTAGGAAATTGAGAGGGCCAGAGCGGAGCTTCAGCATATATGATAAGGAGATGTTAGCCATTATGCATGCTTTGGCCAAATTCAGGCAATATTTGGTAGGTAGCAAATTTTGTATCAAAACTAACCATAATAGCCTAAGACACTTTTTGGGGCAGCGAGATCTCAATGATAGGCAGCAAAAGTGGGTGAGCAAGTTACAGTCCTATGACTTTGACATTACATATTTTAAGGGGACACAGAATGTAGTTGTTGATGCCTTATCACGTAGGCCCCATTTGAGCTTATTGACAGACATATCGGAGGATTGGAGACACTTGATCCTTGCAGAGTATGCAAAGGACACTTGGGCAGCTAGATTCATAGATGGGACTATTCAGGACATTAGATACACCCTTGTGAATGAGCTCATCATTTACAAAGGACGAATATTTTTGGTCCTAGGATCAGTAGTGAGGAGGGTGGTTTTGAAATCTTTTCATGATTCACCTATTGCAAGACATCCTGGTTTCTACAAGACATACTGACAAATTAGAGAGCGATTCACATGGAAAGGGCTCAAAGTAGAGGTACTTCAGTATGTTAGGGAGTGTCCCACTTGCCAGCAGAATAAGCAAGAACACTCCTATCCAGCCGATTTACTTCAGCCACTTCCGATTCCTGATAGGAAGTGGGAGTGTTTGTCTATGGACTTCATCACAGGACTGCCTAGAGCCCAAGGCAGGGACTGCATATATGTGGTTGTGGATCGCCTTACGAAGTTTGCACACTTCTTTCCGATCACTGCTACACAGGTGGCAGAGTTTTTCTTCAAAGAGATATTCAAATTACATGGCTTACCTTAGAGCATTGTAAGTGACAGAGACAGCAGGTTTATGAGTCACTTTTGGCAGGAGCTATTCAGGTTGTGTGCGACAGAGCTCACTTCGAGTACTAGCTACCACCCTCAGACAGATGGTCAAATAGAGATAGTAAACAAATGGGTGGAGGGATATCTCAAAAATTATATAGCAGGGCAACAGAGGGCATGGGTAAAGTAGATTTATCTCTGTGAGTATTGCTACAATACCACTTATCACATGTCTATTCAGATGCCACCCTTTATGGCCCTGTATGGGTATGAGGCACCCAATTTTATGGATCTGCTTTTGAGTGACAGTAGAGTGCCCAGTGCAGGTGATTTGTTACAGGAAAGTCAAGACCTTGTTAAGACTCTCAAGGATAATCTAACTAAGGCACAAAATCAGCAAAAGCAGTATGCAGATCAGAAGAGGACTGAGCGGACTTTTGAGGTTGGAGACATGGTGTATCTTATGTTGCAGCCTTACCGTCAATCCACTCTCAAGAAGAGTGGTGCCGAGAAACTCAAGCCATGATACTATGGTCCATTTAGGATTATCAAGAAAGTGGGAGAGGTGGCTTATGAGTTAGACTTGCCAGCAGAGAGCAAGGTGCATAATGTTTTTCATGTGTCACGCCTCAAGAAGGTGCTAGGGCATCATATTGTGCCTTCTATAGTACTACCACCCCTGGATGATGAGGGAAAACTTATTTTGATACCAAAGGCTATCATTGATTTTAGAGAGAGGAACTTGAGGAAACATACCATCCGAGAATATTTGGTGAAGAGGAAGGATTTGCTGGTAGAGGATGCTACTTGGGAGAGCAAGGAGATTTTACAGCATCCAGAGTTGAGATTGCTTGAGGAGAAGCAATTTCAGGGAGGGCAGACTGTGATGTCCCCTTCTAGTTAGAAACATCACTTTAGCTGGTGATTAGCCTATCAGAGACCCTCGTAGGCTAATAAGATTGGATAGAGGGTCACCTTGGTGTGGAGATCCTCCAAGGACCAGAGTAGAGTACTCTTCGGGGTTGCCAGAGTTTGTTTATGATGAGTTTTGCTTTGAGTTTGGCTTGGTCAGGCTATTTTTAGCAGTTTTGGAGTTATAAAGATAGACCCCTGCTATTTTTAGAAAAGGGGTATGGTCATATGCGGTTCTATCATGTTAGCTCCCAGTCCAAACGACATTCAAAAATGTTGAGTAATAATGGAGATATTAATGTTTATTTAGTTAAAATAAACATTATTGGTTTTGAGCCTATATTGTTAAGTTATAATATATAACTTAAGTGAGGGTCATGATATCATAAAAGGGGCTATTGTTTCAATTAATTGTGGGTCCAAGCTTATGGAAAAATTAAAAGGGATTTTCTAAGTTTTAATGTAATAACATTTTTTATGTTATTATTATATCTTTTATCCCACATTGAGCATGGAGACTCATTCTGGAGTTGAGGAGTCCTTATAAACAAACCTTGTCTTCCTTCAAGAGGAGGTTATGAGAATTTCTTAAAAACTTTGCCTTGTGAAATTTCTTGAAGTTGTGGCAACAAGGGTTTCTACAAGTTTGAGAAGAATTCAGACTGTGGAGAACGTAGTATCTTCAAAGTTGATGCAATTTGAGGGTGTTAAATATCACTTGAATTTTTCCTGTGAGTTGACTTCATTCTGGAGTCAATATTGTGTTTTAGTAGGAAAAAAGTGGATGAATCTGTTTACAGGTTGGAAGGGGTTATAACAACAGCTACAGTGTCGTGAACAGTGCGCTACAGTGCTGTGAACAGTACAGCGCTACAGTGAATTAAAAATCAGAGATTTAATATTGTGGTTTTTGATAGGTGTTGCCCAAGGAGGAAGCAACCAGCAGCGTGGTTGCATATTGGAGACAAAAATCAGGTTTTTTTCAACTATTAATGATGATTTTTTTAATGTATTCTTCCAACAATAAGTATTGTACATACATTAGGAGCCATCTGAATAAATGAATTTGATTAGCATTATAATTAGATTTGAGTTATAATTTTAGGTAAGATTAGTTTTCAATATTTGTATTTTCATTTCATCAACTCAAAAACCCAAAAATAGCTTAAAACATTGAAAAACAAACCAAAAACAATCATTCCACCCAGGGAAACAAACAGTGATCAGCGTAGAGCCTATTTGGGGTTCTTACATTACATCCATGATTAGTTATATGGTATGGTTTGGGTATTTTTTTGGCTTCTTGTTGGGGTTTAATGGAGGAGATCATAATTTTACAGTTTACATCTAGAGGTGTGTGTAGAAGGACATGATACAGGTTATGATTTGCATAGTTGCTCTGGTCTTGGTTATCTTCCTGGATGTTTGGTTTCCTTACATTGGATTTGAGATTGGTTAGAGATTGTGATCACTAGTTTGTGCTCATGTATGTCATGTGAGAGATGACATGGTTATTCCTTTATCTCTTTCTTCTGTTGGTTATGGAGAATTTGGGAGACTATTGGAGACTTGTTACAAGAGTTGTTCTTGGAGGATATTAGTTTATGTATTGTGGATGTCCTTGATACTACATCGATTCACTTTTTTGAGATGTGTTAAGTGGATTGGTTATAGATTTGACATTATCTTTTGTAGAGGGAGCTTCTTGGAATTTATGTGGTAGGTATTGCTCTTGAGGCTTTTGATTGCAGGTTACAGATTGGATATGTCGACGATATGAGATTCACTTGGCATACCTTTGGAGGTATGGATAGTTGGATGGGTTTGGCACTTGCTGTGGGTGCTATTTCAGCTATGGATATTTTGACAACTACAGATACATGTGATTACCTTTAGATCAAGTTTTTTTTGTGCTTATAATTTTAGTTAATACAGGATTTTATAATCTTCTAATGTGATAGGTTGGGTGGCTTTCTCTTTGGATGGCTTCTATGTATGTCCAGTGGCAGTGGCATAATAGGATGTGAGATCATTCATGTTTGAAATGTTGGATACTTTGATTTTGTTGCAGGTACCAGGATGGAGCACTCGGTGTATTTTGATCCATGATGGTGGATGTGTTGGGAGGGGTTGTTCCCTTGTTCATTTATGTGGCTACAGATTGACCCTATGCAATGTATACAACAAGTGGAAGATTGTTGAGATAATAGGTGTTGCACACATTGCATAATATTGTTATATTTTATTATGTAATGTTGCATCTAGATGGACGTGCAACATGTAAAGATTCCCATGAAATATTCTTGATGAGTTGTATTGTAACATTGTGATACTATTTCATGTAATTATTTAATATTGGGGAAAAGAATTAAATGCCTAATATTAAATGTGGGGTTAGTGGGTTAGGTAACACATGGTTTATGTAATACCACTTAGTGGTTTTGTGGGACTTGCTACTATATAAGCAGACACAAGGGTAGTTGTTGTAAAGTAAGTGTGAGAAAGGCAAGAGTCAAGCGGGACAAGGCTTGACAGGTTAGCCAAGGGAGCATTTGTGAAGGTTGGAAGCATGGCATGGGATGTGTGGATTCATGCTTGTTCACATAGTTTGCTCAGTTGTGGCTATGGCCATGAAAGCTTCCATGGTTGTATTGCAATGGTATTTTTGCTGAATAATACATGGTGATGGATGCTTTGGGAAGCTGGGTTTTTTCCCTCATTGAGGGTTTCCCAGTGTATATCTTGTGTCACAATTTTGTAGGTATGTTTTCTATTCTCTTAAATGTGGATTTTAATTCCATATTTATTTCAGATCTATTATGGGTTATGTGGAAACGGTTATATTCTTTATTGCCAAGTTTCCTTACAAGTGGTATCAGAGCTATAGTTTTATTATTGTAACCCTAGATTGAATCCATGGAAATGCATGAGAGGATAAAAGAAAGGGCAAGATATATGAATAATTTATTGCAAATCTGAGGGTTTTGGATTTATTGTTATGATGGGATGTTAAAATATTTGGACATGTAAAATTGTTGCACAAAAGGATTTTTTTTAAGATTTTTCATTTTAATGAGGGTTTTAGGGGGAGCTTGTAGAAATGACCTCCTAGGTAAAAACAAACCTCACCATTGGATCCGAGTTGACATTTTCATACATTTTGATATATAATATGCCCTAGTTTGGCCATGTTTAGAGGAAATGAAAGAGTTTTTTGGTTTCAGCCCATGATGGCTGTCAAATTTAATCCTGTCAAAATTTTCGTCACAATAAAAAATAAAAAATCACAATGAAAATGGTAAAAAGACTGTCTTAGTAAAACAGCCATAACTTTCTCTCAAAATATCGTATTTCAGAGTTCTTATAAGTGTTAGAAAGCTAATTTAGAGCACTACAACTTGGTCTAGGTTTGGTTCTATGGTTTTGATATTTTGTCAAGTTTTAAGAGCCATAAAATTAGATGTTATTTATTTTGAACACAAATTAGGGCATAACTTTGGCATACAGAGTCAAATTTTTGACTTCAAGTAGTCAACAGAAAGCTCTTGGAGAGCTCTACACATTGGTTCAGATTTGGTGTAGGTTTAACATGATTTATTTGTTGATATATTTATCGAAATAGTTTATAGATATATTTTGACTATGGTAACATTGTGAGTTCATGGCATTGGAGATTTAAGATTTGATGTCATTCTATACTCAATTCATATTTCAGATTGATCTCATGATGATAAGGTTATCAGTGTTTGGTTTGGATATGTATGATGACTTGTTCGATCTACAAGTTGTGTAGTGTTGTAAGCGGTCTATACTTACAGGTTGCATTTATGGGTTGTCTTTGCCCATTGATCTTTCATTATTGATGCATATTCAGATTGGTTGCTTAGATTTGGGTTATCTATGCCCTAAGTCACATGATTTGCTAATTTTTTTCTTCATGTTGAAGGGATGAGATGTTGTTACTAGGTACAGTCATGGTGGAGGATTGTGGTTGACTATTTTATGCTGATATGTTGGACACTTTGAGAGACAAATCCTCAGTTCATCGATGTGATCATGGTGTCATGGATTTTGGCATAACATGATTGGCTATATAGGTACATCCTTGATGTTCATTAGCTTGGATTTTTTGATTCAGTTATGGTGCTATATCTTCTTGGTTGAGGATCATGGTTATTTGGTTTCTTTTGAGGAGCTCATGATGTGCACTTTGAGTTCTTTGATGGTTTGATGCCTTGGTTGATTCTCATGGTTAGAGGATGAGTTTTTCATCATGATGTCATGGATAGCTTGCATACACAGTTTAGTGGGAGCTTGTGATAGTGATGGGGTGATAGTGCAGGATTAGTTCCTAGTTTGGTTTGAATCTTCATGTAGGAGATGGAATTTATGGTGCCATAGGTGACTTGGTACCACGGTTGAGTGCGAGTTGTTGGTATTGATATATTTATTGAGTGTTTGCAGATGTTGGAGGTTTGTCTTAGATCCTGTTGCTGCAAAAGCGTCTTTGACATTTACGTGGTGCACTTGGTTATCTTCATGGTGTGTGAAGATGGATAGATCTTAAGGACTCATTGGGTTCTTGGTTATCTTCATGGTATGTGGAGATGGTTTTCTTCATGGTGTATGGAGATGGTTGCATCTTGAGGACTTATGGGGTTCTTGGCAAAGGTGTGGTTTATACTTTTATTTGGCATGTTATCCCTTGTATGAGGATAGTTTCATTATTATGTCATGGTATACTCTTGATATGAATTTAGAGTTGTGACATGTTATAGTATGTTCATGTGGAGCATGTTATCTCTTTGGTTGAGATGGTTTAGATCATGTTGTCATGTTTATGTTCCTGAGGCTATGGTTGGAACTTTGACATTGATCTTGATTTAGTTTCTTTGTATTGAGTACACTAATCATAAGTTGGATACTTCATGATATTGCTATGTTTCATTTAGATTTGGCATGGATTGATTGGTTACAGGTGCTCATGGATACTTAGAGACGGTGGTTATGCTGATTTCTCTTGGATTGGAGAAGTATTTGTTGGGATGGTTGATGGTTTCAATAGGAAGTCCGAGGGAAATCACTTGATATGGACTTGAGAGGAGATTGTTTTTAGATGAGTCGTGGTTGGAGACTTGGGTATCTTGATGAGCATTCTCATTCCCCACTCTTGGTCTACCCGGCAGTTTGCTACTTGAGAGGTATAGCCCATTGTTTCTCTCAGTTGCATTATATTTATGCTTGTCTTTCATGGAAATGGATCTTGAGCTATGGTACATGAGTTAGTTCTGGAGGGTTCATTTGAGAGATGGTTTAACATTGGTTATCTCCATGTGCATATGTTGTTATGTTTGTTGAGTTTGGTAGATGATTTTATAGTGAGCATATTCCTTGGTTTAGGAATAGATTTATGAGTTTGATCTTCTTGTGAGAGGCTTACATCCATGATTACTTATATAGTATGGTTTGGGTATTGTTTTGGCTTCTTGTTGGGGTTTAATGGAGGAGATCATACTTGAATAGTTTACATCTAGAGGTGTGTGTAGAAGGACATGATACAGCTTATGATTTGCATAGTTGCTCTAGTCTTGGTTATCTTCCTAGATGTTTGGTTTCCTTACATTGGATTTGATATTGGTTAGAGATTGTGATCACTAGTTTGTGCTCATGTATGTCATGTGAGAGATGACATGGTTATTCCTTTATCTCTTTCCTCTGTTGGTTGTGGAGAATTTGGGAGACTATTGGAGACTTGTTACAAGAGTTGTTCTTGCAGGATATCAGTTTATGTATTGTGGATGTCCTTGATACTACATGGATTCATTTCTTTGAGATGTGCTAAGTGGATTGGTTATAGATTTGATATTATCTTTTGCAGTGGGAGCTTCTTGGTATATATGTGTCAGGTATTGCTCTTGAGGCTTGTGATTGCAGGTTACAGATTGGATATGTTGACGATATGAGATTCACTTGGCATACCTTTGGAGGTATGGATAGTTGGATGGGTTTGGCACTTGCTGTGGGTGCTATTTCAGCTATGGATATTTTGACAACTACGGATACATGTGATTACCTTTGGATCAAGTTTTTTTTTGTGCTTGAAATTTCAGTTGGTACAGGATTTTATGATCTTCTAATGTGACAGGTTGGGTGGCTTTCTTTTTGGATGGCTTCTATGTATGTCCAGTGGTAGTGGCATAATAAGAGGTGAGATTATTCATGTTCGAAATGTTGGATACTTTGATTTTGTTGTAGGTACCAGAATGGAGCACTTGGTGTATTTTGATCCATGATGGTGGATGTGCTAGGAGGGATTGTTCCCTTATTCATTTATGTGGCTACGGATTGACCCTATGCAATGTATACAACAAGTGGGAGATTGTTGAGATAATGGGTGTTGCACACATTATATTTTATTATGTAATGTTTCATCTAGAAGGGCGTGCAACATGTAAAGATTCCCATGGAATATTTTTGATGAGTTGTATTGTAACATTGTGATAATATTTCATGTAATTATTTAATATTGGGGAAAAGAATTAAATGCCTAATATTAAATGTGGGGTCAATGGGTTAAGTAACACATGGTTTTAGCACATGGTTTATGTAATACCACTTAGTGGTTTTGTGGGACTTGCTACTATATAAGTAGCCACAAGAGTAGTTGTTATAGAGTAAGTGTGAGAAAGGCAAGAGTCGAACGGGACAAGGCTTGACAGGTTAGCCAAGGGAGCATTTGTGAAGGTTGGAAGCATGGCATGGGATGTGTGGATTCATGCTTGCTCACATAGTTTTCTTAGTTGTGGCTATGGCCATGAAGGCTTCCATGGTTGTATTGCAATGGTATTTTTGCTGAATAATACATGGTGATGGATGCTTTTGGAGGCTGGGTTTTTTCCCTCAATGAGGGTTTCTCAGGGTATATCTTGTGTCACAATTTTGTGGGTATATTGTCTATTCTCTTGCATGTGGATTTTAATTCCATATTTATTTTAGATCTATTATGGGTTATGTGGAAATAGTTATATTCTTTATTGCCAAGTTTCCTTACAATTGGCACAAATATAGGTTCAAAGTTAGGACTCCATTGAACCATCCCATGTGTAGGGAAACTATTTGAAGGAAACCTCATGGTAGGTTCATTGTTTAGGGTTTGTTGCATTGTCTCTTGGTTATGGTTATCTTGCAGATACATGTTTAAGGGGTCCACAAGTAAGGGTTGTGATGCCTCAATTTGGTCTTCGCCAAAGGTTTGTTGGGTTTTCTTGCTCTTCTTTTGTATTGGATGAGGTTTTGGTTGTGTTGGAGCCTCAGAAAACAAGGGTTGGTAAAGTTCTTTGCGTCTCTAAGTTGATTGTGTCCTAGTGAGTGATGGCATGATACCTAAGGATACAAATGGACTCTCTGCCTCCCTAGTGCACACCTAAACTACCAACTACACTTAGACAGTACCAAGTCTACACTTGGTGCACTTGGGGCCTTGAAGGTAAGCAGTTGGTAAGTAGGAGGTATGCAATAAACAAAGGTGTTAGGGTGCCTAAAATCCAAAATGTGAATGATTTGAGTGTTTTAGAGTGTTTTGCAAGGTTTAGGGATGCAATGCAAGGTGTGGATGTGCAGATTAGGGTTCTAGAACCTAGAATGAAACCCGTAATTACCAAGTGCGCTCTGAAACATCCAACTGCACACTTGAAGTGTGCAGTTGGTAAAACAAGTCAAAACTTGATAATTAGGAAGGGGGTATGCAAGATATGAGTGTTTTTTGGATTTTTAGGTGTTTAAGGATGTTATGCAACACAAGAAAATGCCAAATGAAGTAGGATAGTGATATGCAAGGTGCAAATGTCCTAGGGAGACTGTGCAAATGCAAATTCAAAGTGACGTTTTGGAGGTATGTAAAATGAAGATTATAGTATGAAAAATGAAGGTTAAGGTATGCAAAATGAGGGTGAGAGTTGGACCTTGGACTTGGTAATGACACTAGAGGTTGATGTATGCAAGGTGGACTATGCAAGGGATGGTGTTCTAGGGTTGATAATGACGTTTGGGATATGCAAAATGAGGGTAAGTGATTAAGAAGACAATTTGGTTGATAGACAAGTTGGATAGTGAGAATGATTGTAGGACTTTGAACAATGTAAAATGAAGGGGACATACCACTAAGATAAGTAAAAATGATGTTTAGGGACACTAGGGATATGATTATGCTAATGATAATTGTATATGCAAGGTTTTTAACTTAGGTGAAATCTTTAGAAAGTATTTTGTCTACAAGTTTAACCTTGTGATAAAGGACTTTGGATCTTGACCAAAAAGTGATAAAATACAAAAAAAAAAAAAAAAAAAATTGATAAAGATGACAAGGTTAAATCTATCAAGACATAGACAGAGTTTGACCAAAGAAAATGATAAGAAAAGATAAAAAGACTAGTCAAGATCCATCATCCATCAACACTAGGAGATACTCTAGGACTCGTACTTTGTTTAGATTTTTTACTAAATTCAAAGGTTTTGGGTTCAAAATGATGTTTAGGTGACTCAAAATGGTATTTATGCTGATTAGATATGCAATATGGACATGTCCTAAGATGTAAAGCGAGGTTTTGGGTGCTAGATGTCATTTTGGGTGAGATACAGAATGAGGACCTACATTGGCATCTACATGTAGTTTTAGGGTCCTAAAATGTAGTTTCAAGGCCTAAAATGGTCATACAGGTGCCCAACTGCGCTCTGATAGCACCAAGTGCACTCCAATAGAACCAACTCCACCTATGGTGTAGTTGGGGCCAATTTGGGCATAGTTGGCATTTTCACGGCATAGTTGGGAAGCTGGGTTGAATGGTTGCTAATTCTGAGGGGGGTAGTTATCAAGTTGCTATGACAGGAAGCTAAGATGCTAGGGTTGATGTTGTGATGGATTAGGAGATGTAGAATGGAGGTTAAAATGTAGGGAATGATATCTTAAGTGAAAATAATGAAGGTTATAGGGTGTAGAATACAAATTAGGGCATGCTACTACAGGGGGGCCTATCCAGATACCTATGAACACCTTTGAAGCCTCAAAATGTTGTCTAGAAGCCCAAACTAGGTTTTCAGACTACCAAATGTGCTCAACCAATACCAAATACATCTATGGTGTGATTGGGCTAGTTTGTGCATAGTTGGTAGTTTCAAAGCATAGTTAGGAAGCTGGGCTAAAACTAAGGCAATTTTAGGTGCTATGGTTTGTAGATTGATGTCACAATGAGCTAGGTAGCAGAGGACAATGCTAAGACTAGAATGGAGGCTCAAAATGATGTGTAGACACCCAAAATTATGGTTAAAGTGTTCAAGATGAGGGTTGGGTATGCAAAGATGCAAGATGGACAATGCAAAGTGCAAATTTGGGGGTTGGAATGCAAAGAATGCAGGTTAAACCCTAATGAATGTAATATGAAAGATGAAGAATACTAAGTAAAGACTAAAAGATACAAATATGAGGCCTTAACTAAGGTGAATGCAAGTGGTCCTATGCAAGGATGAAACCTATGTTATGCCAAGCACATTTAGGATCACAAGTTGCCATGTTTCCCAAGTTTTGAGTGTATTGGACCTAAGCTTGAAAAGTTTTGACCAAAGTTGTAGTGTTTTGATAGTGTTTGATGTTTTGACAAGGTGTAAATTTGAATTTTGGCTTTTATCTTGATTAATGTTTTACACACATGCAAGACACATTAAGACAAGAATAGTTGCTGTTAAAAATGAATAGTCATACCACAACCTAGTCTTTAGGACTATATCCACTGAATTCCTACTTGAACCGAAGTTCAGCCATGCTTATCCAGAGTAGACAACTTAGGACTTGGCACCACAGGCTCCCCCTTACAGTGCACTCACTTCTTTTGGCTACCAAGATCTACTTCCCAAGGTGCATGACTTCCCAAGGGATTGTTGTCTCTACTGAGGACCACGAGAATGCAGGATGTCTTCACAGGCATGGGTGACCCCTTGAGCCAGTGGATAGAAAGGATTTTGACCATTAAAACAAGTTTTTTAGTAAGGAATTTTTTTTTACAAGTGAATAATAAACTTCCATAGAAGGTCTCCTAGCCCCGAGAACCGGGGTTTGATGCACCAGAAGGTTACTAGAGGAGAGCTATCATGCAGTAATACCGCCAACATGACTTTCACCGTAATCAAGTTTTATATAGTGGCTAGAACATTGACCTAGCTTTTGCCCATTACTGCTATGAAGTCATCCCTTGGCATACCCAATATCGGATATCTAGTTCTAAGGCAAGCTTCATTATAGAAGTTACACAAATTTCTCTTACACCCAAGATTCATGAATGGCGACGGGAGAGGATATATCCATGCAACTCCTAGGTATTTATACACTATAGACATGCCAAGAAAAAAATAACAAGTTCATTTTAAGCACTAAACGAAACATTATTTAACCTAAGAAATCCACACACATGGTTTTGACAAACACATAGGGTCTTCAACAATGTCCTGCAAATAAGCATTAGTAGTTTTTTATGATCATATCATCATCCAATGATTGCCAAATGTGGAAAAAAGACCATCAATAACATAAAAACATCTACCCTAGGTCCTAGAAAGAAATGGAAGTCATAGATGTAGATTCTGATTGAAACATTTGCTTTCTGTGAACCAAGTGCACTCTGACAGAGCAAACTGTGCCCCAAGAGGCCAGAATGACCCAGAATGCCCCCAAGTGCACTTAGATAGCGCTAATTATGCCCATGGTGTACTTGGGGATTTGAAGGGTGCATTTGGTAGTTTCTAGGCATAGTTGGGAGGTCAGTGGCAAGTTGTGGGGAAATGGGCTTAAGTAAGACTCGGAAACTAAAAATTTTGAAACCTATACACCCAAGTGCACCTAGATAATGCAGACTACACCCATGTTGTAGTTGGGGCTTGAAAGGGAATAGTTGGTAGTTTTTGGGTGTAGTTGGTAAGTTAGGAACATCAAACAGGGGTTATGGTGTCTCCTAGGCCCTTAAAACTACCTCCTAGGGGTCCCAAGTGTGCCCTAACAAAGCAGAGTGCACCCTAGGACAGCAACCTAAAAAAATGCATAAAATGAAAGCATATAACCATATTACTAGACCCCATAATTAATATAGGTGTGATAAGGAAGTGTATATAGTCATTATACCCTTCCAAGTGAGCTCCTTCCTTGCACCTACAAGTACAGAACAAGAAAACCCAAGCTAAATAAGCATTTTCACATCGGGTTCACCAAATGTAGGACCTAGAAAATGGGATAACATCTTAGCTATGCTGAATTTGATAACATTAAGGGATGTACCTCTATGTTCAAGATGTGGAAAGCCTTTTCAAATATTTATGTAGGAGATAAGAATGTCCAAAGAGCAAAAAGAGAAAGCCTCAGAGAAAAGTTTGATGACATGAGAATGGAGGAAGGTGGGAACATTGCTCAATATGCCTCTAGAATAAAGGAAGTATTAAGAGTAATAAGAAGTTCGGCTTGTCATTTAGATGATGAAATTGTTATTAGCAAAGTCTTAAGAACCTTGCTCCCCATCTATGCTATTAGAGTATCAACCATCCAAGAGTTGAGATGCATACCAGGAAACATACTAACTCTTGAAGGTATAGAGGGAAGACTTACCGCATTTGAGTTATCCAACTTTGATAACTACAAACCTGAGAATCTTGAATCTGCCTTCAAGACCAAGCTATTATTGAAAGACACTAAAGAGGTGAAACCAAAGAAGAAGAAAATAAAGATAAAATATGCATCCAGTGATAGCAACATAGATGAAGAAGATGTGGAACAATTGGAAGCATTGTTGGCTAGAAGATTTCACAGAGGCAAAGGTAAATTCAAAAGAAAGTTACCTATCATTTGTTTTAATTGCAATGAAGTAGGACACATTGCTACAAGATGCACATAGAAGAAGAACAATAGAGAAGGCAAAAAGTACATGGATAGAAGAGAAGATGATAGCAGAGATCACAAAGACAAAGGCAAAAAGTGCTACATTGTTGAAGAAGAGAATTCTAATGAAAATGATGATGAGGTAGTCTATGTAGCTATGAAGGATGAGACATATGAAGATGAGGCAACAACACTGGTAACCTATGTAAACAAGAATGACAGGTGGATCATAAATAGTGGGTGCTCACATCACATGACAAGAGACAAAAGTAAGTTTGTTACCTTTACTCAGTATGATGGAAATAGTGTTAGATTTGGAAATGATGCTCCATGCCAAATCAAAGGAAAAGGTTTCATTAAGTCTACAGAGAAAATTTCATGTGATAATGCATATTATATTGAAAGATTGAACTATATTCTACTGAGTGTGTCATAGTTAAGCAATATAGGATACAAAGTAGAATTTGGAAACAAAACTAAAAAAATCTATGACATTAATGGAAATTTGATAGGAAAAGGAGACCAAATTAGGAGTATTTTTTTTTACCTAGATACAGAGGATGTTGCCTATCTTATTGTAAGATTTGATGATGTGTGGCTATAGCATAAAAGGCTATAACATGTCAACTTTGATCATCTGATTAGCATCAGCAAAATGAAGAAAATCAAAGGATTGCCCAAACTGAAGAAGCCTAAAATATAATGTGCAAACACTATCAGCTAGGGAAGATGATGAAGTCAAGTTTAAAAAGAAAAACCTACACTTCCAAATAAGTACTAGAGCTAGTCCATATTGATTTATGTGGCCCAATATAAGTGCAAAGCTACAAAGGATAAAAATATATAATGTTGTTTGTTGATGATTACTCCAGGATGATGATTGCCATGTTCTTAAAGCAAAAATCTAATGCATTTCAAATGTTTAAGTGGTATTTGGCCAAGGTTAAGAAGGAAATAGGAAAGAGTCTAAAGTGCATAAGATCAGACAGAGGAGGAGAGTTCACATCAAAAGAATTTGAGACATTTTGCAATGATAAAGGAATTAAGAGACAAACATTAGCACCTAGAACTCCCCCATAGAATGAAATTGCAGAAAGGAGGAATAGATCAGTGATGGATTG
This sequence comes from Cupressus sempervirens, assembly GCA_028749045.1. Lineage (NCBI taxonomy): Eukaryota > Viridiplantae > Streptophyta > Pinopsida > Cupressales > Cupressaceae > Cupressus > Cupressus sempervirens. The sequence continues at coordinate 713,060,112 of CM053792.1, forward strand.
TGTCAGAACATTAATGATGGAGAAGAATGTTGCTCTAAAGTACTAGAGAGAAGCTGTAAGTACAACTATCTACACCCTGAATCGAGTACAAATCAAGAAAGGTACAAATATTGAATTATGGTTTGGTCACTCAACCAATGTAAAACATTTCAAAGTGTTTGGTTGTAAGTGTTGTATTCTTAAAGATTCTAGAAATGGAAAGTTTGATGCAAAGTGTGATGAAGGTATATTCCTTGGATGCTCCACTAGAAGTAAAGTATATAAGTGTTTAAATACTAACACTAAAAAAATTGTGGAGAGTGCAAATGTAAACTTTGATGAACATACAAAAGTTCAAGATGATGAATCCATCAAGAAACTAGAAGAGTATAGATCCTTTGTATACTTCTATGAAGGAATGCCTACTAAAGAAGAAGCTGCAAATCAAGTTAGGAATCAGCAACAAGTTTCAGTATCTGTTGAGTCACAACTAATAAATGATGAGTTGCATTCAGAAGTCGAGTTGTAGAATGAAGATAATGCACATTCTAACTCTAAAATTAGTACACATGAAAGAGATGTTGAGCTACTAGAAAGAGATGTGCACAAAGACTCTGAAACTGAAAGACCAAACATGGAAATAAGGGCAGACCCAAGGCTATCCAAGTATGTGAGAAGACATCACCCTGCTAAACAAATCATTGGTGACAAGGAAGCCAAACCAATGACGAGGAACAAACTAAGAAATGAATCATGTTTTCTAAGCAAGAATGAACCCAAAACTATGAAAGATGCACTACAAGATGATGATTGGTGTAAAGCTATAGAAGAGGAGATTGATTAGATAGAGAAGAACAAAACTTGGACTTTAGTTCCAATACTAGCTGATAAAAATGTGATTGGTACCAAGTGGGTATTTAGGAATAAGCTGGATGATAATGGTGAGATCACAAGAAATAAGGCTAGACTAGTCTACAAAGGTTATGCTCAAGAAGGATTGGACTATGGGGAAACACTTGCTTCTATTACAAGGATGGAAGGAGTAAGAACCCTACTCTCATATGCTACTTACAAAGGTTTTAAAGTCTACCAAATGGATGTAAAATCTACATTTTTGAATGGTATATTGAAAGAGGAAGTCTACATAGAACAACCAGAGGGATTTTTTGATGACAACAACAAGGATATGGTTTACAAACTACATAAAGCACTCTATGGTTTAAAACAAGTGCCTAGAGCTTGGTATGAGAGACTTCACAAATATCTTGTGAAGATAGGATTTGAGAGAATAGATGACAACAACAACTTGTATATCAAGACAGAAAAAGGTAAAGACATTATGATATCTGAAATCTTTGTTGATGATATAATATTTGGAGGAAAAGATGCACTATGCAAAGATTTTGTTGATCAGATGAAACATGAGTTTGAAATGTCAATGTTTGGAGAAATCAAATTCTTTGTTGGATTGCAAGTACATCAACTAAAACATGGCATATTTGTGACTCAATCAAAATATATCAAGGAGATGCTCAAAACATTTGGCTTAGAGGATTCAAAACTAGTCAGTACACCAATGGTAATAGGACATAAGTTATCCAAGAATGATGAGTCAACTAAAGTAAATTAGACAATGTATAGATCAATGATTGGAAAGTTACAGTATGTTGTACACAATAGAGCAAACATTGCATTATCTATTGGAATAGTGGCAATATTTTTTGCAAACCTAAGAGAAAATCATCTTATGGCAGTTAGAAGAATAATGAGATACCTAAAAGGAACATATGACTTTGGATTATACTACAAGAGGACTAAAAAGTTTGAGTTGAATGCCTGCACTGATGATGATTGGGGAGATAATATTGATGACAGAAAAAGTACCACTAGAGGAGCACTCTTCTTAGGTAAAAGATTAGTCACTTGGACTAGCAAAAAGAAAAGTTGTACCTCACAGTCCACAACTGAAGCTAAATATGTCGTTGTTGCCATCAACTACACCAATATTATATGGATCAAGCACCTATTGAAAGGTATGAAGGAAGAGATAACTGAACTTGTGATACTCTATTGTGATAACACAAGTTTCATCAACATATCAACGAATCCTATGATGCATGCAAAAACAAAGCACATTGCAATTAAGTATCATTATGTAAGAGAACTAGTGAAAGACAAACAACCAAAGATGGAATATGTCAATTTCAAGGAACAAATTTTTGACATCTTCACAAAACCATTACTTAAAGATGCATTTGAGTATCTTAGAAGTAAGTTAGGGGTGATACCGCTATCCAAGGCTATTTAAGTAACAACAAGATTGCCCTACATCAAATGAATTGATTGCTAAAATGATATAAATTGATGCAGAGGATACTTACTTTAGGTTTTTGCCTAAAGTAATTAAAATATTGAAATTCCAAATAAGTCACAGGTAAGGTGATAGAGGGAGAAATTGAAGTTCCTGCAAATGCTACACTTGCATGATAAGATGTTGAAACAATATGTCTTTGGCATTGTTGTCAAAGAGGGAGAAATAATAGAAATTGATCAAATCTACAAGATCAAATGTGTAAAGGGAGAAATAGAAAAAAGAAAGAAAAAGGGAAATAGCAGCTAAGAGGGAGAAAACAACATAGACGAGAATCAATTAGGATGACAAGATCAGAGAGGGAGTAGAACAAAAAGGAGAAGAGAGTGTATCAACAAAAGAGATATCCCTAATACTTTGAAAGAGGGAGTTACTTACAAAATTTAGAAGGAGTCATAAGAAATTCAAAGTTGCTGATAGAATGAATAATTTTGGAAACAAAGTTTTCTTTTTAGCATTTGTCTTATTGTTTTAACCTAGTTAACATTTTGATAACTTGGTTGATTAGTTTGGTTTGCCATCAATGCCAAAGAGGAAGATTATTGAAATTTGATTGAAAAGATCATTGTTGAAGAAGGGAGATTGTTGATAAAGAATGTTTTCAATCATTTTTTTTTCACTGATGTCAAACCTAATATTTGTTGGAATGGCAATTGCTTATAAGATCCAAGTACTATCACTTAGTTGATTGATGAAGAGGATTTAATCAATAAGATGTAACAAAAGCACCTAAGGGAAAGGTTGAGTTATGATTTTGTAATGAAGTACAAGGATCAGTTAAGACAATGGTAAAATGATGTATTGACAATACACTTGAAGATATAGAGGTTGGCCACACTTAGAAACTCTAGAAGAATAAGTTGTAACAAAGCTATCTGCAAAGCTTGACTAAATTCATTAGTGGGTGTCGAGCAAGTTAGTTCATGCTGAGAAAATTATCAGTAAGTGCTAAGAAAATGCAAAATCTAGTGTGTGTCAAGTGAAACAGAAGGTGCCAAGCAAGTTTAGGTGCTGAGCTAGACAAATGTAATGGGTGTCGAGCATCAAAAAAACTTAGTTGATGTCAAGTGAATCCACAATAGGTGCTGAGTAACACAGTATGTGCCAAGCATCAGAAAATCAATAGTGTCAAGCTACTACATTATTTGAAAAGTCAAAGATTTTCCAAATTTGAGCCAACAAGTTTGTTTGTGAACTAGATGGAAGATAAGAATGATGAGCTGGTAGCACAAAATTCTAGGTTAACCATTTTTAGGCAAATACAGGTGGATTCTACATGATGTTTCTAGAAGAAACAAGATCAGGGGAAGATACAGTGTATCTTACCTAATCCATTCAAACCCAAAATAAGAGCAGGAAGATTAGAGTGGGAAAAGTATTCTAGACTTCTATTTAAGGAGTTATAGGTCAAGAAGCAAACAGGTTGGAGAGAGTCTGTGGTGTCAAGGAGAAGGCATCAAGAGAGGGATGAACAAAGTATAGAGAATCTGCTTTGATAAGTTACCATAGAAGTGATTGCATTGGCACAACGAGCATGGAGACTCAAGGAGACAAAGCTTGAAAGGAGGATAAGCTATCACAGCTACAAAGACTAAACGGAAAATTTGTGAACAAAAATTGAGATCTGATATTTGCACGTTGTGAGTTATATCAGATCAAAAGCCCTTATTTTTACACTCTAGCAATTGTATCAGTTAAGGAAAAATCCTATCGGCTTAGGTTGGTTTAATAGCCATTTTCTAAATCCTTTAACAGGGTGACATTCCAAGTGAATGTTCTAAAGTCCTTTAACTAGGCCCACTTCTAACACGGTGGTTGAAATCCCTTAACCGGGTCAAATTTAACAGTGTGTTTTGTAGCCTTTAACAGGGCAGGCCTTTCATAGGGCATCACTTCAGAAGAGTGAGAAAGGAGTAGCATGTTACTGGTGGTTTTTTCCAAATTGGGTTTTCACGTAAATCATTGTGTAATGTGTTGATCTTTCATGTCTTATTCCTGCATGTTGATTTATCAGTAACTTGCTAAGAAGAATATTTAGCTTGGATGCATGGTTAGTTCAAATGGGCTCACTATACTTAGTGAAAAAGTTTTATCAAGACATTTGGACCTTGAATTATTGATTCACCACCCCCCCCCCCCCCCCCCCCCCCCTCCCAATTATTCTAAAACATTTCTAACAAAGGTGATTGAAATCTTTTACCCAAGTCACATTTAACAATCTGCATTGTAACCTTTAATAGGGTTGGCCTTTCATGGGGCATTACTTCAGAACAGTGAAAATGAGTAGCATGTTACTAGTGGTTTTTCCCAAATGTGTTATTGAATCTATTATGTTTTATGTTTACATTTATGCAAACTTTATTTGACAGTAACCTACAAGTTTAAGTGATTGTATGATCTAATGGATGCATGCATGATGAAAATATTTTATGGATATGGGTTCACTAAGTTGTGAAAAAATTTAATTGTACATCTAGACCTTGGATAACTGATTCACCACCCCCACCCCCTCTATCAGTTATACTAAATAATTCTAATATTTTCTTCTATTTTTTTTTTAAGACCGTGTTGAATGGTTCACCCAATAATTTTTTTGATATAAAAGTAGCCAAAACAAGGGGGTTAAACCTATACAATAGTGGTGAAACAAGAGAAAACCAAAAAAAGACAAAGTAGAACCCTTAATGAATTACATTAAAAATAGAAGTAAAATGAAGGTACTAGAGTTCATGTTCTTAATACTAACAAAGTCTAACAAATTAACAAATGGCATGTAGGTGGTCAACACATCATACCGCCCACAGCCCAAACCCAACTAGAGAAAAAAAAAACCAACATATTGTTGCCATTATGATTATTTTTGTCATTGGTGACAACACTTACTCAATTCTGAATGCTTACCGAGCATCCAATGGTTAGCTTGTAAGCTTAGCAGTTCAGCAGTTTACACCGAGCAGATAGTGGCTATCAAACAAATATAGACAATGTGAAGTCCAGTAGTGTCTACCAAGCTTCTTAGTATCTACCATGCTTCATAGTGTCTACCGAGTAGTAAGTTTGTGTCATGAAGATTCAGTGCAAACCGAGCGATGAAAGATTCAGTGTTTACTGAGTAAAGCAAGGTAAACTCAGTGTCCAGTATCTACCAAGTGACACTACATCTACCGAGTCACCAGTGGTTACTAAGTTCAGAACTACATCGAGTGATTACTATGAATTGAGCCTTCACTTCTACTGAGTGCATGATGATGTCGAGTAATGTAGTGGATGCCATGTATCAGAAGGTCACTGAGTTAGTTCAGTGAACCTGAGTTACTTACTGTTGGGCCAACTCTGTAATGTATTTGTTTACTTGTATTTTGGCTGACCTTGTGATTTTGTAAATTTGAAAGGTATATATGTAAGATGTATTGTAAGATATCAAACATGATGAAATGAATGAAAAAGGAATATCAAAGTAATGTGAAGTATATGCAAAAGATTATCAGCAGTAGTTCAAGCAACACTGCAAGGTCAATTCAAAGATTGAAAAGTTATATCCATCACATGAGGTGATCAGTGCATAAAGGATCTTATCAAGAATTAGTTGCAAGAAAATCCACTGGTTCATCCTAACAAGTGAATCATTTTTCTAATTCCTTTAACAAGGTAGACTTAATAGTCTTTGTAAAAATCTCCTAACAGAGTGCATACTTCATTATATGTTTGCAAATCCTCTAACAAGGTGGACCTAGCAGTCCTTTGTGCTCCTAATAGGGCAGATCACCAGAAGTGGTCAATGTAAGCCTTAACAGGCCAACTTTATACTGCAGTATTGAAGTTTTGTAGGTATCATCCCACCCCAGTTTTACTTTCTATTTGGAAGGTTTCTAGGTCACCAAAATATTGTGTTCTCTTGTGTAATGATTGTTTTATGTTTCAGAACTAATGCATGCAGTAGCATAGATGGATGGGTGGTAAATTAATAAAAAGTTTTAAGGTTACTGATTCACCCCTCCCCTCTCAGTAACTTGTCATAGCTTGAATATTTCCAACAATTGGTATCAAAGCTTTGTGGTTCTCAGGATAAAAGTTTGGAATGGAGATATTCAAACTTGACAAGACAATTGACAATGAAAAGTTAGATCTAGAGATGGCCATGGCTCAACTCAAAGAAGTAAAGGACCATCTTTCCCAATCCCTAAAAAGAAGGAAGGAACTTGCAAGACAAATGAATGACCATCAGTATGTTGAAGAAAAGATTGAAGACCTTTTACCATCAATTAGCTCAGATGAAGCTAATGAGGCAATCAAGGAACTCCTAGCAAAGAATGGCTCTCTATAGGAAGAAGCAAGAAAACTTAAAAGAGAACAAGAAATCCAATCAATCAGGTTATGTGAAATTTTTGGAACAAAGAAACAAGGCAAATGAAGACTTGGAGGCAAGAAATAATCAATCCAATTAGCATGAAGACCTCATTGATCAAATCTCTAGAGAAAATGAAGAAATCAAGATTCTCAAAGCACAAAATGAAAGAATAAGAAGTGATCTAAATTGTGAAAGGGAAATTAATGAAAGAATATTGAGAGAATTGCGATGTGAAAAGAAAATTGTTGAAAAATTAAAGAGTGGCCTAAATACTAAAAAACAAATCAATGAAAGAATGATGAAGTCACAAGAAGACATGAATCAATTGATTCAGCAAAATGAGCAGAATCTTCATAAGCAAAAAGATAAAGTAGGACTTGGATAGAATGAAGAACAAGGTGAATCTTCCAAGCAAGGTGCAAAAAGGAATCTAAAACCCTCATGCAATCATTGTGGAAAAGTTGGTCATACATCAAACAAATGCTGGAGCAGTGGAAAAGGAAAATTCAATGGAAAGTGCTATAACTATAATCAGCATGGTCACAAAGCCAATGAATGCAAGGAGAAACCAAAATTTAAAGGTAATCGTCACAAATGCAAGAAGCATGGTCACAAGGCATCTCAATGCAAATCCAAAACATTCAATCCAGCTGAACAACTTGTAAAGGCAATATTTGGATGGGACTACAATACTTGGTGCAGATGTCATTATTGTGGAGAATATGGACATATTGGTATAAATTGTGCAAGGCATCACCTAAGGAAGAAGGACACTACTATAAGGTGTTATACATGCACTGAACTCGGTCATATAGCTAAAAACTGCATGAATATAGGTAAAATTGAAGATGAAAAGAAAACAAGGGCTGACAACATAAGAAAACAAATGAGGCAGCAATGGATTCCTAAATCCACTAAAAATACAAGCTCAAATCATGGAAGTAAAGTCACTCAAGAAGTGGGTGACTCCATTCCCTCAAACTAAATCCTTAAGAATGCATTGGAGTTGTACTCAGCAAGGAAATCGTAAGCAGTTCCAAGAAATATGAGGAATGCAAAATAATCCAATCAGTTTTGCAGATACATCAAGATCACAGAAAGGTTATCTTTCACCGAGTGCATTAGACTCTACTGAGGGAAGTGGTTAAAGACCTTATCGAGCGAGGTCAGGAGTAGAAGAAATTTGGTTTGTCTATCGAGTTAATACTTTTGTTGAGTTAGGTTAGTGGATGACAGTCTATCATGCATTACAAAAATATGGTACCTAGCATTAATGGTAAACTTTTCATCAAAATGGGTAAAATTCAACTTCATTTTTCATCGTATCCTCAGAGCAAAAATATTTCCAAGTGCATTCAAGCAACTTCAAGCAATTTCGAGCGAATTTGCAGTTAAGGAATTTGTTTGAAGATTTTCATCACTTACCAAGCAAAAATGGCTTTCGCAAGAACAAGCACCAACAAGGAAAAATGTGGATCAAAAATGTTGGTCAAGGGTGTAGAATGGAAAGCACTAAACTTCAAGTTGGTTCTCGTAGTAGCAGAGGCACTCGACCCTAATGGCGCACAGTCGCAAATTCCACCAAAGGTACTTCTGATCAACAATATCCAAACTCATTTCAAATGTTCAATTCAAGAAATAGGAACCCTAGAAATGGATAGTGCATTAGAAGAAATGTGTGTTGATGGCTCACTAAAACTTAAACATAAACATTTGGAAACAAAAGGGTTGACCCACATATCTCATCTGCCAAGAAGCTTCCAAATAAAATGGATTAGGTATAGTCTCAACCATGTTCACAATGGTCAGTTATGGTTGGAGCAACCCATATTAATCACCAAGAAGATGATTCACAAGATTACTGGCCTTCCCATTCTTAGCAAATCTAAATCTACCAAAACCCTAGGTTAGGATGAACTTCAAAAGAAAACCCTAGCTGAGTGGGACAGCAAAGGCTTAAAGATTAGCACCATTACCGACGTAGAACTAAGATATGGAATTCATGTAATTGCTCATAAGATTTACAGTTCCAATCATTTGAATAGTGTGTCGTGTGAGGTCATAGACCTAAAATTTAAGGTTGTGAAGAAGAATTTGGAATATGACCTGTTTGAGCTATTGCTAAGGCAACTGAACAAGAACATGGATAGCATCAGATCATCCAAGAATAACCATTGTAAATTCAATTCTTTGTTAACATGTTTATTCTTTTATGTACAAAAATTCTTTCCCTCCAAAGGTTCTGTCATATGGAGAAATGATGTTCCCATTCTATATCAGATTAATGAGTTTATAGCAGAAATGTATGTAAATTTTGATAGTATAATGGATAACTATTTTGAAGACTTCAAGGAAAGGATGAACAATAGGTTTAGGATTCCTCCTAAACTTGTTGAGGACTAAAAAGATGATGTGTGTTTCATGGTAGACTACAACAGAGTATACATTCAGGTAGTCAGGCCCTGAGTTACATGGGTGAAACCTCTACCTCATGAGGTAAACATCGATGAAACTAGGGATATCATTGAAGCACTGGTAAATGAGCCACTAGATCCCAAGCAACCAATTTTTGGTACCTATGATGAGGAAAAAGCCAGAATAGAATTAGAGATTAAACTTCCCCAAGCAATCAACAAAGGTAAAAGAAAGGTTGCTAAGATGAAAACTACTACCGAGCCTTTAATGATTGCCAAGGGAAAAGGTGAGGATGAAGAAGAGAAGCAGGAACCAAAAAATAAAGAGGAAGAATCAGAAAAAGAGGCAGAGCCAACAAAGAAGAAAGGAAGGGTCATCATCACAAAACCCCCAAAGGCCTCCACAGCTGTTTTCACCAGGAGAGGCAAAGGTAAGAATAAAGATGAAGTAGTATTTAATAAGCCCCAACTTACCTTCCAAGAAATATTGAAATAGATGGAAGAGGGAGTTGGCATCACAAATTTCAAAGCTTTAAAATTTGAAACTAGAACTGATGCAGAGAAGATGCAGATTGAGGAACTGGTACTTACCAAGATGGGAAAATGGAAGTATTCCCCAAACTAGATTGCCCCTCAAATCTCAAAATAACTGTTCGTAAGACTGCAACCGAGGTGGGAGTCAGCCACTCAAACAGCAAAGGACATATATGAACAATCCTTGAAGAATCTTTTACCGAATCTTACTGAGGCAGAAATAAAGGTAGCCATGAAGAACAATGAAGGAAGAATGATGATTAGATTCCATACATGTTTAATTTTAATCAAAGATATTGAGCATGTTGTTAATGATGCAACAAACATGTGGAAGGGCATCTATCATCTACATAAGCCCAATGGTGATCCTGTAGAAATCAAGGATGATGAAAGTGACCCAGAGGATGAGGAAGGTGATAATACTCCCTCAGTCATAGTAACTAATGAAGATATGCAAGAATTGATGAAGGAGAAGGAAGAAGAGGAGAAGGAGGAAGAAGCAGTGGAGAAAGAAAAGGATGAAGATGATCTAGTCAGGATAGCAGCAGAAGAAATTGCATCTCTTCCTCACTCTCCACCAAATACTGTCACATCTGTGGAGACAACTTCTACTAGTGAGATTATGAGCACAACAGCAACATCAATTGCTCAATCTTCACCAATCTCCTCCCAGCTCTAGGTATCTGCAATGAAAGTGTCAAGTACTTCATCTAGCGAGTTGTCTATTACCTCTTTAGCTATGGAGTTAGCTCTCTTTGCTCCTACATCATCAGTATGTTCTACAATATTTTCTTCTGCAGCTCCAATTGCATCAATTTTTGTTCCAGCTAGTTCTTCAATTGTAAGTATTCCAATTGGTACATTACCTATTAATACTTCATTTTTGGGAAGCACACCAATTTTGGGCACAGTCGGTACTTCTCTCAACTTTCCTCCAGTTGCACCAATTCAAGTTTTTTCTACTAGTCCATCTATGTCAACTATTGTTTCTATTTCTAAATCCAAGGAAGTAAGCACTGAAGTAAAACCTAAGACTCCTCTAAAACTTCTGCTTACTGGGAAGCAAATTGATGAAGACATAGACTTGGATAAAGAAATCATTATTCCCAAGATAGATTTGGACACTACCTCAACCAGTGAAATGAGAATGGTTAGTTAGCTTTTAGAGCAGAAGGCAAGGTAGAAGCAACTCATAGAAGAAAGGGACAGAGAATATACTATAATTGAAAATGCTAAAAACATAATTACTGAAGCCATTGGTGCTGATGTTGATCCATCCCAACACATTTTGTTGCAATTAGAAGAGGCTATAAATAAGTTCAATGAGGACACCTTTGGGAAGAGAAACTCATTGAAAAGGCAGAAAAGAAATTTGACAATAAGGTGCTTGAGCAAATTGCTCAGCACATTGCAATAAAGCAAGTTGAATTATCTTCAATTTTGAGCAACCTTGAGCAAGCATTTACAAATGTAACATCACTTTTTGGCAAGCTCTGTGATGTTACCGAGTACACCAAAGAGGTCAAAGAAAAATTAAATAAGATAGATGTGGAAATGAAGGATAGTGCTCAAAAGTTGTAGCTTGACCATAGTTCAAGCTCATCTCATCACATGAAGGTGAAATTTTTGTCCGAAATATGGGTAGAGTTGCTTAGAGAAGAAGCCAAAATAAGGTCTACACTGATTGACATTCAGAATATGATTCTTCTAGTCATGAACCAAATGCAGAGACATATTGCCTATTCAAAAATATTGATTCATGACAGCAATTTTTCAATAGCTGATCATATGACTGAACTTTCTGCAGAAGTTCAAGTGCCTCTCTCCATCTACAAAATTTTGCAAGATAATTGGGATAAGACATTGTCTCTTATTCTCAAGGTACACTATGAATTTCTCTCACATTTTGGTGTCTCTATTTAAATTTATTGTGGCATTATTGTCAAAAAGGGGGAGATAAGATTGTTGGCATTGGGAGTATGAGTTGTACAGGAAAAGAAAACAAAAGGAGTAAGAGAGACATTGTATAGATAAAAGCTATGCATGCCATATGTATGGGGGAGATATGTAAGATATGTAAATAGCAGAGTAAATCAAAATTTTAGTTAACATAAGTTTTGGTTCATAAGTGTTTTTGTCACTAATGCCAAAGGGGGAAATTGTTGGCATTATGATTTTTTTTTCATTAGTGACAACACTTACTCAATTCTGAATGCTTACCAAGCATCCAATGGTTACCTTGTAATATTAGCAGTTCAGCAGTTTACACCAAGCAGATAGTAGCTACCGAGCAAATACAGATAATGGGAAGTCTAGCAATGTCTACCGAGCTTCTTAGTATCTACCATGCTTCATAGTGTCTACCGAGTAGTAAGTTTGTGTCATGAAGATTCCGTGCAAACTGAGCAATGAAAGATTCAGTGTTTACCGAGTAAAGCAAGGTAAACTTAGTGTACAGTATCTACCGAGTCACCAGTGGTTACTGAGTTTAGAACTACATCAAGTGATTAGTATGAACCGAGCCTTCACTTCTACCGAGTGCATGACGATGTCGAGTAATGCAGTGGACACTGTGTATCAGAAGGTCACCGAGTCAGTTCAGTGAACCCAAGTTATTTACTGTTGGGCCAACTCTATAATGTATTTGTTTACTTGTATTTTGGCCGACCTTGTGATTTTGTAAATTTGAAAGGTATATATGTAAGATGTATTGTAAGATATCAAACATGATAAAATGAATGAAAAAGGAATAGCAAAGTAATGTGAAGTATATGCAAAATATTATAAGCAGCAGTTCAAGGAACACAGCAAGGTCAATTCAGAGACTGAAAAGTTATATCCATCACATGAGGTGATCAGTGCATAAAGGATCTTATTAGCAATTAGTTGCAAGCAGATCCACTGCTTCATCCTAATAAGTGAATCAGTTTTCTAAATCCTTTAACAAGGTAGACTTAACAATCTTTGTACAAATCTCCTAACAAAGTGCATACTTCATTGTATGTTTGCAAATCCTCTAACAAGGTGGACCTAGCAGTCCTTTGTGCTCCTAACAGAGCAGATCACCAGAAGTGGTCAATGTAAGCCTTAACAAGCCAACTTTATACTGCAGTATTGAATTTTTGTGGGTATCATCCCCACCCTAGTTTTACTTTCTATTTGGAAGGTTTTTGGGTCACCAAAATATTGTGTTCTCTTGTGTAATGATTGTTTTATGTTTCGGAACTAATGCATGTAGTAGCATAGATGGATGTGTGGTAAATTAATAAAGAGTTTTAAGGTTACTGATTCACCCCTCCCCTCTTAGTAGCCCATCATATCTTGAATATTTCCAACACATATAACCAAAAACACCAGGCACTGGAAAGGCCACTAACTGGCATCTTTCTTCTTGCCTTTCTCAACTAGCAAAACCTTAGCCCAGTCCTCCACAAGAAAATAGTTTTGAATCATCTTTACCGAGGCCTTCCTCCTCCTTCTCATAAGCTAGCAGTTGGAGGTTGGTCATTGCCGCATGGGTCACCTTCAAAGTGGATTTAGAGAAGAGGGTGAACCCTTCCTCCAACACTTGACATCAATCCTTCAATTGCTGGAGGTCTTTGGGAGTAACAAACACCTCCTTGGTAGCACCTATCTTTAGTTCTCTACCCTAATTCACAGGAGCCTTCCTCTTATCCTACACAACTAGAGTGTTAGTGAGATCCCTTACAATTTCCAGACCATCAAGGCTTACAAGGGAATAAATAGTGTGAAGGGAGGCTTTGTCAAACTTGGGGTCTATCTGGTTAGCATCAGATAATAGGGTGAAAGTGAAAGAAATATGAGTGGGGTGTTGGGAAGGGTCCTTGGTAGGGTGTTCAGCCTCAAAATACTAGGTGCCATCAACAATCTTATCCCATTGCTCCTCCTCTTTGTTATCAGTATCCTCCTTCAACTTCTCCTTATCATCCCCTGAGGTCTCAGCACTCTCCTCTGAATTAGTTTCTTCCTCCTCCTCCTCCTCCTCCTGAAAGCATCTTGCCATTTGTTTAAATCTACCATTGGTCTTAGCAAGCCTACCCAATCTTCTTTTGTTCCCACAACACTCATCATTTGAGTCCACAATCTCCACCTCCACCTTCTTTTCTTTTTCTTACCCAATAATGTTGAATGTGGTGCTATTATTGATTAATGTAAAAATGCTAATGAATTCAATGGCAGTAATTAATAATATTTGATAAAAGAGAACTAATTGTTAATTAGAAGCGTATTCAGATGATGAGCTACAAAAAGTATTTTGGGTTAAGCAGTGGAATTTATTTTAATTAAGTTATATTTTTAAAAGATGTCATAGTAATGTGTAATCAATTACTTAGTTAAGTTGAATTGCTATGAATACAAATTATGTGAAGGCTTGACACTAGGATAGAATAATAAGGAATTATCTCTTATAATATCTTACATTAGAAAGATGTCTTTTGTATTTTTATTTACTAGATGAGCATAGGTAATGGGTGGAGTTAATGCTCAAATGTAAGTAACATAAACTCTTCTCAACATTGTTTCAATTTCTATTTAGATTATATTTCCTTTACCCTTTTCTCTAAGAAATATTTTATTTGGAGGGGTGTTGAATGTGGGAAAAAGGGGAGGCTAGGAAATTGAGAGTCTTATGATATTTATTTCATTTCTTCCTGCTAGCTTTTACTTACACTGGTTATTTTTCTTGTCCAAGCTTAAAAATTGAATGCATATGATTAAGATGCACAGTTATATTTCATTTTCCTCTTCCACATCCATGTTTAGATGCTACTTAGGCATAGAGTTGGATAGTAGATTAGTCACATGGTCACACCAGATCCATCTAATCCAATCATCTTGAGTTGCTAGGCTTCTCATGCTAGGGTCGGGGAGTTCTTCATTTGAAGAAGAACCTCAAGGAGCTAACTGCTTTTTGGTTGGGTGGTAAAAACACCTAGGCCACACTCATGTCTCATCATAACAAATGGACAATAACCCAACAACTTGGAGACATGGCTTCATGCGGATGGACACAAGTCCAATGGCATGTATTTATTATACTTGATGTTATATCATATTTTTAGCATTTCATGATGTACTCGTGGGTCTATGTTTGACATGTAGATCAACATCCCTCTTAGATGTTTTTTTTTTTTTCTTGTCATGTGATGACATGTCACTTCAACAATTTGGTAGGTTGTATTTTGTACTTTGATCATAATTTTATGTATTTTGTATATTTAAATTATGACAGTGATCGAAAATGTTTCATAACATGTGGATTCATCATGTATATAAATTGAATACTTAATGTATTATAAATTTAATGGAATGTAAATAACCTTTATACATAAGAAACTTACTTTTCAATTTGACTCTTTCCATTTTATATAGAATCTTGCATATCTAGCACGTTGTATTCTTTTCATTCTTAACATGTTGTATCAGAGCCACATTTAATGCTAGGACCTATGGTTTTGCTAATGCTAAAGTTCCATGGTTTGAATTTGGTACAAAAGTAATCTGTCATGATGTATTCTCATAGAGTTAACAAGACTGGAGGTAGAAGTGGTCAACAAGATGAACCCAATAATCTGAGGTTGGATCAGATTGTTCTTTCCACAGATATTTGCTTCTATGGATACATAAGTTGTTTGATCAAATGAAATGGGATATATTATTCTATAAGATTGATCTTCAATCTGGGTATCATCAACTTCGAGTCAAGGATGAGGAAATAGCCAAAATTGCTTTTAGGACTCGGTATGGGCATTATGAATTGATTTTCCTATCCTTTAGTCTCATGAATGCACCTGCAACATTCATGAACTTGATGAACAATGTGTTTAGAGACTATTTGGATAAGTGCATAGAGATTTTCATAGATGATATTCTAATTTACTTAAGGACCATGGAAGAGCATCAGGAACACTTGAGCATTTTTTTGTAGCATCTTTGTGATAGGAAGTTGTATGCAAAGTTATCCAAGTGTACTTTGTATCAAAAATGAATTCATTATCTTGGGCAATCATTATTGCAGATGGAGTCTTAGTTGATCTTATCAAGACCAAGGCTATTTTTGAAAGGCCAGTTCCCTAGAATTTGAGTGAGATACAAAGCTTCATAGGTTTGGCGGGTTACTATCAAAAATTTGTAGAAGGGTTTTCTAAGATAGCAACACCTATTACATCTCTATAAAGGAAGGGGAAGAGATATGAATGGATTGATGAGTGTGAGTGCACTTTTAGTTATTGAAACAAAAAGCTCACATTCGCTCTTATTTTGGTGATTCCAAATCCTAAGGGGCATTTCGCCATGATTACATATGCTTCTAGTGATGGTTTAGGTGGAGTTTTGATGTAGGATGGAAAGGTAGTAGCTTATGAATCTCATAAGCTAAAGCAACATGAGGTTAACTATGCACCTTATGATCTCATGTTGGTTGCTATTGTACATGTCTTACAGATGTGGAGACACTATTTGATTGGTAAGTCATTTGAGTAGAAAACAGATTACATGGGGTTGAGATATATCTTCACATAGCCTAATTTGAATGCTAGGCAAATACATTGGCTTGAGTTCATTAGCGAGTATGATTTTGGTATCAAGTATACCAAAGATGAGGAAAATAGGGTAGTTGACGCTCTTAGCATGAGAAGACATATCGTTGCTACATCTACCTCAATTACACAACTTGGAGAGCACGTGATATAGAACCTTTCAGGTGATGATCATTATGAGATTGTTAAGGCAACATGTAATATTTATTGTCTTGTCATGTGATGACATGTCAATACAATAGTTTGGTAAATTGCATTTTGTACTTTGATCATAATTTTATGTATGTTGTATATTTAAATTATGATGATGGTCGAAAATTTTCAGAACATGTGGATTCATCATGTGAACAAATTGAATACTTAATGCATCTTTAATTTAATGAAATGTTTAGCCTTTATAACTTTGACTTTTTAATTAAACTCTTTCCATTTTATATGAGATCTTGCATATGTGTCATGTTGTAGTTTTTTTCAGTCTTTACAAAGTCTTACCAAAATATATTACTTTTCTATTTTTTTTATTGACAAATGGTCAAATAAATGATAATCTTTTATAAATATTTCCTAAATAAATGAATGACCATTATTGAAAAACAAAATAGTCAAAGAAAATCATTTAAAAATATGTCAATCTTAAATATAAATCAACCAATCTCATCATTTACTCTCAAATCTATCCATCAAATACATCATTAAAAATACATATTATAAAAGTCATCACTAAGTCTTAACAAGATATATTATTTGTCCAATTTCTTACTTAACAAACTAATAATTGACAATCAAAATAGTAAAAATAACTAACCAAGAGAATAAATTAGTTAAATCACACATGTGTGACTCAATAGTATATAAATTAGGCCATTCAATAGTCTATCAATTAGGTCAAAGTGGAATTCTCACCTTATGCATCTTTTTATGAATTTCTTCTAAATAATTATTATACAAGGCGCACACCTTAATTGACTTTGAAACCTTACAATGAAAGTAGGCACTGCATACTTTAACTTTCCGTCCAGTTCTTTTTATTGGTTTGATTATAATTCTGTCTAAACGTCAATCTATTCATTATAAGGCGAAGAAGTTTTTTTTACTCTTTGCACATTCAACGCAGTAAAGATTTCAGCACTATAGTTCTGTAGTACACAATTAATGATATCTGATTTTAATAATGTATGATTTTGATCTTTTTTTTAAAGGTAAACCGTTCAAGCTTAGGTTATTTATTATTATTAAGATTTATTATTATTATGTGTTAATTGTGAGTAGATTCAATCTTAAGACCTCCTCGATAAGAAGCTCGCAACCATGTTATTCTAAATTTGCATATTTACATATTTCTTAACCTGTTATTTAAGATTTTATTTATTCTCTAATTATTTGATAACAATATTATCGTCCGATTTTATTATTGTGATAATATATAGAACAGGTAACTTGATAAGATATATTGATATAATAAAATTCACACATAATCTAACTCAAAATATATATATATAATGAACAGACGAATATTAATTTAACTGTTATGTGGATAATGAAAGCCGAGCAACCAGAAAGACTCTTTAAAAAATCCAGTGCATTGGGTTGTACTTATTCTAATAACTTTAGCGAATTGGAAGAACTTTGGAGTATCTTTGCTAAGCTCAGCAGTGTAAAAAAGTTGATAGAATATGTGTACAATGTATCTAATGAGATCATTGAAATAGATGTATGTAATGCTTCCTAGTTGGGGCTCGATTTGGCTTGAGTAGGAAGGAACATGCGAAGAAAAAGGGAACAATGTATTTACATGGGCACTTATTATTGGTTTTCACGCAAGAATATTCTCTCCCATGTAATAATAAAATAAAGTTAGACATTGATGCTTCTATCAATTTATTGCTCTTCTCCTTGGACCTTCACTTTGATAAGCATTGCAATGTCTAGTTATGATTGGTGGGTAGATCCTTGTCATTCATGAGGTACAATATTGGGTGTGGCTTTCATTTCCAGAAAGATTGTAGTTACCAGCTCATTTCCAATGAATAATTTGATAGTGTTGTCTCTCCCATGTCTAACGAAAAACTTGCATCTCACCTCATCTATTTGTTTTATTTGTTTTATTTTAGTTTGAATTTTTATTGCTTTTTTTTATTTGTCATTAATTTTTATAGAGCCTATTGTTTCTTTCACTAATTCAAATGTCATATAGGGTAACGTGTGTGTTTATAGTACGGTCATGTGTCTTTTACAAGGAATATATTGATAGTTTCGTATTATTGTAAGTCATTTAATTATCTAATGTCATAGACTTATAAAAAAATCTTTCTTTCATTCATTTTCACCATTTTCCCTTTGACCTATGTTTCCATCTTTTCTCATTCTTTAATCTTTAAGTCTTATGCTAGCTTTTCTAATTCCAATTGAATAATTTATGAACATTTGTATTAAGACTACATGAATGTGGGCTCCTCAATTTGATCCCCTCTATATGTGATTACTCTAAGACAAATGCTTAGTCCTACCTAATAAGACAAAATATTTTCTATATAAATATCTCTTTGGGAAGAAAATTATCCCTTCTTGAAAATTATTCCTTCTTTCTTTTCTTGACTCAAACATGAGGATCTTGAATATGTGTACTGATTAGAACTACCACATTCCCAAGTCTTCATCCCTACATTATTATTTCGTAAATGGTATTTGAAATCAATTTTATTATGTTGTAGTATTTCTAATATTCTCATGTAGGAGACGTATAAGTCCAAATTGTGTTTAACTTTTATGGAAATTAAGATGTTTTGCTACTTTTTTCTTTTCTTTTTCTTTTCTCAAAGTTAAAATACAATTGATATACTCTAACACCCCTTTGTAGATGAAAAATCTATGTATTAGCCTACAAGAGTATCCCAAAGCTAACAAACTTTTGGAAAAGAAAAGAAATGGTCTTTAAAGGAAAAATTTAGAGTGCATAGATGGAAAAAGAAAATAGATGGACATTAAGATTGATTAGGTTGATTAGGATAGTACAAAAAAAATTTACTTTCAACAATACTCTCCACAGTGAAGGTTGTGTTAATAGAGAAAATCATCTTTACTTGAGGAATGTGCAATCATAAAAGTTAATCTCGTTACTAATTATATGGGGATTGAGACTACGTGATTGATGTTATGAGTTGAATATATAATATATTGTCTTGTAAGTCTTTGTTGTGCTACAATTTGATTATAGTCTATTTTGTTATGTTCACATACCATCCTATTTGTTGGGTAGCTTTTAATTTGTTAGTGATCAATGTTAATCATCTACCTTTCTAAATTTATTCTTTCTATTTCTTGAACTATTATGGTATTGTAATTTGCACCAATAATATTACCAATATTCAAACTTTATACAAACTATTATTTTTAACTTATTTTTAATATTTTATATGATTATATAAATCATTATATAAAGAAACTTACTAACTTCACATTAACCTAGACTATCCAAGTAACTATGAAGCCAGAACACTTGTAGTCATGTCCTTTAGACAGTACCATGTATGGTACCATTTCTAGCCGTCATCCCTATTAATAGTTAAATATTTCTATACCTCTCTCTCTCTCTCATGCGTGTGTGAAAATATGTGTGTGTAGATATGAAAAAATGTTAGTTTTCACAAAAAAAAATACAATTAGGTATAGATAATTAGAAATTGAAAAATACAAAACAACATAGTAATAAAGTTTTGAACTTTAAGAGAATATTATATGTATGTCTTTATTAATGAGCTCTTGGAGCCATGAAAGAGTATTATAATCAATTCCACTATCCTCATAGATTAAGATATTAAAAGAGTTATATGGGTAGAACATTTGGATTAAAGAATGAATTACCTTACCATTTTATAGGTCCCCTTTGGGTGGAATAAAAGAACCCTCTAGATAAAATGATTGCTTACAACCCCTCAAAGGACCACCGCATTGGTCACTACAAAGAGAAAAGATGAATGAACATGAAATGAGCTCATTTGAAAGAATTTGTGTTTCACTTATATCAGAGCCTTGCCATTTAAGTCATAGGTTTTGTTATGACATGCATACAAGTCCCTACTTTTTGTGAGCAAAATGTTGGGCCCCCTCTTTTCACTTCTTCCTTACCTTGCTTGGGGTAAGTTTCTTTGTTTTTCTTTCAATTTTTGGTGTTTGAGTTTCCACATCCCTATCTAGGACATGGGACCCTTACGTGTGGAAAAAGGAAGTGAGGATTTCCAACCTCGGTTAGGGGATCATCGGTCTTCACAAAATCTACTCTCAAATTAGGTGGGAGTCTATTCTA
Organism: Cupressus sempervirens; assembly: GCA_028749045.1. NCBI lineage: Eukaryota > Viridiplantae > Streptophyta > Pinopsida > Cupressales > Cupressaceae > Cupressus > Cupressus sempervirens. The sequence goes on from CM053792.1 coordinate 713,080,621, forward strand.
GTGTGCCTTTGACGATGGGGAAAGATTTCTATGGTCCTAAGGATGAAAGTGTGACAAAGTTCATTAATGAAGGACAAATACAATTAATCCACCCTTTTAATATCATGATCAATGAGTTATTTAAGATACCTAAAGGGATTAATTGTCATTTTTTTAATAATCACAATTGTGCTCTACAGGTAAAAGCTACCATTTGGGTTGTCGCTCCACCTGTAAGTGTACATTCTATAAGTACACGAGGGTGCAAGTTTGGTATTGTGGCACCCTTCTGTTCTAGTGCTCCAGGTTGGTATTTTCTCATTTCTACATTTTCTTTTGTTTGCACATTGAAACTTGTAGTTTTTGTGTGGTAATTTCCTTGTCTCTCTTTCATCTTTCTTTGTCATTGTCTTGCCTTTCTTCTAGTTTGGTGTGCTTTGTTTTTGGTGGTTGCATAGCTCCTCTTTCAGTAGCACTTGTGTGTGGTTTCTTGTTGTCGAGCAAAGTCGCTTCGACTCCACCCTCTATGTTTTGGTGAACTAGTTTGCATTCTTTTAGTGAAATGAGCTAGGTAGTCTGGATTTTTTTTGAAACTTTTTCTATCTCCTTAGCTTCCTCAATCCTTTCATGTAAATATTTGTTTGTCTTGTGCCTTAAAGCATCTTGGGACTTGTCACATTCCTTATCAATTATTCTATAAATCATTTATCATTGTGTTTGTGTCCATGTTTGATCATTAAATTATTTATTATTATACATACTTGAGATAAAATAAACAAATCCCACAACATAAAATAAAGGCGTATGCATTACATCAAATCTATGTAAGGTATAATAGTTGCCCCATCCTTAAAACTAAACTAAAATATAATAAATATTTTTTTTCCTAAATTAATTTGTTCACATAATAACACAGTCTTCATGTCAAGCAACGTCAATGCAATTTGCACATGATGTGTTTTTTTTGACATTTACCAATTAAATCAAAAAAATACAGACAATGGTTCTATGATTTTTAGTTTAATTAACAAATGTCAAAAAAAGGTCGCATTGAATGCAAATACTCATCTCCACAACTAAAACCTTCACCGCATGTCACCTAGAAGTTCGAGAGAGGCATTTCAATCAAGTAGGTATAAGATTTCAACACTCTTAGTTTAGGGCAACGTCTACCCAACAAATAGACATTTTTTTGCTATTTTATAATTAAATTTATAATTATGAAACAACAATTTTTGTGCCTTCACATTTAATAAACAAAATGTAGTAATGGAGAATTATACCAGCTAGGGGAAGAGACCTAGGAGCAACCCAAGGTAACTTCGCGCACCTAGATCTCCTAAACCATAAGTCAAATTATGACAATTTTTCAGTGTACCTTTGTAGGCAACTCAAGAGCTTAAAGCTAAGGTTTCAACATTTGGACATTTGTGGATCTCTTCGTAGAGGCTGTGGAGTGCAAAGTGGTCGAAACATGTCATTTTAAAACAGTGATCTGATACTTGATAAATTTTGGCACAAATAGACCAACAACGAATAAAGCTTTAAAATGATCAACTATTATTACATGTGTGATTGGCTTTTAGTACACATGTTATCATTTTTTGGAGCTTTTTAAAAGTGATCATTTGCGGATATCTATTACAGAACCCTCACAGTCATTGGACCATGTGACAACTACTAGATCTCTTCCCCTAGTTATCCGCCGGCCCAAAACTTGTTGTGCTCACCCCCCAATAGGTGCTCACCAAAAAAATAGTAATTTTGGTAAACTAAGAAAGGTGAAAATTAATCAACTATTAGAACATGTGTGATCAGCTATTAGTAGATGTGGTATCATTTTTAGAATTTTTAAAAAGCGGTACTCAAAGAGTATCTATCATGAAATCCTTTAGTCATTGGACCTTCGATAACTACTAGATCTCTTCCCTAATTATCACTTGGCTTATTCTAATAGTAATAAGGAAATTAGAAGATAAGGTGATATCAATTACCTAGAAGATAAAAAGTAAGAATGTAGAAACATGATCCCACTTTTAGGACAATGCCTCTAAGGCTAAGTAACATTAAACTATCTTGCTAGCTACGAAACCCAAAACAACAATTCCATAATGATGTCTACAATTGAATATTAGTTTTTCCATTCATCATGCAACGAACGTTTCAATCAATCTACCCACCCAACCCGAGATTTTCGAGACAATACAACGTCCAAACATTCAAAGCAGCGTGCAGCGTGACGTCAGCCAAAGATAATGGTAATCTCGAGAGCCTGCCCACCATATCAAACTCGTACAATTCTCTGCACGTCGTCTGAAAACGTATTTCAGATGACAACCACACACGTGTGCCTCTCTCTCTCTTCATTCATGTCACATTCTCTCTTCATCTTATTTCTCCTCTCCTGCTGGAAAAGATTGCCTGTGTTCTGACCTCCTTACATCACACAAAACTGCAAACATTGACTGGCAGCCATTGATGGAAACTGCAAAACTTCCTTACACAAAAAATCATACTGTTCATTCTCAAATCTTTCTATGAAAGAGTACCCATTAATGGTATACGTACGTCTTCCATTACTAACAGTATAAAATATTTAATTTTACAGTCATGTTATATGTGACCAGTAGATACGAGGTAACTTATATGCTCCCGTATCAAGTGTTAAATAGTCTAACGGACTTATATTTTCATTGAAAACGGGTGCATATAAGTTGCACTGTAGACAGTACCGTTTATATGTGTTAATCAACAATAGGGTGTCCAGTCTTATATTACCTCATTCTTGTTTTTGAAGAGATTATATATCTCAATAAATTTTAGGTAGTTGAGCGATTATAGAGTATGTTCCTCTCTCATTAATAATAGATTAGAGAGTTGATATTAAATAAAATCTTATATAATTGAATTTAGAAATTACTTGTCTTATCATTTCAGTATTGTGAAGAGAATATTGATTTCAATTAGGAGACAATTGCTCTCTATATTCTAAGAAGATGGATCTTGACTTGTTAGTATTGTCAAACATTTCTTTTTGGTTTTTTCAACATCATTGGATGGTTTATAAGGAGTTCATTAGATCTAGTTTTGTTTTGTGTAAAAGTCATAGATTCTTTAAGAAATGAAGTTTGGATTGTATATTCGGTAAATTTCTCGAAATGGACATCCCTTAGACCTTGAATTTAATCTAGAAGAAGTGATAAGTTACGAACTCAAAGTCATTATTTGTCAAAACGAGACTCTTATCATATTTCAATTTTTTTTTACTAAGAAAAGAACAATATTACATCATGATCATATTGTATCATTTCAAGAATTAAATAAAAAACAATATATTGTACTAAGCTTTTTGCTTTGGCTCAAGTATGCTTTCTCTCTTCATCTTAATGATCAATCACAAAGTGTGATCCAAAATAGCGATAAAAAATATTTACACAATCAAATCCAAAAGCAACAATTAGCAACAATCAAATATTCATCATGAATTTTGGAAATCTACTCAGTGTCAGCGTGATCTAAAATTATTAATAATAATATCATATTTCCACAATACATTTCTAATATCAAATTTTATTTCTAAATATGTGTGTGTGCACACAATCAAATCCACAAACAAAATTTGATATCATCTAAAATTTTGGCAATCCATCTTTATTCTTCTTCTTATTGGGTCTCTTCTAAATCTTCCTATTTCAACTTTGAGAAACTTTTCTAGAATTTTTCTAATATTTTATAGATGGTAATACCTTTCTTCATTAAGTCACTTAAGAGGTTTGATGAATTTTGTAATATTCTTTATGTTCAACGTCATCCTATTTCAAAAGTCTTTTGGGTTCATGATTTGAAATTGTTCAATTGGAGATTAAAACTCTAACCTTATTTTTGGGGCCACCCTTGCCTTGAATCCAAGTTTTAAAAAAAAAAAAATCATCCATGATATTACAAAGATCAAGAGATTTTTTAAATATCTATTGATTACATTTCTCCTCACAAGATTCATAAAATTAGGTTTAGGCCCTTTAAGTCTTAGTGGAAAGGATGGAATATAATCTTAAAACACCAATTCACAATTAAAGAGCTCATATGACACATTTTTGAATTGCATCATTCTTCCAATCTTAGACCAACTAAACTATCATTTGTATCTCTAGATTTCAATTGGCAAAGTTGGTGTAAATAGTTGTAGACTATATGGGTGATCATTCTTGAGCCTTGATTGGATCATTTCATATGGTGTATTATTACTAAGAACTTTGGATTGCTCGCCATTTGAATCACTCAAGAGTTCTCAACCCTTGCTCTCCCATTTTTTGGATACTTGCAAGGTATGAAAAGAATCCATTTTGGTTGATAAAGAATCTTACATTTGCACACATGATTTATTAAATATTTTTTGGAAATCCTTTCAGATAGAATATAATGTTGCTAGGTAGTTGGCCTTACCTACCATTCATTTTTTTAAGCATTGGCATGCTTATTCAATGGGCATTCTCTCTACTATTTGAAAATATAAAGAATTAATTTCTAAGTTGGTCATATTTGATTCATGATCACTTTCTTATATACACCAAAGCTATGACTTGTTCTAATGTTCTTAATCTAGATTCAAGTACAATCTCACATGCAAGAGGCTTCTTAATCAAAAGGGTAATGCTCCCTATATTTTGTCACATTCCCAACTTCTTCTTCCCCATCGTGTGTGCTCAAGAATCAAAATGGTCAACCTACTTGGTGAAATTATGAATCCAATCTCAAGACCCTCAACTACAAGGTTCTAAGGATCAATTTGTTCATGGATGACCTCATCACTCTTGGCCTCATTCTACTTTTTTTCATAGGTATGGTGTTCTTAGTTTGCTACATTCTAACATGTTTGCTCACTTGTAGTTAGAAATTTTCTCTATTTGTGCATAACAACCCACAAAAGCCAATGACGACACTCTTGCAAGTTGGGAGAATATTAATGAGGATACTTTCCTTGTTGGTATATGCAGTAACTTTACGACTATAATCCCTTCTTATTAGTGTTGCTAAATTTAATTAATGGTTTTACCTATATTATATAGAATCAAGGCAAAGTCACAAAGCATAAAAGGGACACTAAATAGATGGAAGAAAGATACATTGTTTCAAATGAAACATGAATTTTATTGTTGACAATACAATTCAGATTCTTTGATCTCTTTATTTTCATCTATTATTTAAATTTGATATTGCGTACATTAAAATGTTCCTCTCTACCACCTGTACCTATTACATTTTAATAGTATAATTCATAATAGTAGAAGAATATGCAAACTCTCCAAATTGGGTGATCTTTCTACTAGAACTCTTATAGGCTAAGCTACATTTGAAAGTAGTGTTTTAATATGTTTTAAACTATTATTTCACTATAAGATTAACTAATAAAAAATAATAGAGTTTGGTGAGTGGAACAAACCGTGTGGAGCATTCTGATCAGTTCTGTTATTCATGTCTCGTCCATTTCAACTAGTCTATTATTCTCGTCCACGACTGTTCTCGGTTGTATCAAATGTGAAGCCCATACATCACATGGAAACTCGTAAGGTGTGTGTCGTACGAGGGAAAATAAGTATAGAAAAAAGCGGGCCCATTTTAAAAAGTCGTCCAATTTGTACTTGACTGCCCTCATAAATTATTACCAACTACCTCCACGCTCGCCCACATTATTTGACCACACCAAACAAATATAATCCTTTTTCTTTTCGAGCTTTGTCGTGCCTTGGTACTACGTGATTATAACAATTCTCCAAGTGGGGCATGTGGATAGTTGTTTTCCATAAACACTTTTTAAGAACTTCATCTCGTTTTATGAGCAAGGATGTCTTTTCTCCCAAATAACTATGTATTTTTTTAATCTAGTCAATAAAGTAAAATTTTCAAAAATAAATGAATAAAGTTACATTTCATTATACTAATCAATCACATGAGATTTCTAGCCTAAGGACTTTATAAATAATAAATAATAATAAAAATTAGGTTATTAAGTGCAAATATTAAAAAAAATGTAAAACTGAAAGACAACTGTTACAAATAAACTAAGGACTTATTACATAAATTAGACCATCAATTGGAAAATAAAATAACTGACTGAAGGACTGTTATTACAAGTAGATCAACGGCTTTTTGCATAATTAAAACATAATACAAATTATCCATCAAGTGTCATATGTATTATTTAACTGAAATACATAACAGGGTTTCATATTGCACAGCCCGTAAGCCTAATCATGGATATACCAAAGTTGTATTGATGTCAAAACATTTTTCTTAGCCAACTCTGGAATTTGTGAACATAAAATAGTGACACAAAAAATTATGTCGGAAGTATTAAAATACCGGTTTCCTAAAAATGGTTACTTGAGAACACAACACAACATCTAGACTGCCATACATGTCTTAAAATAACTTGCCTAACCGAGTCAACAATAATTTCATCATGTAACCCATGACCAAGAAGAGCCTCCTTCCACTTCAACTTATGATGAAAATTTTCTTATAGACTTTTGAAAAGGGCATTCAATTATTTTTTAACAAAGGGGCAATCCTAAAATATATGCTTCATATTTTCGATGCATTCCATTAAAGTCTCAATTGCCTTTACATTGGCATGCACCTTTCTTATACATGTAATTAGCATGTTTAGGAAAGTAAACAACAAATGGCTATTTATGATTGTTAACAAGTTTGTTCCACTTGATTGGCGATGAAGCAAAGTTAAGTCCATGCTAAAGTGAAGAAACATTTCAATGAAGAAACTAATAATTTTATGCGAAGCCTTCCAGATGAACTGCAAAGAAAAAGAAGCCTTGAATTTTAGATAAAAATGAGACATTATAATTTAATCAATCTAGTTGATTGAAAATTATTTATTATTAGCTACAACTTGACAAATCCAATTACAAACATGCATTTTCCAAGACTCGCCCCCCTTCACAACTCTAATAATCCACTTCGCAACAATGTGTAACCCTTAGGTTTTAGTGGTCAATAATTCCCAAACCACCCTTAAGTTTAGGTTGAATACACCAAGCCCAATAAGTCTCCATAAAACCATCATTTCCATCTTATTTTGACCAATTGAATTTCATGATAAGTTTATTCAAGCCCTCATATTTTCTCTTTGAAGACATCCAACGAGAGGAAATAAACATAAGATGCAATAATAATTTTATTGGACACTTGGATTCTTCTAACCAAGGACATAAATCTATTACCCTAGTTTAGAAGTTTGTTTTTAAGCTTTCTTAAGAACCAATCCCACATGTTATGGAGAGGGACACTTGCACCAAAGGGTATGCCAAGCTATATTTTAATCTCTCTTTGTTTAACTTGCCTCCACTATTTGGGAACTAACCAAACATCATAAACATGACCAAACATAATAAACTCACTCTTGAAATACTAGAAATCTAGGATATCCAATATGTTCTTTGACTCATCTTCAAAGAATAAAAATTATAGTAAGCAAAGTGAGAGTTGATAGCCATGTTATTTTGAGGAATATAAATCTCTTTAATAAGTTTCACTTAATTGGTACCTTGAAGAAGAGATCCTAATGCATCAACTAAAAGTACATATAAGAAGGGAGCTACGAGGTGACCCTATTGTATGAACCAATGTAATTCAAATGAAGAAGTCAAGGAATTATTAATCACCAATTGAATATTGGCATCATAGAACAACATACACAAATGTTTCATGTAGTTTGGGCCTAAAGACCAACCATTGTAGCATTTTAAGGATGAAATGCTAATGCATTTATTCATATGCTTTAGAAAAGTGTAACTTGACCAAAAAAGGATTTTAGTTCAACTATATTTCATGCGTAATATTCATTTTCTTTTTTATTAACTTTAAAGAAACTTAAAAAATGATAACTAAAAGTCTATCAAGGATAAGTGCACAAAGATGGGGAACCAAAAAGATTCCAAATTATTTTTTGGTCTCTCAAAAGACATAGCATGCATTCCCTATATGAAATGTGTTCTATAGCATGCTAGCAATATGGCTTGGATTACCTAGGGATTAGGCTTGATAAATTGAAAGCATAGTGCTAGTGTGTTGTAGCTTGTATGTGCTATGTCAGAGAGAGAGAGAGAGAGAGAGAGAGAGAGAGAGAGAGAGAGAGAGAGAGAGGTCATAAGGGGTTTTATGTGTGTTAAAAAGTGAAGTCCACCAACACAACTAAGAGGAGCCCAATGGCACAATGAACAATGCCAAGAGATAAAACATACCCAATGGCATAATGATTTTTTAACTAGAGAAACCCCTGATCAAAAGGAAAACCCCAATGGGGATGGAACACACAATATGATGTACTAATATTAAAGTTCCTTTTAAAGGATGTGATCCTATTTAGAGATAATTACAATACAATCAGTACATTGTTCAATGTAAGGAGACTTTTAACCCTTGTCAAAAGGTTCTAACCCTATTAGGAGCATAAAGGAAGACAACTCAACCCACTATTCATATTGCTTCAACAATTGTATACAATAGATCTTTAGGATAACAAATCCAAGTAGTGAATTGGCCAAAATTGTAACTCAATCACCAATATAGTTCCTTTGAAGTTCTCAAACCAACATGATGCAGGAGCATCCTAGGTTTCCTTGCAATCCTACACTTTTGTTCATTCTGGCAATCTAATCAAGTTCCAATTATGTTGACTGAGCTCTCTAGTGTTAGCTAACCTATTTTTGTGTTAATTATGCTTTTTGTGTCAACTGAGTTTCTTCTATGCTAATCGAGTTGTGCAGTGTCAATCAAATGACTTTAGTGTTTTCGAGCTTTTTAGTGTTGACTGAGTCCTGCAATGTTATTCGAGTTATTTTGTGATGACCGAGTGGTCCTTCATGTGCCAAGTGAACTTGTTGTTGCTGATGATTGGATCCTTCTTTGATCGAGCATGTCTTTTTTTGGTTCTTATTTAGAGCCGACTCTTGTATTTAATTTAGATTGTGAATTTAATGATAGGATCTTGTCTAGGGATGAGTGTTGACCATTTTGAGGTCACCCTTTCTTTATGTAATGTTCTAGAATCTTCAGTAATTAATTTTGGCAAGTATAAGTAGAGCTATTTGGTTTAGTCTAGGGAGAGATTTGGGGGGAAGAGGGAATCTAGGAGGAAGTAGGATTTATAGAGTCTAGAGCAGCTATTATGAATTTGAAGTTATATTTTGTATTTGGTTGTAAGCCAAAAGGCCTTATAGCTGGGCATGTATGCTAATAACTTGATGAATCAATAAAGGGTTGTTCTCTCTCTCCTTGGTGTTGTTCTTTGTGTTTTTCTTCCATTGCACGTTTACTCAGCAAGGTGGCTCCATCCTGCATGACAAAGTGTGAGTGTTGAATTTGATGGATCTTAGAGAGCAACTGCTGGAATATATGATATAGGATATTCATCTGTTAGGTCGTGTTATGCTTAAGGCACAAGAGATTTATTGGACCAAGTGCAAGGTGAATATCGAGAATTGCTTGGCGTTGTCATCGCTAGCTATGACCATTTATCGTTCTAACTATTACGATTCAATTAGTTGGCCTATCCATATCTCAAGCAGGAATGATTGGATAGTTAGGTGTGCCTTTGGCCCTAGATTTTCATCTCTCCTTGCACCACAACATCAACTTAATCATCTACTCTTCCCTAATCAAATGTGTATCCTCTAACCACATCCATAGCAATAAAATACAATGTGATACATACAACTAAGGAAAACATATTTCCTTTATACCTTGTCCTATTAACTAATTAGGTCATCTTCCTTTGAGATTCCCTAATGTAAAACTAATTATATAGGACCTTATTAAGATATTATATTAATGTTCCACACATTACAGTATAGTTACAACTTCCAAAATAATTATCAATACAAGAGTCAACTGTGAGTGAACATATCACAAGTTACACTTTAGCAACCTTCCTAGAATGATCATCAATATATGCTAATACGAACATAGCCTCATGAACACGTCTTCAACCATGATCTGATCTCTCTCACCTGAATTCCATCTCTCTCAATAGATACAACCAAAATATTACAACCTTTTCTCTTGCACACTAGCTTGATACCAATTTTCACAAAAATGATCTGTAACTTATCCAATTCTCCATATAAACATACATGAACATAGATGTACTATTTGTACACATTGTTGGCTATGACTATAATCTCACATAGATTAACCTACTGAATCCAAATTTTGGTGATCAATTCAACCTATATGATGTACAAAATCTTTTTTTTTCATGAACACAAACATATATATGTTGGCATTAATGAAAAATCTATCATCAATAAAACACATAGACAACATAACCAAGTTCTAACCACTTTCATAATCCTAACAATCCACCCCCTTTGTAATTGATGGAAACATATGATGAAAAATCATCAACCCAAAAAGAAATACTGCTCTCTAAACAATCTCACCAAAATTTAATCAACTGAATTCAATTTTTGGATGTCTTCAATATATAAAGCCTACACATGATTTTATGTATCTATTACTCTCCCTTTAGAATACTCTCCCCCAAAGGTATTATTCTCCCTCGTACATATATATTCCTTTTAGTTTTTCATGTGTTATTCTCCCCCATTGACATCAATAACAAAGGTGTTGATTTTTCAATTGTATAGTTTGAAATGCTTTCATTATTGCATTGGACCAAGCCAATAAAACTAAGTCCTAACATACACTATTATATCAAGACAATACATAAGAGTTCTTGAATAAACACTTCTCATATCAATCACTCTCACATAAGAGTAGCATCAAGAATCCAGTCCAAATGTGTGATTAGTGCTTTGATTGCATTAGACAAATTCAATTTTGCATCAATTACTTTGAATTGGGTGGGAACATTACCCCAAGAATACCTCTAAGGTATTCAAATATATCCTTAGTCAATGATTTAGTAAAGATATCTTCTGTTTTTTCTGTTGTACTAACATATTCCAATATGGTTTCCTTTTCTGCTACCTTCTCTCTTAGAAAATGATATTTGATAGCAATGTGTTTTATTTTTTAATGTAAAATTGGATTCTTTGACATGCTTACTGTACTTGTATTATCATAATGAATAATAATATGATCTAAAAACTCAATACCAATGTCCTTTAGAATTTCCTTCATACATTATCTAATTACAATTTCTTGTTGCTACTACATACTTTGCTTTTGCTATAGATTGTGAAATGCAATCTTGTCTCTTGCTTAACCAAGAAACCAAATTTCCTCTTAGAAAGAATGCACCACCACTTGTGCTCTTCCTATCATCAACATTGCCTTCCCAATCAACATTAGTGTATGCACATAAAGTAAAATCATTAGACATGTCATACCATAACCCAAAATACGACGTTCTCTTCAAATATATGAATATCCTTTTCACTGTTACTAAATGTGTCTCTTTAGGGTCTACTTGAAATCTTGCAATAATTCCAATTGCATTCATTATTTCCAGCCTTGTGTGAGTTAGATATCGCAATCCTCCTATCATAGATCTATAGCTTATTTTCATAGTACCACAAGACTCATCATTGCTTGATGACTTTCATCCTCTAACCATAGGTGTTCCAACTGCATTATAGTTCTCTAATCCAACTCTTGCTAAATGATACTTGGTCTGTGATATGGAAATTTCATCCTTACTCTAAGTTCTTTGTGATCCCAATAAATATTTCATTCCACCAATCATAGATATTTCAAACTCATTCTTCATTTCCTCGAAAAATTTATCACTAGCCTCATCATTGCCTCCAAAGATAATATCATCAAAAAATACAACAATAATCAATAATCCATCTAAATTTCTTCTTGAGTACATGTTACTATCTACATTACCTTTCTTGAATCCCAAACTCAATAAATGTTTGTCTAACCTCACATATCGTGCTTTAGGTGCCTGTTTCCTCCCATATAATGCCTTCTGCAATATGAAAACCATATATTTGTCCTCAATAAGTAGAAAACAGGGTAAACTTTAAGAAACCCCCTCCTGATAAAGATATAAAATATTGGCAAATCTTCCATTATTTTGAAAAAACCAAATTATTTTTATCGAAAAATCTCTTAATTTTTTAATTTTAAATATCATTTACATTGGCAAATATTTTGGAATCATAATTTTTGAGTAGAAAATATTTGCGAATCTCAATAATAATAGGAAGTTCACTAATCATAATGGTATATTATAAATCAAAATTGAACATGTTTTATCTCATGGAAATTATGAGGATAATTACATTATCTTTTAAATCAATAGTGAAAACTAAATATTGGTGATATATCCCTAAAGTAACTAATAATTATGATAATTATTGGTGAATTAATTTTAATTTCTTTGATAATATATAATATTTAGGTGAATCAAATCTAATCATGTATCGAATATTGTGGTGAATCTTTGAGTTTAAATTTCTTAATAAAATAAAGTATTGACCGATTTTAAATATTTTAAAACTAAATTTAATAAAAATGTGGCTATTTAAGTTGCATTAAATCTTAAATTATTAGCCAAATTACTAGCAAAAAATTTCTAAAATTAGCCAATTTATGAATATTAGCCATTAAAAAAATACCTTGGTAGAAAATCATCAAGTTGTTCAATGTATACTTCCTCAAGTTATCCAATATAGAATGCTAACTTAACATCCATTTGATATACTTTGAAGATTTTGTTTGATGCATATGCTAAGAACATTAGTATTGTTTTCAATCTTACAACAGGGGCAAATATTTTTCTACAAAATCAGTTCCTTCTTGTTGTGAGTATCCTTTACATACCAATCTTTCTTTGTTTCTTACTAATTCACTTTCCTCATTCATCTTGTTCTTAAAAAACCATTTTGTGCCAATAACATTCTTATCTTTAGGCCTAAGAACTAATTCCCAAGTCTCGTTCTTCTCTATTCGACCAATTTCTTCTCTCATAGGCTTTATCTAGCGTTCATCTTTTCATGCTTCACATGTAATCTTTGGTTTAACCTATGATATCAAACATATATTTCCTCTCTTGTCTTGTTTCTTGTCAATACTCATTTATTTGTATTGCCAATTATTTGTTCCTCCTAGTGATTCCCTCCAACATATTTTAGTGTCCTTTTCTCTTCTCTAGATTCTTGTTCATGTTATTCTTTAGGCTCCTACAATATTTACCTATATATCATTAGCCATCTCAAAGAATTGTTCACATTCTACATTTTGATTAATTGTCCTTTGACTTGTTCTATCTTTATTGTTTAAATTATAATCAAGAATTCTTTCTCGAATCTTGAACTTCTCATCAAATTTTACATTAGCACTCTTAGCTATTGTTCTCAGTCCCTGGTTATAATATCTATATGCTTTTCCCTTTAAAGAATAACCAAGAAATATACCCTCATCACTGCTAGGATCAAATTTCCCTATGTCATCTTCTCTCTTTATATAACATTTGCTTCCAAAGATTCTAAAATATTTCATAGTAGGTGTATTCCTAAACCAAAATTCATAAGGTATCTTATGAATTCCTTATCTGATCCAAACTTTGTTCTTAGTGTATAGTCTTGCAGTAACTACTTCCCTCTAGTAGATATGTTCTACATTCCCTTCTAGCATAATCGCTCTAGTTGCTTCATTTACTAACATTTTTTTTCTTTTTGCTACCCCATTATGTATTGATGTTTTAGGAGTTGAAATCTATCTTTTAATTCCATTATCTCCACACAAAAATTTAATCTAATTTGATGTAAGTTATCCTCCTCTATCAGATCTTTAAAAATTGATTTGAAATGTAGATTCAGTGTTAACTTTAGCCTTGAATATTGTGAAATTTTCAAAAGATTTTATTTTTTCTCTTAAAAAATTGCTACCAATATAGTTCTTGTAAAATCATCAATGAAAACAATGAAGCGCCTTTCACCATAGAATTATCTTGTCTTTGTAGATCCACACAAATGAATATGAACAATCTCAAACTTTTCTAATGTAATGAATATTGTGTTTGGAAATCAGATCTTCTTCTGCTTATCATGTTATCCCACATTAGCATGGGGGGTGGGGAGTTGGTTAATCAGTACAAACTTTCCAACCTATCAACTAAGCTACTTTTTCTAATATTCTAACTATTATTTTCTTAACCAACAAAACAACAATGAATGTAATGCAATAAAATCACACAAGATTACATAAGAGACCATACATGAATAACACATGGGTTTTGTATACGAAAACCCTCAATGTGAGCATGAAAACCATGGTGAGAGTAATATATCCATGAGCCTTTCCTTGCAAGTAAAAGGGTGCCATATTAAAGGCTACAATTGTTCTTTCTGAGAATACATCTTATTAGGAATGTATATAATCTGTGAGGATTACATAAGCTTGTTAAGGCTACCTTGTTAGAGGATTAAAAAATATCTTTATAAGAGATACCTTGCTACAGGATTTACAAAATCTTAAATTCAAACCTACCCATTTAAGAACTTACAATAGTTGCAATGGTAATAAAGCAAACCAAGGTATTAATCTTAAAAATATAGGACACCTTTCCTTGTAGATCTTCAGTGTATACCTTGAATATTTCCTAATCTTCATTGCCTAGGTTGGCTTGCCTTGTGATCACTTTGTATCACTTTTATATACTTGGTACGACAATCTTGTAACTCACAACCTATTTGTTGCTTGCTTTTATTCTTTGTAACTAGTTTTCTTTTATGTTTGCTCAAAGTAACTCTATACAATCTAATACCAACCACACATAGCTAAATGTTAGAAAAAAAATTCAATGTATGGGTCCCAAAACTTCATTCAACAAATCCTTCCCAAGTCATGAACTCAAAACTTGAATGATCTCATGGACAAGCTTGTCACAAAGTACTCGTAACTACCTATAAATAGGTATCTAACCTCATAGGCATGTCTTTCCACAAGTGAACCTATGATTTTCTTTAGTTCTTTCCTCATTCATCCATTCTTTCTTTGAATTCTATCACATCACTTCTCTCTAATTGTCCTTTTGTCATGTTGCATCACTAGTGACCCTTTATGCTTGATCTTATCCTCCTTTTGTCATCATCACTTCCTTATTGGTAGCTTCCACGATTTCACTAGTAATCTCCCCCTACCTTTAGGTTTCTCCTTCCACAATTTCACTAGTGATCTCCCCCTTTTTGTCACTCAGTAAAAAAGGGTAATTGAATGTCACATCTTTTCAAATACATCTTTGAAATGTTTGCATCCCATGATTTTGCAAATGGGTGAGAGAAAGTGTGTTAGTGTGTATGTGTGCCAATTATTCCTCTATGTTGGCCATGATGGTTGTAAGTGGCTTCACATTATGAGCATCTACATCTTTAAAATGCTCTTGGATGATTCTTGCCAAAGGTGACAAGAAACATTGTAGCTATAGTAGTCTAGTTGCTCTTTAATCCCCTTCTACTCATAGCTAATTAACCAAGTAAATGAAATATTATAGTTTGTCTAAGTACTCTAAGGGTGATCTAGTCAGTGGATCATGTGTCTTGATGGCTTCTTGAAGCTCCTCTTGAGCTTCCACTTTCCTTATCTTCAGATCAATTGTGAAGGTGTTTGGGGTACATAACATTTGAAAATCTAGTGAAAATTGCTTGAGCGCCTCTAAAATATTATCCTTAATATTTGTTAGTGGTTGGTTCTTGCCTTTAGTAAGAGAAATTTTCTTTTCAAGTTTGGTCAGTTCACCATTCTTTTCAGTGACATTTGCGATGTCTTCCATCCTTCCGCATAAGTGATCAATGAGCTCCTTGATCTGACTAATCAGATTAGCCTCATGATTATATGACACATATGATGATATCTTCCTTATGGGATCTCTTTCTTTGACCAATATACTCTCTCATTTATGCATTTTACGGTTGTCACTTAGGCTTGCACCCTTGTCCAAAGCCTATGCATGAGGACATGGAAACAACCTCCAAGTTATGGGACTTGAACTGTGAGGTTGAGTCTCTAGAGAAGGCCAACTTCCTCTTACTATCAGGATGCACCTAACTACTCTTGGAGAGGAAAAGGGAGAAGGAGAGCATGAAAGCAAATCTACCTAATCTAATCTAAAGAGGTGATGCACCAAAATAGATTGTTCAGACCAATCTCTGCCCATACATGCACTAATGAACCAGAATGAAACTAAGGATATACACATTCAGATTTTGCTTTAATCTAATAATCACATGCAGATCAGAAGACCAAGATGAATGACACAAGGAAAGAGAGATTCATTTATATTATCATTCATAGGCCAAGGAGATACAGTCATGAAGATCATAGACCTCTACAAAACACCAGTAAGAGGCAAAGAGTTCTTGCACTTGCATACTAATGGCTGAAAGAGATAAGACAGAAAATTATGTAGTTCAGAGGCACAGGGGAATTTACACTGAGAATCTGCAGAGAAATAACAGAGAAAATAGAGAAAGGTCGACCCTTACAAAATTCACAAAAATTGCCTTTATAGTTTAGGCATAACAGAGATTTTCCCTCCAAAATTATCTTGCAACCATCGCCATCAAGGCTCTGCCAAGAACAATCATGGGGATCTGAAGAAATCTGATCTAAGTATAGCTTTAGTTACCACAAAATCTGACTGTTAACTAAAACAGGGCCTTGAGAAGATAGAGGCGGTGCTATAACTATGCTCTGACCAAGTAGATAGATTAGATCGGGGGGTAGAGTGTTCTTCTTTGTTTCACATTTACTCCAGGGTGGTTGAAATCGATCATGAAGATCAAATTCATGCAAAACCCTTGATTTCTCCTATTTCTGTCTCATGAATCAGCAAGGTCAGCAAATCAACCTATCTTGGCACCAGGATGAGCCACGTGGACCAACAGTCTTTTATCTTTTTGCCACCCTGCAAACTCTCCCCGAGTTGACCAATCTTTCTTTACTAACTGCGCCACCTTGCAACCCTGATCGCAACAGTCACATTAACTGCCGGTCGCTAATCGTTACTGCCTCCACCAGACCCACTAGGACATGTGTCACCAAGGTGCTATGTCACTATGCATATCTTTCAAGCACTTTCCCATAGCGAGATAGCGCCCACCGTACTATAACCCACCTAACAACTGCCATCAAGGACAAGCCGTAACACCACTTTGGAGAAGGGCGAGCCCATTACGTCATCTGTGCCATGCGTCATTGAGGTGCTATGTCACTATGGTTAATATCCTCACAACTTTCCATAGCAAGATAGCGCCTACCATCAATTTTTTGAGATCTGACGGAGAGCAAGATGGATCTGGCCCATCAGTATACCAACCAATAGAAACTGGCCATGTGCCAACTTGTCTGACAAGTCCTTGTTGTGGTTCGCCAAGTGAAGTAGGGCCCACATTCTACACAGTTATACTTTAGCCGATGAAAAAAAAGACCAACTGCCAACGTGTCTGACAAATTCCATCACTGATATCTGACGGGGCATACCTGAGACCCACCTTCTATCTGATGTTGTCGTAGGCGAGGAATAGAGATTTTTTGATAGCGCCATAGCACCCACCTGTTGGATAATGTTGTCCTTAATGTCACACAAATGTCATATCAGTTATTAGTTTCAGCTAACCGAGCTCAGCTACAGTGTCAACTGAGCTCACTCGGTCATCGAAGAAAATGAGGCAGATGGTGTCAACTGAGCTCACTCGGTCATCGAAGAAAAAAAAGCAGTCAGTATTAACCGAGCTTACTCGGTCATCAAAGAAAATAAGGCAGACAAGTGTTAACTGAGCTTACTCGGTCATCAAAGAAAATAAGGTAGACAAGTGTTAACCGAGCTCACTTGGTTATCGAAGAAAATGAGGCAGATAGTGTTAACCGAGATCACTTGGTCAACAAAGGAATTTGGCAAAGACAGTTTTCACCAAGCCCACTCAGTCATCAAAGAAATGATAAAGAAGTCAGTATTAACCGAGCTTCACTTGGTCACCAAAGGGTAGCTTCCACCGAGCTCACTCGGTCATCTATGAAAACTCAGTACTTACCGAGTTCTCCCGGCGATTGAAGGGTTATCACAGAGTTCGTTGTATTAACCGAGCTCAGTCGGTTAACACAGGAATTATTTTCTGAACAGTATTAATCGAGCAGGGTCGGCCAGTAAAGGGATTTGTTAGTTTGTAATTTTAATTATTTCTAGCCGACTATTGTATTTGTTTGATTATTGGTCAGTGATTTGAGCCGACTAAGATAATCTGAAAGGTATATATGGTCACTCAAGTTGTAAATCAAAAAAAGAAGTGTGAAAAAGTTATGAAGGTGCATTATAGTGTGAAATGAAAAGGTGAATGTTGAGAAAAGTCTGATGAAGGATCAGATGCGTTGAAGGAGCTGAAAAGTTGTATTTGATCAATAAGGATTCGGTCAAGAATAACAGAGATCTGTAATCAACAAAGATAAGTTGCATATTGTATCAAATCACTTCATTGTTGCTTTCTAACCATTGTAACAGTGAACTCAAAATCTCTTAACAGAGTTGGTTTAACAGCCATTCTATAAATCTTCTAACAAGGTGACAATTCAGTTGAATTGTTCTAAAGACCTCTAGCAAGGCCACTCCTAACAGGGTGATTAAATCCTCTAACAGGGTCACACCTAACAATGTGTTTTGTAACCTTTAACAGGGTTGGCTCCTAACAGGGCTCACTTTAGAAGAGTGAAAAACAGTAACTAGTTACATTGGTGGTTTTTCCCATATTGGGTTTTCACGTTAAATCTGGTGTCTCTAGTGTTCATGATTGCTGAATTGTTTTTGGTTATCAGTTCTTAATCATTATTATTATTTGCTACATTATCAAGTTTCAGTAATTTGTAACTAAGATCAAGCTTTTAGACATCTAAGGGACTGTGAAATGTTTTTGTGGTAACTGATTCACCCCCTCCCCCTCTCAGTTACTCCATTCTCAATTTCAACAATTGGTATCAGAGCTTTTGGTGCTTGCAAGAAAATATTTCAAGGTTCTAAGCCAAAGATCAAGATGTCTTACAAAAGAGAAATTCCAAAACTTAACAGAGATAACTTCTCAGCATGGCAAGGATTGATGAAACTTCATCTGGCTACTGTTGGTGATATTGGACTGAAATACCTTGAAGAAGAATATGAAGAACCTTTTGGCACATTGTCAGTTAATGAGATTGCTGAAAAGAAGACTCACAAAAATATGATGATAGACATAGCATCTGCTCTCAGCTATGAAGAATTTGATGACATTAAGGACTGCAAAACTGCCTTTGACATGTGGAACAAGCTAAAAGAGATCTATGGAGGAGATGATAATGTGAGAAGAGCAAAAGCAGAAAGTCTAAGAGGACAATTTGATCAAATGAGGATGAGAGAGGATGAAAACATTGCAAAGTATGTTGAAAGAGTTAAAGCATGTGTAAGTGCAATCAGGGCAGCTGGAGGTGACATCAAAGGAGAAACAGTTGTAAGCAAAGTTCTCAGAACCTTGCTTCCCGTTTATGCAATCAGAGTCTCTATAATTCAGGAAAGAAGGTGTGAAGCAAATCATAAGATAAATCTTGAGGCCATAGTCGAAAGACTAACTGCATTTGAACTAGATAACTTTGACAACTATGTTCCAGCCTCCAAAAACATTGAATCAACATTTCAAGCCAAGCTCTCACTCAAAGAGAAAAACAAAAAGAAGCTAGAATCACAGTCAGAAAGTGAAAATGAATCAAGCCAAAGTTCAGACAGTGATCTCGAAGTGATTGAAGCTCTACTAGCAAGGAAATATTCTAGAGGCAGAGGAAAATACAAAGGTAAAGTTCCTCTAATCTGTTTTTCTTGTGATGAAATTGGTCATATTGCAGCAAGGTGCCCAAACAAGCAAAACAATGATGAAAAGAAAGATCACAAATGGAATGGCAAGAAAGACTTTAAATCATCCAAGAACAAAGGTAAGAAATCATGTTTCATGGCTAAAAATTCTAAGGATTCTGATAATAGTGAGGATGAAATTGTTTATATTGTTGTTAAAGATGACTATTCAAGAATGATGACTGTCATGTATCTAAGGAATAAATCAGAAGCATTTGAGAAATTCAAATGGTATTTGGCAAAGAGTAGAAAAAGAAATAGGGAAAAGGCTGAAATTTTTAAGGTCAGACAGAGGTGGTGAATTCATTTCACATGAATTCAATAACTTTTGCATTGAAAGAGGTATTAAAAGACAGGTTTCAACACCAGGAACTCCAGAACAAAATGGAATAGCTGAAAGAAGAAACAGATCCATTATGGATTGTGCAAGAACCCTGATGATAGAAAAAAACATTGCTATCAAATACTAGAAGGAAGCCATCAGCACTGCAGTTCATACCTTAAATTGAGTACAGTTGAAGAAGGACTCATTCAAGATTCCCTATGAATTATGGTATGGCTACAAACCCAATGTAAGTTATCTGAAAGTATTTGAGAGCAAATGTTATATTTTGAAAGAATCTAGAAAAGGAAAATTTGATGTAAAAGGTGATGAAGGAATATTTTTGGGATATTCTTGTAAAAGCAAAGCATATAGATGTTTAAATCTATCCACTCACAAAGTCATAGAAAGTGCACATGTGAATGTTGATGAGTTTGCAGACAAATCAGAAGAAGAAAGCAAAAAGATACCTAAAGACTAAAAGAGATTTGTTTACATTGAACCAGATACTATACCAAGTATACCGTTCACTCAAGAATCCTCAACTCCCGAGTCTTCAGTAACCAAGTTGCAAATAGTTCAAACCGAGCCACAACAACATTCAGACACTACCAAGCAAGTATCTATCGAGTCTGAAGCAACCAAGCCAAAACAACCTGAACATGAAATTGAAGCACAAGCAGATATCAATGAAACTCATTCAAGAGGTAAAGAACCTGTATTAGCTAAATATGTGAGAAGACATCATACACCAGATCAGATCATTGGAGACAAATCTGAAGGAACCTTGACAAGAAGTAAGTTGAAAAATACTTGTTTACTTGCTGATTTTGAACCTAGAAGTATTAAAGATGCATTGGCAAATGATAGTTGGATTGAGGCAATGAATGAGAAAATAGAATAGATAGAGAAGAACAAGACATGGACTCTTGTACCCAGGCCTAAAGATAAGAATATAATTGGAACCAAGTGGGTATTCAGAAACAAGTTGACTGAAGATGGTAAGGTATCCAGAAACAAAGCTAGATTGGTATGCAAAGGATACTCTCAAGAAGAAGGCATAGATTATGGGGAAACTTTTGCTCCTGTTGCAAGATTGGAAGGAGTCGGAACCTTACTTGCATATGCTGCTCACAAAGGATTCAAAGTTTATCAGATGGATATCAAGTCAACATTCCTCAATGGAATACTAGATGAAGAGGTTTACATTGAACAACCTGAAGGTTTTGTTGATCTAGATAAAAGGAACATGGTCTGCAAATTACACAAGGCACTGTATGGTCTGAAACAAGCCCATAGAGCATGGTATGAAAGATTGCATAACTATCTTATTCAGATTGGTTTTCAAATAACTAATGATAATAGTAGCTTGTATATAAAGGAAGGACCGGATAATAAGATTGTCTTGGCAGAAATATTTGTAGATGATATTGTTTTTACAGGGAATGATGATCTTTGCAAAGAATTTTCAGAACAAATGAACAAGGAATTTGAAATGTCTATGTTTGGTGAAATAAAATTCTTTGTTGGTCTTCAAATTCAACAAAATAAGAATGGCATCTTCATTACTCAATCAAAATACATCAAGGAGATATTGAAAAAATTTGGTATGGAGGACTGTAAACCTGTTGGAACTCCTATGTGTATTGGATTGAAACTTACCAAAGATGATGAATCCAAAGAAGTAGATCAAACATTGTATAGATCTATGATTGGAAAGTTGCAGTATGTCGTTCATACCAGGCCAAATATTGCTCTTGCAGTTGGTATTGTTGCAAGATTTTCAGCAAAATCAAGAGAAACTCACCTAATGGCAATCAAGAGAATAATGAGATATTTGAAAGGAACTGAAGATTATGGACTATGGTACAAATTTGGAGGTAATTTGGATTTGAAAGTTTTTACTGATGCTGATTGGGCAGGGAATCTTGATGACAGAAAACGCACAAGTGGAGGAGCATTCTTTCTTGGAAAGAGATTGGTTTTTTGGACAAGCAAAAAGCAAAATTGTACATCCCAATCTACAGTAGAGGCAGAGTATGTTGCTGCAGCAATAAACTGTTCCAACGTTGTTTGGTTTAAGTACTTATTACAAGGAATGAAGATGGAAATCAAATAACCAGTTGTTATGTTCTATGACAATACTAGTGCAATTAACATATCCAAGAATCTAGTGATGCATTCCAAGACCAAGCATATTGCAATCAAATATCATTTTGTCAGAGAATTGGTGCAAGACAAGGAGATTAGATTGGAATATGTTCACACAAAGGAACAAATTGCCGATATATTCACAAAGCTCTTATCTAAGGATGCATTTTTGTATCTTAGAGGTAAGTTAGGGGTCATTCCCCTATCTGAAGTTCACTAAAATAAGTTTTAGTGATGCATCAACTCATATAAGATTGAAGATCTATCTGTTGACGCAGTTTAATTAGAAATCATTGCATATGAATCAGTACTAAAGGTACATTGCAATTCACTTTACTTCTGTTATCTTTGGCATGTGTTGTCAAAGAGGGAGAGATCTACTATCATATCCTTCTAAAATTTGTGAAATTTGAAAAATTTGCTATGAAGTTCCTTAAAAGAGGGAGACTATTAAAAGAGGGAGAAGTCTGTTATCTTGTTGGACTTATTTCAAAATTTCATTCTGTTATGACATGTTGTGTTGCCATCAATGCCAAAGAGGGAGATTGTTGGATAATGTTGTCCTTAATGTCACACAAATGTCATATCAGTTATTAGTCTCAGCTAACCGAGCTCAGCTACAGTGTCAACCGAGCTCACTCAATCATCGAAGAAACTGAGGCAGATAGTGTCAACCGAGCTCACTCGGTCATCGAAGAAAATGAAGCAGTCAGTATTAACCGAGCTTACTCGGTCATCAAAGAAAATAAGGCAGACAAGTGTTAATTGAGCTTACTTGGTTATCAAAGAAAATAAGGTAGACAAGTGTTAACCAAGCTCACTCAGTTATCGAAGAAAATGAGGCAGACAGTGTTAATCGAGATCACTCGGTCAACAAAGGAATTTGGCAAAGACAGTTTTCACCAAGCCCACTCGGTCATCAAAGAAATGATGAAGAAGTCAGTATTAACTGAGCTTCACTCGATCACCAAAGGGTAGTTTCCATCGAGCTCACTCGGTCATCTATGGAAACTCATTACTTACCGAGTTCTCCCGGCGATTGAAGGGTTGTCACGGAGTTCACTGTATTAACCGAGCTCAGTTGGTTAACACAGGAATTATTTTTTGAACAGTATTAACCAAGCAGGGTCGGCCAGTAAAGGGATTTGTTAGTTTGTAATTTTAATTATTTCTAGCCGACTGTTGTATTTGTTTGATTATTGGTCAATGATTTGAGCCGACTAAGATAATCTGAAAGGTATATATGGTCACTCAAGTTGTAAATCAAAAAAAGAAGTGTGAAAAAGTTATGAAGGTGCATTATAGTGCGAAATGAAAAGGCGAATGTTGAGAAAGGTCTGATGAAGGATCAGATGTGTTGAAGGAGCTGAAAAGTTGTATTTGATCAATAAGGATTCGGTCAAGAATAACAGAGATCTGTAATCAGCAAAGATAAGTTTCATATTATATCAGATCACTTCATTGTTGCTTTCTAACCATTGTAACAGTGAACTCAAAATCTCTTAACAGAGTTGGTTTAACAACCATTCTATAAATCCTCTAACAAGGTGACAGTTCAGTTGAATTGTTCTAAAGACCTCTAGCAAGGCCACTCCTAACAGGGTGATTAAATCCTCTAAAAGGGTCACACCTAACAGTGTGTTTTGTAACCTTTAATAGGGTTGGATCCTAACAGGGCTCACTTCAGAAGAGTGAAAAACAGTAACTAGTTACATTGGTGGTTTTTCCCATATTGGGTTTCCATGTTAAATCTGGTGTCTCTAGTGTTCATGATTGCTGAATTGTTTTTGGTTATCAGTTCTTAATAATTATTATTATTTGCTGCATTATCAAGTTTTAGTAATTTGTAACTAAGATCAAGCTTTTAGACATCTAAGGGACTGTGAAATGTTTTTGTGGTAACTGATTCACCCCCTCCCCCTCTCAGTTACTCCATTCTCATTTCCAACATCGCCATGGACTTAGTAAAATTTGACGCCGAAGAAACAATAAGGAAAAGGAGGACCCACTAGCCATGCGGCTGAAAGGCGCTATGTCGATAACGTAAAACAATGTGCAACTTTCCATAGCGACATAGCGCCAACCATTGATTTACCTTGATCCAATGATGGAGACTTGCGGGCCCGCGAAAACATTGAAAATGCATCGGGAAGAATATCATAAGGTTATCATAAAGCATTTTGTGTCTTTTTGAATATTTGGATATTTAAACCTGTGAATGTTACTTCATTGAATTCAAATGTGGTGGTTTTGGCGGGAAGGCAAAAATGACCAACATTTACTAGCTAGGATTAGCCTTTGATATTTTTTCTACTAACTTTGTTCCTACATTTTTACCAAGATGTTCCAACATTTTCTTCATTATCTCAAATATGAGGATCTTTTCCACCTCGTCTTCAATACCATCTTCATAGAGTTATACTTCATCCTCGAACATGGATGATGACCTTGGTGAGGGTGACTCATATCTACCCTTATGTTTCCTCTTCCTATCAGATTCTTCTTCCAAGATTAATTTCTTGTTGGTGATATCTAACCTCTTAACACTTCACTATCCTCTTGACATGCTTGTAAATGGATTGGATTTAGTTAGTTACTTGTTTCTTCTTGAAGATTTTACTTCTTCTTGTCCTCTCTGATGCTCCACTTCTAGAGTCTTTTTTCTTGTTGGTACTTCTTCCCATTGTGGGGATTTCTCCTTTTCTTTTTCTTGGACTACTTTAGTAGTTGAACAGAGGTGAGGTTAAGTCCTTGTAGTCTTGAGTGGATTTTATTCCACTTATTCATGTGGTAGTTCTTTAATAAGAACCTTATTAGGGTCTCTATTGGTTCCTTGTCACCTTTTCTTCTTTAGTTTCTTTGTCTCAGGCATTACACCTTTACCTTTCCCTATATCTTGCTTCACTTGCTTTTGATCAACTTTTTTATTTATGAAATATTCTTCCAATTAAATGGCTATCTTTTTCCATGTTTTCAATTCCTTCTCAAATGCTTCCTTTTCTTGACCAATGGTGATTAAAGCTACATTTTATTGCATATTGAAATCTATCTTATGTGTAGTAATCAATGTCTCCTTATTTGATCTAGCATAGTTTGGCATTAATTTTGCTAAGGTGTCATCCATCATTCTATTAAACTTGGTTGTTCCATCTTTTCATTTCTTCATTACTATTGTGTCTAAGTCTTTGGGTACTATTGGCCTTATGTCTACTAGTATTTTGCTAAATGTTCTCATTCTTACCAAAACATCACTAAGTACTATTCTATTTTTATTAAGTTTGCTAAACTTTAAAAACCTATTCCTTACAGTACTATAGTTTCCATTATGCATGATATCAGCTAATATATCAGCAAAAGTAATTTTTGGACCTTCTCTTGACAACTTTACCACCTCGACTTTCGCTTCTTCAAACATTATATAGATCTTTGGTGTTGGTGAATCCTTCTGCTCATCCTTTTTCATTCCATTTTCCATCCACAAATTCTACATCATACAACCCTCCAACCATTCATATTCTTAGTAAACTTCTTCACAACCACATGTGCTAGCTTCTTTTGATATTGTTCTTGGTTTACCTTTCTCTACTTAGAGTGCACAATGTTCTCACAAAGATTTCACAATCATTAGCTAGAATTATGCAAATATGAAAACTTGAGGTATTTTGAATTTGAAAAGTAATAATTATCATAAGATGTTCCTATTTATTGAACAAAATATTAAAATTAGGGTTACAATGATAAATAAGCCTTTCACCTAGGTCCATTAGTATGTGCAGTTAATGTTTTACGTCCCATTAGATATTGGTCATAATTTTCATGGTCACCTATCTTATCATAGCTAAAGTATGTTTGCTAGTGACCATAGCTGAAATGTATGTACACACCCTTAAACTATTATAACGTAGGTTGACTCAAACTTCTCACACTACCCAGTGATCTCACGGGCTTTGTAGGTATAATTTCTTCTACTTTGTCACTTTTCTTGGTCTATATGTTCTCAAAATCCTTGCATGCTTGTTCTTTGTCAATGATCTTCATCTTCCCCCTTTTATTAGAGGATTGCAAGTTTGATCTATTTCTTGAACAACATTCTTTGGCAAGATGTTTGATATCATGGCACTCATGATATGTCATACGAAAGCCTATCGATGGTTCTTTGTTGTTTCTTTAACATGTCCTTGTAGTGTCTTAAATTGGAAGCACCTCAATTTAATGATGGTTTAGCACCCATTTATTGTGATTTCATCATTCCTCCCATTTCTTATCCTTTCTCCTAGGAAAAATTGGGGTAGGACCCATTAGACCCTCCTTAGTGTTCCTATTCATGGCATATAGCTTGAGGTAGAATCTAATCACTTAGATCCTCCCTTTTCTTCATCCAATCACTTGTAATATATTTTCTACTCTGTAGTAGTCATATCTCAAATACTACACCTAGTTTCTAGGATTTAGGACCTATTTTGGGACCTCGAGGGAATCCCAAGGGTTCTAGCCCTAGTTAGAAGAGACTTAGTGTTAGATAACTAAGAAGGGGGTGCGATGGGGTAAATCAGTTATATCTAGTTATCCTATGGACCTATAAAACACTTTAGTACCAATTCAAACTTCATAAATATTCAAATCAATAACTTAGTAACCACATCAAACTTCTTTAATCAAACTTGTAAACCTTTTTGCTTCAAACTATTATCTCATTGTTCCCTACTATACCATGTGTCAAAGAAATCACTTAACATATACTGAGCTACAACATTAAGTAATTATGATGAAAATAGACTTTCAAGACAATAACATTCACACATTTTACAAAAATATTTAATGTGGAAACCCTGTAAAGGAAAAACCACCTGGGAACTAGCAACCCAAATAATTTCACTCTTTTGAAGTTAGCTCTATTAGGAGCAATCCTTGTTAAAGTTTTCATGCACATTTTTAGTGTGACCTTGTTAGAGAGTTTTCACCAAAGATCATCCAAACCTTATCACTCCTTAAAATTTCTAAAGAGTGGCCTTCTCTAAAGGACTTACAAACATTAATATTGGATCCTACCATATAGGATTTAAAAGAGCCAAGACCACTTGGTTAAGAGATTTTATCTACTAAAATGGTAAGGAAGTAACGGTGAAATGATTTTTTAGGTTTTAGCACTACCTTTCTTGTTCAGATCTCTATTTTTCCCTGTCTCTTCCTTATGATCTCTTACTGACTGGTTCACACACTTTCTCTTTCACTTAGCACTTCCTCTTGCTTTATCTTCTCAATTATTTTTTGCTTGGTTCATCTTCTATCTTCTTCAATCTGCATCAAAAAATAATTTTTTGATGTCTAATACTTGTTTCCTATTAGTGTCCAACACTTATTTATTTTCTAGGAAACATTTCTTGGTCATCATTATGACTGAGCAATCTAGAAGAATGCCGAACTACATAGACTTGTTTATATTTTCTACATGCCAAGCAAGTCAAAGGTTTTCGAGCACCCCAGTAGAGACCGAGATACTATACATGCCAATTAGAACATGTGGAGACCAAGAAATGTACACATAACTTATGTCAAGTGAGTCATTATATGTCAAGCTTATAGAAATTGAGAGATAGCATGAATGTTAACTGTGACCAAGCCTTAGAACATTCAATTGCCAAGTAAACTAGTTTTGGTATATGTGTTTGTAATGGCACAAACAATTATGTAAATCAGTTGGCCAACTTCTATACGACATTTATGGATTATAGAGACAACTAAGGAGATAATTACACATTGTGTCAGAAGGCATTAATCCCTAGAAAGGAAAATTAACCAATCAGAAAATCAGAAGGGTTAAATGGCAAAATAATGCATTCTAGATCATTGATTGTGATCTAGAACCTTCCATGATTATCTATTTAAGAAAAGATCTAACCCTAAATATTTATGGAAGCAAGGAGTATGAAGGTATGTGAAGAAAGATTGTGAATGTGTGAACAAGCTAAGGATGGAGTGAGGAAGGTTAAGTTTGTTAGAGAGATCAGATAGTGCAAGCTCGCAGTGAAGAGGAGATAGAGAAAATCAGATAAGGAGATTAGATAAAGATATTGAAGAGAGAAAATTTGTAACAAGCTTCATATAGAAAACTGAAGGATCAAGTACTGAGACATTCTAACTAGTGTATTAGGGAAAATCTCTTAATAGAGTGGTTTTAACAGACCTTTGTTAAATCTCCTAACAGAGTGCTTACTTCATTGTAAGTTCAAATCCTTTAATCAAGGTACACTTAATAGTCTTGTAATGCTTTTAACCTAGTAGACCCCTCATAGGGTAGAACATCGAAAGGGATCAAATTGTAGCCCTAATAGGAAAACTTTGCTGACGCAATAGTAAAGATTTGTGGGTGTCATCCCCACCCTAGTTTTACCTTCATCTTGGAGGGTTTTTAGGTTACCAAAATCTTTGTGTTATGAGTTTACATTTTCATGTTGATGGATGTTATGCTTAGATAGATTTCATTTTAGTTTTATAGTTCACAAGTTTATGATATCTGATATTAGATATGAGATGGATTAGGAGTGAATGTAGTTAATCTACTATTTTCTTTAAGAACTGAAAAGTTTTATATTCAGTATCTTGTTTCCCAATATGATTTCCAACAATTGATATCGGAGCTAATTTCTCTTGAAAAAAGTCTAACAACTTGAGAGTTCAGATCTTGGACATGGATGCTTACAAATTGTGAAAGATTATTGAGAATCAGATAATTGAGATCCAAATCATACTTTAATAAATTGATGCAACAAATGAAGAGTTAAGAAAATTCTTAAAATAAAGGAAAGATATGGCCATTTAGCAAAATGATACTCTATATAAGGAAGTTGATACCAAAGGATTGCTTAATTGTGAGAATTCCAATTAAAGTGATGCAACAATATATGACCTATTGGAGAAGAACAACATTCTGAGTGAGGAAGTCAAAAGATTAAAGAGAGAACATGAAATTCAATTAGTACAACTATGTGAAGTGATTGAACAAAAGAAGAAGGCTGAAGAAGGAAAGAACATGGGTGAAGAAGACAAAAGAAAAATGGCTACCAAACTTTAAGAAAGGACATTAGATGTGCAAAATCTTACAATCAGATAGACATGAGGAATCAGTTATTACTTACAAGTTAGGAGCTGAGAAGAAAGGACATGGAGATTACAAATCTGAGATCACAGAGTGATGCACTAAGCAATACGCTAATATCTAAGAAAGAACTTCTAGAAAGAATGAATAAACTAAGTGAAGCTATAAGATACTTTGAAGAACTGATGAGATCACCAAGGTCATCTAGTGATACTTCTATTTTAGGACATATCAAGCACTCTTCATCTACCGAGGTAGGAGAGTCATCCAAGAGTGGAGAGAAAATAAATATAAAACCTAAAGGCAAACCTACATGTCATCACTATGGAAAAGTAGGACACACAAAAAACATTTACAGAAGTAAGAATGGTAAGAAAAATCCTAA
Organism: Cupressus sempervirens; assembly: GCA_028749045.1. Classification (NCBI taxonomy): domain Eukaryota; kingdom Viridiplantae; phylum Streptophyta; class Pinopsida; order Cupressales; family Cupressaceae; genus Cupressus; species Cupressus sempervirens. The sequence continues at coordinate 713,110,412 of CM053792.1, forward strand.
ACCAAAGTTTACTGGGGATTCTTTTAATTGCAAGAAAAAAGGACATCAAGCACATGAATTTAGGTCAAAGACAAGTTGCAAGAAACAAGGACACCAAGCACATGAATGTAGGTCAAAGACAAGTGGTACACATATTACACCTAGATTTGAAGGACATTGATATATTTTCCAATAATATGCACATAGAGCTCAAGAATGCAAATCCAAAGCAAAATCCAACTTGACATCTAAAAGGCAAGCACAGGCACCTAAGTGAGGTAACTCTTACAATTGGGATTATAACATATGGTATAATTATCATTATTGTGGAGAATATGGACATTCTACAAAATTGTATTAAGATACATTTCAGAGGAAATTACAAGATATGATTGAATGGAAACCTCATTTGTTTTAATTGTCTCAAGGTTGGATATGTTAGTTAGAACTGCAAGACTTGAGCACCAGCACCAAGCAATGAACACATCAAAGGAAAAGGAAAAATTAACATGGAACAAACAAATAAGGAGATGAATCTTACTTGGAAAAAGATAGTAGAAGTTGGAGGTAGTGGATCAAGTGAAGCTGAGATCACCCAATCCAATTGATTCGGTGACCACACCACTTCCAACTAAGCAACAGAGGTATGTAAGGAACTATACACTTGAATGATATATTATACACTAGTTCCTAATGAGAGATGTGATTAAAAGTCCATATCATCATGAATCAAGATACACTAGGACATATCTGAGAGAAGAATTGGGCAATGAATCAATTACATTATCACCTATCGAGCATCAGTAATATTTCATGTATTGATTGAGCATTACAATATTGACTGAAAGTTTACATCAACCAAGCTAATGTGTTGGCCGAACTTAATGATATTGACCAACCTATGAAATAGTGATCAAGTATTTGAATGGAAATAAGTACGAACACAACATGTGAAGGTTGAGATAGTTGTTATGCACCTACTTAAGTATAACACATTTATTGCATACCTAAATTGATAGATTGAAGGTATATATCAAATTTTAATGTTCATTGGCTAGTTAGCTTAATACCTTAGTAACAAAGGAGTGGATATCCTTTCACATTGACTCCATGATTAGATAGAATCATGTATTTTCCTAAGAATAACATACTGGCTTCATTTTATTTTGTCAACCTGGGAGCGTAAGCTTGAGAGGGTGGCTGGAAAGTATATGCTATGGTTCCTCTTTAAGTCATTATAATTAAAATAGAAAGGGAATGTTGAAGGATAATTAAGTTAAGAATTGAAACAACATCTTATCTTAGAGCTTAGAGTAATGCTACAAATAGTAAATCTATCTATGCACCTATGTTGTAGGAACAATTCAATGATTATGTTGTCAATAGTTGTAGGAACAAAAAAAGTCTACCTTGCAAAGAAAAAAAAGAGGAAATGAAATCTATTCTAACAAAGCAGTTCACTCACCAAGTGGGCGTTCTTGGATGAGTGAACAGAAAAGACAATCAAAACAAAAGATCAAAACTTGAACTTTTTATTCTATTCATTCATAGTAAGAGATCACATCTGATTAAAAACTTCTTTCACACACTACTATTATGAAAATCAATCTATTCTATCTTTCCTCGTAAAAACTTCTTTCAAAGCTACAACTGGCATTATTTAAAGGAAAACTACAACAACTTCCTACTTCTATGATCACTCCATCAACTAGGATCAATTACAAATCCATAAAGTTTACAATAGAAATATCATTAACTACAATTTAACTCCTCCAAGAATATAGTAGGTTGAGGGAACTATATTCATGTGTTGCCATAATAGAAATCACACAATAATCTACTTGCTACGATGATTCATCAATTTAGTCAGCTTTGACTTAGCATTGAAATATTGACTTTGAATATGTGTGGCAAGTACCTACAAAACATTGAATGCATACAACTTCCACATACATATATATTTATTTCATCATCAATGTTAGAAAAGGTATAATGGTCAAACTATCACTCTTTGCAAATCCTATGGCTACAGGAAGGAATCCACCCAAACATAACATGGATGAGGACACATTTATCAGCATGCAATATTTCTTCATTATACCATAGAAGTCCATAGATTCAAGCAAACATAGCATATCTAAACTATTTATACTTCAATCTTCATGTCTTAACATATAGATAATATATTCATAAATACATAAGTTCCTTTGCTTAAACCATAGAGTCATAAAATGTTTCTGCAAGATAATTATCTAAGAACAAGATAAAAGGTTCCCAAAATAATGGCCTTTAGAGATTCATCATTCTCCCCAACTTATCTATTGTTGGTCTCTAGAAATCATGAAATTCCTAATCTGGGCCTGCACTCTCCATTCACTAGGTGACCTTTCTCCTTGCTCATTTTTCACATAATCAAAGTAACCATAATTTGTCTTGAGCCTCTTCCAGCAATGAACTTCAGTAGTCATGTCATGATCTTCTGCATTGTCATTTACTGCTAGTAGTGGCTGTAGGAGAACTAGGGGTTGATACCTTAATGCTAACCAATGTTTGCACTAATTTCTCCCCAAGTCAATATACCAAGGAATCCTAATTGTAGCAAAAGTTAAGTTTTGTGGAGAGTGGGGTTCTCTTATTTTTGGATCATGTGGCATTCTAATCCATCGTTGTCTTGAGGCAACAATTGCTATCTCAACATCTTGAGATGAGTGTTGTTCTCGATCTGTAAAGGCTCATTCTCTAACCGAACACACCTTACCAAGTCCTACAAGATTTCCCAAAATAGAAACCCAATCCAGATATGTCTATCTAGAATATTGAACTTTTGGTCTCATGAACAATGGTGCTATCATTTCACTCTCCCTGTAAGGTGCAACTTGATGTTCTCTACTTATTTCATTCTATATCCATGACATCACCGCTCTTAACTACAAATCCCCTACATATAGGACTCGGTTCCACTTTTTGTTATTAGGTAGTTCTAGATTATGAAGATATAATTCACACAATAAATTTTTCAAAGCCATGGGAACAAATTGAAATGCATCGTAAAACTCATGTGGGGTAGAGATAGAGGGATTAAGACCTTCCACAATTCTAGTCAATTTATAATTTGCAAATTGTTCTTTAAGAAATAAGGTATATACTAGCGATGGCGACCTATATTCCATCAATTCAGGAATCAATCTTGTGATCTACTCAATTCTTCTATTCATAACTTCTTTTTGATTTGAACTCTATTTCAATTGGTAACTCTAGTCATTAATAGCATTTTTAAACTTTTCTTTCTCCAATTTCCATTGAGCTCCCTCCCATAACAACTGTTGAAACAAATTAATTCCTATAGACAAAGGTGTAGGCAGATTGAGTGGCGACAATGGCTCCCAATTAAAGAGGTCTATCCATTTAGTTGCCAAATGGGGAGTTTTGTTGACACTCTATGGTGTGGAGCATTCTCCTTTTCTTATGACAACTATTCTCACCACATTTTCTTCCCTACTAGATACACTGGCTATTGTAGCCAATATGTCTAACTCTTCTTGATCTAGTTCTTTTATTACTTCCTTAATGATTTTGGGTCTAAATTCTAGATATTTCTCCAAAGGGAACACTACAAAATTTTCACCAATATCTTGCATATCATAGTTTTCCTCAAACTGCTCAGATATTTCAAGCTCACCAGACACCCTATCATTGTCAGTAAGCACATAGTCGACACTACATTCAACTTTAGACTGCAGATTCTAAAAATTCTATTCTTTTTCACTAAGTTCTTTTTGCTGCAATTTTTCCTCTAGAGAGGACTACTTTTCACATTAAAATACTCAAGGGTAATTATGGGAATAGAGGCTTCAGGAACCCTACTCTTGGAGAGTCTCTCATTTTTCCTTGTGGGTGGTGTTGACAAGCATGAAGGATTCTTCTGGTTCCTCTTGTTTATAGATATTTCCACCATAGGTGCTTCCGGAGGTCTTTCTAGATCTTCCTCCTCTTGAGAGTGTAGGGTTTCATTAAGGTTACTCTCCTCATCTAGTTTTCGTGCTAACCCTTTTGCTTTAGGTTCCAAAATTTTATCTTTGTCTTTCTCAATGAGAGACCTATTCTTAGTAGATGATGGGGCCTTAGGGTCAGTAGCAACTTCTACATTGTTGCTTCACTTTTTGGTAGCAATGGAGGATTCAAACCTGTAAATTATCTTCTTAGTCAGTTTGGAACTAGAGGGAGAGGCTTCAGGAGCATTTTCAAATCTAGGAACAACTTTACAGAAACTAGTGGATGTTCTTTCCCTACATCCAACACCCTGGCCTCTAGGGCCGACCAACCTAGGCTCTGTTTCTTTTAATTGCAAGAACTCCTCCCATGACCCAATTTCTTGCTTATTCAATTCCCTTTCTATGATTAATTTTATTAAGCAATGGTGAGAGATAGACTAATCCTTTCCCGATTGCACTAAAGAAGTTTGCTTCTTAACAATGTTAAGTAGGAAATTTGGAAGGTTTACCTATATGCATTCATGTCATAGGTGAGCTAAAATCTTGAAATGTAGGGCATGCAAGTATGTGTAGCATCCTTCACACGTAAAGTATTGGATGATAAACACTACTTTTTGAATAAACTCCATTGGCAAGGATAACCTAGAAGTTCCTTGTTTCTTATCAATGTCTAGTGGAGGGTCTTGGTGAACACTAAATTGTGCCCTAGCTATCCTTAGGTGAAACTCTTTCTCCTAATTTTTGCCTGTGAACTCAATTCTCAAGTCTTTAATTACTACAATGCCATCCTTTAAGTTGCTTAGGAATTGAAGAGCAACCTCTTCATCAAATCCTTTTAAACTAAGATAATAATCCAACCATCCCCTTCTTTCAAAAATTTCACAACTAACTACATCACCCAAAAGAACTCGATGATCAATTGGCTTGTTCCTCTATAGACCTCCACCCATGGTTGATTACAGTTAAATTGTGGCAAAAATCATGATGTTTTAGAGCTTGGCGAATCTAAGTTTGTAATATTATGACACTGGCATTAGTTAATTCAGAAAAAATGACATGTACTTGGAGATTTTAATGCACAATATCTTATAATATTCTTCTTGCATCAAATTTCATGATTTTTTCTCGTGTATAGGTCTGTCACCCAAAAACGTTGTAAATTATCATTAAAAGTTAAGTAACTGCTTTTAATGTCCTTAATTTCATAATGATGCAATCACAAAAGGACAAGTCATCAACACGTGACATTAAGAATGCTATTATTTCTAAGAACTTTTGAAGTTACATGCGGTTTGAAATTGATTTGAAAGCAAATACTAAATATTTCCCTCCCCCCAACTAAGACAAGGCATGGTCCCACCAAGCCAAGATATGCAAGAGTGAATAATTATAAACAATACCAAATCTTAACAAAGCATGAATACAATAAAATAAAATACATGCAAAGTTATGTGGTAGGTACCTAGCAACTGTTGTAGGAAAGATGTTCTTGGAAAGATCATCAAAATTGACAGAGTGATGGGATAGAATGGTTAGATGGGAGAGAGAGAAGGTGAAGTGGAGTAAATGTAAAGAAAGTACTTTCAAGAAAGTTTTTATTATGAATGCCTTGAACAAGGTCAAGAAGTATTAGGAGTCAGGGTAGGAGACCCAGACTCCTTGACTACAGGAACAAAAACATCCTCATTGTGCTGAAATTGCTGTAGGAACTCTTCACGGCTAACTAGTTTATTGTAAAGCTTGAGGCAATACCCATTGACAAGTAATTTGAAGTGGATAGGATCAATGGTAGATAGCTGAACTACACCATTTGGAAATATGGCAACAATCTCATATGGTCCTAACTAGTGTGTTTTGAATTTTCCTGGATTATGTTGGTACTTTGAGTCATAAAGAAGTTTCCAATCTCCTAGAATAAACATTTTTTGTTTGATAAACATATCATGCCACTGTTTTCTCTTGTGTTGAATGAGCTCAGTATTGTTCAATGAAAATTTCCTCCATTCATGAAGATCATTTAAACTCGAGATTCGGTCCTATTGTGCAATAGTGATTTCTATCCCAAGCTCCAAGATGGTTCTCAATGTTTTATATTCAAATTCTATAAGCATTACTACTGACATACCATAGACAAGCTCAAAGAGAGTAAAACTAGTTGTGGACTTCCAAGTGGTTCTATAAGCCCATAGAGCTTTAGGAAGGCATAACAAAGGATTGGGCATCCTTTCACATTGACTCCATGATTAGATAGAATCATGTGTTTTCCTAAGAATAACATACTGACTTCATTTTATTTTGTCAACCTGGGAGCATAAGGTTGAGAGGGTGGCTGCAAAGTATATGCTTTGATTCCTCTTTAATTCATTACAACTAAAACAGAAAGGGAATGCTAAAGAAAACTTAAGCTAACAACTGAAATGACATCCTATCTTACAATTTAGAGTAATGCTACAAATAGTAAATCTATCTATGCACCTATGTTGTAGCAACAGTTTAATTATTTTGTTATCAATGGCTACAGGAACAACAAAAGTATACCTTGCAAAGAAACAAACAAGGAAATGAAATCAATTCTAACAAAGCAGTTCACTCACTAAGTGGGCCCCCCTGGATGAGTGAAGAGAAAAGATAATCAAGGTAGAAGATGGAACATTGAACTTTGTATTCTATTCATTCATAGTAAGAGATTACATCTGATTAAAAAAATCTTTCACATACTGCTGTTATGAAAATTGATCTTTTCTATCTTTCTCAAAAAAAACTTCTTTCAAAGCTACAATAGGCATTATTTAAAGGAAAACTACAAAAACTTCCTACTTCTATGATCACTCCATCAATGAGGATCAATTACAGATTCATAAAGTTTACAACAGAAATATCATTAACTATGATTTAACTCTTGCAAGAATATAGCAGGTTGAGGGAACTATAGTTGTGCGCTGCCATAACAGAAATCACACAATAATATGCTTGTTGCAGTGATTTATCAATCTGGTTGGCTTTGACTTAGCATTGAAATATTGACTTTGAATATGCACGACAAGTACCTACAAAATATTGAATGCATACAACTTCAACATACATATATATTTATTTCATCATCAATGTTAGAAAAGGTATAATGTTCAAACTATCACTCTTTGCAAATCCTATGGCTATAGGAAGGAATCTACCCAAACATAGCATGGATGAGGAAACATTTATGAGCATGTAATATTTTTTCATTATACCATAGAAGTCCATAGATTCAAGCAAACATAGCATATCTAAACTATCTATACTTCAATCTTCATGTCTTAACATATAGATAATATGTTCATAAAAACATAAGTTCCTTTGCTTAAACCATAGAGTCATAAAATATTTCTGCAAGATAATTGTCTAAGAATAAGATAAAAGGTTCCCAAAATTATGGCCTTTTAGAGGCTCATCATTCATTTTCATTTACCAAGAAATTTCAATGCATTCAGGTGATGTAAAGGTGATCAAAGCAATTTTAGCAAAAGAACAAGAAAATTATAGTGTGCCATCGACAAGATTTGAGAAATTAAGTAAGGTTGGTTCTATAGTGTCGAGTTAAGTTGATTTCAAAATTGTTGAAGTGAAGTTGTTTAGACCCTAGTTTCAAAAAAGGCATCCACTACAACTGCATTTGGGAAAGAAATATTGAAGGAGAGTAATGCACAAATTATGATGAATGATCAATGTCCTCCACCAAAATTCATGACATACCCTATCATTGTGATGACTAGAGGTGCATCTAGCACCGTGTCATCGATTCCATCAAGAGTATTGATGGTTCACGATGTATTTTAATGATATCAATTATGGTAGACACATATTTCACCTATGCTTAGGTATTGTTACTAAGGGTTGCATGGATGAGGCTCATGCAATATGAATTTAGTATAGACAAAGTCATTGTAGCAATCACATACATTGTTATCTCAGGAGATAGACAAGAATGTTGAACCCTTCAACAATTATGAGTCTACCAAGATTAAAATGCTAATGCAAACAAAAGTGCCCAAGATGGATAGAAAATGAAAGAAGATTATAGAAGATCTTGAGGAAAAGCTTTGCATAGGAAAAATCCATATAACTGAGGACAAAGGTGAGGATGAAGAATTTGGTGAAGCATAAGACAAGGAATCAAAAGGCAAAGAGCTAGTTGTTGCCGAGCCCAAGGCAAAAAAGAAAGAAAGTTATAATTGTTGATCCTAAGGTGAAGGAGGATTTGAAGAGAAATGTGAAGAAAATAGTCACACCTCCTAAACCTCAATAGAAGAGGAGGATAATTACCATATCCAAGGTAGCTTAGCCCTTATTTGCTAAGATAAAAAGAAGCCCAACAAATAGGAAACAGGCTAAAGGAGCCAAGCAAACCCTATGAAAGAGGTCGAGAAGAAAACTAGTTGTTATGCCTGACTAAGAGGAGGAAGATGAAGAAGGAACCAAGTTTGATGATTTGAGAAAACTTCAAATTGTACATAGACTGCCTCCAATAATGTTTGATCATGTATGTGAAAATATTATAAATCTAGTTGGCATAGAAGGAATTAATTAGATTAATTATGATTCTTTAAATATAGATGATCAAGAAAAGATTAAGAGGGAAATGTTGGATATGATGATAAAATTTATATATACACCTTTAGAATTAGGTGAAGATATGCCTAAAGATTTGTATGATAAACTTGATGCTAAATGAAAGTGGGCATTATCCACTGAAAGACGGATAGGAGAGACAACATTAGCATAAATAATACATGATTTAGGGAAGACACATATGTTTATTGCCCTAAAAGATTTTGTAAAGAAATTTGTACCTAAAGAGAGGGCGTACAAAAGTTTAAAAAATGAAGATGATGACATTGAGAAGGAGAACACTGTAATATTGAAGAAAGTATTTGGCTTGCTCGTTCCATCGATTGATGAAGAAAAGGAGGAAGAGGGTAGTGATGATGTAGAATTACAAGATGATGATGAACTTGATAAATTAGAAGAATAAGTGAGAAGGTTGGTAGAGAGAAGAAAAGAATAGGATGTTGTCACTATAGAGGATATTCATGATTCATCACCACATAATCAAAATATATCAACTGAGGAAGACTTGAAAAATGCTGAAACAGATACCTCAGATGCCTCTCTTCCATGCACCAATCCAATTTTGTTATAGGTACAAGACTATCTAAGGATTGAAACTGCACCAACTAATGGTTTTCAAGCTACATCAGCTACAGTTATTCCTAACATGAGTGCTAAGCAACAAGACAAGGCCATTATTATGCTTACACAATTTACACATCATTGATGGTTAAGTAGATAAGAAAAGGGTAGAAGATCAATATGAACAAGATACCACATAAAGATAGAGTTGGTAGAGCCTAAGAAACCTAATGAGCAAGAGCCTATCCAAGCTCTCATTCAACTATCGAGTGCCATTCCTATTGATAAATTAACTATTACACCTATTCAATAGGTGACATCAACTACACCTGGACTGAGTACAAAGAGGAAACAATTGCAGATATCACTACCTAGTGATAGTACCCTTAGTCATAGTCATTGGCACATAAGAGTGACACACCAAAGATATCAGTTAGTTTAGATGAGGTCATCACACTTCCTAAATATGACCTAGACAATATGACACTAGAACAAATGCAAAATTTATAGATTTGCTGAGTTGCAAGACAAAGCAAGATCAACTAAAGAGGGAGTACAAGAAAAAGAAGGTACTACATGACATTAAGGACAATTTTGTTGATTCTTTTGGCATTCATGATGTAAATGTGCAACATCCAGTTTTGGATCAATTAGTGTAAATAGTTGATAAAGTACACAATGAGGATGCAGAGACTAGTGAAAAATTGCTAAGATGGTCTGAGAAGCGGTTTGAACACAAAGTTTTGGAGAAAGTCTCAACTGAATCAGGTAGGTTGAGCTTTCTAACCTTACCACTACTTTGGAAGGAAACTTGACAATCATTCATTCTTTGTATATGAAACTTTGTGATGTTGATTTCTTCACCATGGAGAATCAACACTCTATTGATCAAATACCGGTAGACATGAAGGCTTGTACACCATTTCATTGGGTAAGAATGCAAGTACAAGCTCACATTCATACAATAAGTTGACATTTGATTAGGGAAGATGAGCTGAATTGATGGCTAGAGACAGTAGCATTAAAAATAAATTAATTCTCATTAAATTCATGCTACTACCTCATTTGGTAATAATTCAAAGAGAGTTATTTGTAGCACACAATTTAATAAAGAGAGATCTATACCTCTCAACAACAAATAACTTAATTGATTTAGCTGCCTAGCTAGATTTCCAAATTTAGTTTATGGAATCAATATGCACTAGATGGAATAAAAGATTGGAGGTGATTTTAGCAAATCAAAAAACATTTTTGGACAAGTATAAGTTGACCCTTGAAAACTGGAAGCCTTAAAGTGACAAAAAAATGGGAAATTATCATGAAAGGGGTAATATTCATGGCATTCAATCATACACAAAAGAAGTCAAGAAAATTAGATGAGTCAACATCAAAGTTCACAGACATGTATATATATTGTATAGCAGAATCAAGTTTTTGAAGACCGAATAACAGTCTTAGGGGGATTACTATTTTTTATATCAATTTTTTGATATTTTGAAATTCTAATGAATTGCTAAGTCATGAAAAAGTGTTTTTTCCACTAATGTCAAAGGGGGAGATTGTTGATCTCTAAGCCTTGTTGCCTATTAGTGTCGAACACTTAGTCATTTTCTAGGTATCGTTGGTCAATCATCACTGTGACCAAGCCATCCAGAGAAGGCTAAGATACATGGACTTGTTTATATTTTCTACATGTTGACAAAGTCAAAGGTTGTTGAGCACCCCAATAGAGACCGAGCTACTATACATGTCGAGTAAAATGTGTGTAGACCAATAAATGTACAAATAACTTATGCTGAGTGAGTTAGTATATGTCAAGCCTATTGAAGTTGAGAGACAACAGTTTTGGTATCTGTGTTTGTAATGGCACAAACACTTATGTAAGTCATTTTGGCCAACTTTTATATGACATTTATGTATTATAGAGGCAACTAAGGAACTAATTATGCATTTTGTCAAAAGGCATTAATCCCTAGAAAGGAATATTAACCAATTAGAAGATTAGAAGAGTTAAACAGAAAAATAATGCATTATAGATCATTGGTTGTGATCTATAACCCTCCATGATTGTCTATTTAAGAAGGGATCTAACCCTAAATATTTATGGAAGTGAGAAGAAGTATGAAGATATGTGAAGGAAGATTGTGAATGTGTGAACAAGCTAAGGATAGAGTAAGGAAGGCTAAGTTTGTTAAAGAGATCATACAATGCAACCTAGCAGTGAAGAGTAGAATATAGAAAATTAGATAAGGAGTTTAGATTAAGATATTGAAGAGAGAAGAGTTATAATAATCTTCATAGAGAAAACTGAAGGACCACATACTACGACATTCTAACTAGTGTATCATAGAAAATCTCTTAACAGAGTGGTTTTAATAGACCTTGTTAAATCTCCTAACAGAGTGCTTATTTCATTGTAAGTTTAAATTCTTTAATCAAGGTAGACTTAATAATCTTGTAATGATTTCAACTAAGCAGACCCTTCATAGGGTAGATAATCAGAAGTGATCAAATTGTAGCCCTAAAAGATGAACTTTTTTGTTGTGGTAGTAAAGATTTGTGGATGTCATCCCTACCCTAGTTTTACCTTCACCTTGGAGAGTTTCTAGTTTACCAAAATCTTTGTGTTATGAGTTTACATTTTTGTGTTGATGGTTGTTATGCTTAGATAGATTTTATTTCAATTTCATAGTTCATGAGTTTATGATATCTGATATAAGATATGAGATGGATTAGGAGTGAATACTGTTAATCTATTACTTTGGTCAAGAATTGACAAGTTTTATAGATCCTAATTTAACCCGCCACCCCCCACCCCCCCCCAAGTATCTTGTTTCTCGATTTGACTTCCAACATAATTATCCAATGATCAACACATAATAAACAACAAAAATAATCTTGTTGTTCTCCTTAAATAGCTAACTTCCACCCTTCCAAAATCTTCCATATTTTGTTGCCTAACCACAATCGTAAATCATAAATTCATTGCATTTATTCAATTAGAAACTAGACTTCCTTCTTGAAGTTTGTGCTCCATTTTAGATTTTTTTAATTCTCCTTTGTTAGATCTTCTTTGAATTATTTCAGTTGTTGATCTCATAACAAACTTCATCCTTATCTTTTTTACTTCTTGAATATTCTTGATTTTTATCAAAAGTCGGCCTCATATTAAATGTTTTCTTAACTTGTTCTTCTTGTTCAATATCAGTGAACACTAAAAATTTACTTGTACAATACATCACTTAGTTAACATTGAAATTAATCAGTTAAAAATAAACTTTAACACTTCTTTTCTAGGCATTGCATGACAACTATAGTAACTTGGTTAATACCATGTTCCTTTACTCACTGTATAGTTCAGTTGGTGTAACTTGAATATATATGATCTTCAACATTACATGATTGTAAAATGATCAAATAAATATTACACTATTAGGATTTAACTCATTCAAGTGCCCATTGAATACCATAATTATCATCACTCTAACTTGTCATAGTTTCAAATCCTCTTCATCAATATAATCCTCTTAATCAATCAAATTATATGACACTCTACTAAATTAGAATAATGTATTACCAGTTAAGGCTTATACATCAATAATAATATAAAAACTAATATGACTCTTTCACATACATTAACATCAATACCAGTTGGGGATAAAAATCTCCCCCTTTGGCATTAATGGCAACACATAAACATAAGATTTTACATTACAAAACATTAAAACACAAGATAATCAAATGTATGCATTGAAAACAATACAACTTATTCAACTCTCTGACTTCATTCAAGTTCTTTGCAACATATTCAACTTCAAATTCACTTGGTCTGTAACTTCTACTCTAGAAAATCCAATTTTAATCAAGTATGAATGCAACCTTTCTCCATTCTCTTAGTGCTTTTTTCAGCCCATTCAACACTTTGTTAAGTTTCTAAACTATGTGTTTTTTATTATGTTCAAAAAATTCTTTTGGTTGTTCTATGTACACTTCTTCAAGTATTCTATTCAGAAATGGTGAATTAGCATCCATTTGATGTACCTTAAATGTCTTCCAAGTAGCATAAGAAAAAAAAGTTCTAACTCCTTCCAATCTTGCAATAGGGGAAAAAGTCTCACCATAGTCAATACCTTCTTCTTGGGCGTAACCTTTGCAAACTAATCTTGCCTTGTTCCTCACAACTTTACCATTTTCATTCAGCTTGTTTCTAAAAATTCATTTTGTTCCTATTACATTCTTATCAATTGGTCTCCATACCAGTGTCCATGTGTTGTTTTTCTTAATCTGATCAATCTCTTCATTAATGGTATTTATCCAATCTTCATTATCAAGTGCAACTTTAACAATTCTTGGTTCAAATTCAATAATTAAATAGGTAGTATCTTTCAAGTTACTTCTTTTCATCATGCTAACACTTTTATCTCCAATGATTTGTTCAGGTGAGTGGTTCTTCCTCACATATTTTGCTAGAGTAGGCTCAATTTTCTAATTTTCAGCATTATCTTCACTCAGTTAGGCTTCTCCATCTTGTTTAGGTTGTACTATCTATGACTTAGGTACTATTGGCTAGCACTCAGTGGCTTTCTAATATTTCTTGGGCATTACTCCAGAAGAATCTTAATAGACATATACAAATTTATTGTAATCATTTGGTTCTTTTTGCTTTCCTCATCATTCTTGTCTGCAAACTCATCAATTCTTACATTTTCACTTTCAAACATTATGTTAGTAGCTTTGTTCAAAGATTTATATACCTTTCTCTTAGAAAAATATCCAAGGAAATACCATCATCACCTTTTGAATCAAATTTATCATTCCTTACATCTTTATGAATATAGCATCTACTTCCAAATATCTTGAAATAACTCACATTAGGTGTATGCCCATACCAGAGTTCATAAGGTGTCTTGCTTGTTCCTTTTTCAGTTGAACTTGAGTGAGAGTGTAGACTGCAATGCTAGTAGCTTCTCTCTAGAACATTTGAGAAATTCTTTTTTCAATCAATAGTGTTCTTACAAAGTCAACAATTGATATATTCCTCTATTTAACAATCTCATTTAATTGCGGTGTTCCTAGTACTAACAAATATCTCTTAATATCATGCTCAACACAAAAGTTAGTAAATTCAATAGACATGAACTCACCACCTCTATTAGATCTCAAACATTTTATCTATTTACCAATTTCATTTTCAACTCTATGTTTATACCATTTGAACATATCAAAAGCATGTAACTTTAACTTCACAAACATGACAATCATCATCCTAGAATAATCATCAATAAAAAATATGAAATATTTGTCACCATAATGAATTTTTACTCTCATTGATCCACATAAATCTGTTAGAAGCAATAGTCCACCAAGATAACTGAGAGTAGGGGGGTGGGGGGTGAATTAGTTATCAGATAATTACAAATTTTATCTTCTTTAAACAAACTTAACCCTTCAACCAAATAAAATAACAACCATAATAAAATGCACATATACAATTGCACCATATATGTTGACTAGGGAAACCCTTGATCAGAGGGAAAACCTCGGTGGGAATGATGCCCACAAGATGATGTACTAATATAAATATTCCTTATTAGAGGATGGACCCTATTAGGAGTCTATTACAACATTTAGTACATAGAGTCCTTGTTAGGAGACTTTGAATCTATGTTAAGAGATTCTAACCCTGTTAGGAGTTGTGCCAATCCTGTTAGGAGTTGTAGTATAATGTATGCAAGATGAGCCCACTACCCAAACATGCAATTTCAACTACAAGAAGAGCTCACTGCTCAAACAAGTAATTTATTGTTATGTTCCTCTTTATTCTATCCTGTCAATCAGACCAATCACTGTCAAACCTTGTAGACTAGGTCACGACTCTTGGATCCAAATATCAAACCTTGGATCACTTAGCAAAAATTTGGCAATGAAGTTTCCTTCACTTCCACACTCTCTACTCAACTTTGCATTCTGCTCTTACTGTTGCTTATCAATTATTCTAATTCACACTTATGACAAAGGAAAATATCCTTCCTTTATACTAAGTCCTCAAAATAATTCCCTGAGTTGCCTGTTAGACCTTCTCAATTAATTATTATAGGACCACATTAAGAACACGTTACACTTAGCAATAACATAAATCTTTTGCCTTGCAACTTGAATAAATTTTTGTACACAAAATATTATGATGAGAGAACTTAGCCACATCATCACCAATATGTTTTCTCCACATCCTCAACCTCAATCCTTTGAATATCAACTCTGCTAAGAGATATGACAAGTTTAAACTCTATCTCAGAATAGAGATCACCAAAACTTATATGACTTCTTCTAGATTTATCCTTTCTTCTTCTAATGTTAACTGCATATACCAAATACTCAAAAAGTATCTCCCATAACCTCAGGTTTTTAGAACACTCAACTAGTCATTCATACCAACTTGATCTTTCCATCATTCTTTTGTCAGATAGCACATAAAACTGCTATGTTGACATCAATGACAAACTTAGTCATGAATGTAACATATCATCATAGTAACGTATATACAATACTCCCCCATAGGAATATCATCAGCATTCATGCTTCCAACCAATCTTCTAACAATCTCCCCCTTTGGCATTGATGGCAACATAGATGAAAAACATCTAGTTCTAGGAATACCAATAAAAGATTGTTAAACTTCAAATCCTCTTCATCAATCATTATCCCCCATTGATATATCTCAATGTGCTTTCTGCCAAATGTCATTCCATGCTGTGCATACTATACTCATGTCGAACATCTTCCTCGGCATAATGTTTTTCATGCAATATTCCCCCCCATTGAAATCAATGTCAAAGGTTTTAGCGACCAACATCTCTACATTAGACTCTGCAACAACTAATACTTAGTAGCTTGAGTGTCAAAAGACACTGTTAAAAACAACATCCAACAAGAGTCCTCGATGACTCTGTCCATCACAAATACTCCCCCATACAGGAAGGATCAAAATTCAGTCCAGACAACAATGGTGCTTTGTTACACTGGATTGATGCACTCTTGCATCTTCTACTCTGATGTGGGAAGGGGCATAACCCCTAGCATACCTCGCAAATACTCAAAAGTCTCTTTGGGAAGAGGCTTAGTGAATATATCTGCAATATGCTCTTTAGTGCTCACATACTCCAATCTAATTTCATTTTCTACAACTTCCTCTCTCAACATTTGACACTTAATAGAAATGTTCTTAGTCCTCGAATGCAACACTGGATTCTTAGACATATTTACCGTGCTTGTGTTGTCACAATGTATGACAATAGGTTCATTGATTTCTATCCTTATATCCTTTAACATATGCTTCATCCAAATGACGTGATTGCAATAATTTGTTGCTATAACATTCTCTACTTCTGTTGTACTTTGTGATGTACAATCTTGCTTCTTGCTTAATGAAGAAACCAATCTTCCTCCAAGAAAAAAGGCTCCACCACTGGTGCTTTTTCTACCATCCATACTGCCTGCCCAATTTGTATCAATATAAGCACTTAGGGTGAAATCATTAGATCTGTCATACCATAATCTAAACTTAGATGTTCTCTTCAGAAATCTAAATATCCTTTTGACTGTTGCATAATGTGCTTCTCTAGGATCAGCTTGGAATTGTGCAACAATTTCAATTGCATTTTCTATATCTGGCCTTGTGTGAGTCAGATATTGCAATCCTCTGATCATAGATTTGTACTTCTTCTACTCAATAGTAGGTGGTTCATCCTTTGTAGACAACTTGTGTTTGGTTACCATAAGTGTTCCAATGAGTTTGCATGTTTCCAAAGCAAACCATTTTAGTAAATCCTTCAAGTACTTAGTCTGAGAAATAATGATTCCTTCTTTATTCTGTATAATCCACAATCCTAGGAAATATTTCATCTCTCCTATCATACTGATTTCAAATTCTGTCTTCATCTTTTCTGCAAACTTCTCACTTTCTTCATCATTTCCTCCAAATATGATGCCATCAACAAATATTACCAAAATCATCAAACCATCACCAATTTCTTTCCAATAGAGATTACTATCTGCCATACCTTTGCTATATCCAAGCTTGGTCAAATGTTTGTCCAACCTTGCATACCAAGTTCTAAGTGCTTGCTTCAATCCATACAATGCTTTCCTTAATCTGCATACTATGTCCCTGTCATCTATCAAAGGACATCCTTCAAGCTACTCAATGTATACTTCTTCTTCAAGTTCTCCATTCAGAAATGCTAACTTGACATCCATTTGATATACTTTGAATTTCTTCTATGTTGCATAGGCTAAGAATAATCTTACTACTTCTATTTTAGGCACTGGAGCATAAGTATCCTCATAATCTATCCCTTCTTGCTATGAATAACCTTTACATAGCAATTTTGCTTTGTTCCTTACAACTTCTCCTTGCTCATTCATCTTGTTTGTGAATACCCATTTAGTTCCTATCACATTCTTGTCTGCTGGTCTAGGGACCAATTCCCATGTCTCATTCTTTACTATCTGATCCAATTCCTCTTTCATGGCTTGTTTCCAATAATCATCTTTACATGCTTCATCTACATTCTTAGGCTCAATTTGAGATATCAAGCATAGTTCTTCATTGACTCTGCTTCTTGTCATCACACCTTTGTCTTTTCTTCCAAGCTTTCTTCCAACCTTGGCTCTCCTTCATTCTACAAATCATTGTTAGTCTCAAGAAGTACCTCATCATTCCTTGGCTTAGTAACAACATCATCATCTAAATTGTAATCAACTATTCTCTCTTGTATTATGAATTTCTCATCAATTCTCACGTTTGCACTTTCCACAATAGTCTTAGTTCTCTAATTATAACATCTATAAGCCTTGCTTTTCAATGATTAACCAAGAAACATACCTTCATCACTTCTATCATCAAACTTACTAATATCATCATCTCTTTTGATATAAAACTTACTCCCAAAGATTCTGAAATATTTAACTGTAGGTGAGTGACCAAACCATAGTTCATAAGGAGTCTTGTTTGTGTCTTTCCTGACTTGCACTTTGTTCATAGTGTAGACTATTTTATTCACAACTTCTCTCCAAAACATTTTGGATACATCATTCTCTACTAAAATAGCTCTTGCTGCTTCTATTACTAACCTATTTCTTCTTTCTACAATGCCATCAAGAGTCCTCAACTCAACTCTTTCTTTTGCTCTAGGATCAAATCTTTGCTCTTCAATTTGATTTCCATTATGCAAATCATTGCTAATGAGAACTTCCACATTTTCATGGTTAGCCTTAGGATCAACATACTTACCAAATCTATCTCTTCTGCTACTTCCTTTTCCCTAATTAATTGAAGCTCATTATCACAATCTTTCAAGAATCTTGCCATACTTGCTTTAAATTCTTCATCTTCATCAGAAAGAAAACTCTTTCTAGATTTCCTTATTCTCTTATTAGGATATGTAGATGCATAATGACCAAACTCATTACATATCCAACAAGAAAAAATTTCCATACCTTCTGGTTCTTTCTTCATAAGCAAATCAATACCTTCCTTGATCTTCATGTCTTCCTCAGATTTGGATCTATCTTTATGTATGCCTCTATCTAGAAACTCAATGCTCAATTCTGTACATAATTATGATCTCTTATCAAGAAGCTCCATCTTCTAGGTGTCAAAATTTCCTCCACCATATTTAGGATTTTATTTTCTAAAATAACTCACCAATGATCTCCCAAAGTTGTTAAACTTTATCTTCAAGGACTTAATGCTCTAATACCAAATTTTACAAACAATAGTCCACCAAGATAACTGAGGGAAGGAGGGGGGGGGGGGGAGGGTGAATCAGTTATCAAATAGTTAAAAGATTAATCTTCTTTAAACAAACTTAACCATTCAACCAAAGTAAACAACCATAATATAATGCACATAGACAATTGTACTAGATATGTTGACTAGGGAAACCCTTGATCATAGGGAAAAACTCGGTGGGAATGATGCCCACAAGATGATGTATTGATATAAATATTCCTTGTTAGATGACAAACTCTGTTAGAAGTCTATTAAAAAATTTAGTACATAGAGTCCCTATTAGGAGTTGTAGTACAATGTATGCAAGATGAGATCACTGCGCAAACATGCAATTTCAACTACAAGAAGAGCTCATTGCTCAAACAAGTAGTTTACTATTATATTCCTCTTTCCTATGTCTTGTCAACCAAACCAATCACTATGAAACCTTGTAGACCACATCACGACCCTCAGATCCAAATATCAAATATCAGATCACTCAGCAAAACTTTGGCAATGAAGTTTCCGTCACTTTTGCACTACTCTGCTTAGCTTCGCATTTCACTCTTACTGCTACTTATCAACTATTCCAATCCACACTTATGATAAAGGAAAATATCCTTCCTTATACCAAGTCCTTAAAACAATTCCTTGAGTCAACTATTAGACCTTCTTAATTAATTATCATAAGACCACATTAAGAACACGTTACACTTAGTGATAACATAAATCTTCAGCCTTGCAACTTGAATAACTTTCTGTACATGCAATATTATGATGAACGAACTTAGCTACATCATCACTAATATGTTTTCTCCATGTCCTCAACCTTGATCCTCAAAACATCAACTCTGCTAAGAGAGATAACAAGTTTACTAGAACATGCCTTTGTAAACTCTATCTCAGAACTGACATCACCAAAACTTACATATATTGTTCTTGACTTATCCTTTCTTCTTTCAACATTAACTACATATACCAAATATCAAAAGTACCTTTGATAACCTTAGGTAGTTAGAACACTCAACTAGCCACCCATACCAACTTGATCTTTCCATTGTTCCATTGTTCTTCTGTCAGAGACCACAAAAAATTGATATGTTGACATCAATGACAAACTTAGTCATGAATGTAGCATATCATCATAGTAACATATCTACAATACTCCCCCATAGGAATATCATCAACATTCATGCTTCCAACCAATCTTCTAACAAAATCTATATGCACAAATTCCAGAATGTCATTAGAAGTATGTGTCTTCCTTGAAAAAATTGACTTGGTTATCTTACCAAGATGACATTGTTTTCACTTATCATTCTTAGGTTTATGAAAATTCGGTAAGCCTCTAGCTCTTTTCTTTTTACCGACATGACCATATTCTCAAAATTGACATGACATAGCCTCTTATGCCACAACTACACATCTTCAACTTTTGCAAACAGACATATATCAATTGTAGGACCTAGGTAGAACAAATTACCTCATATTTTCTCTCCAATGCTAATTAGATTTTGATGCAGGAGCATCTTGCATGGGAAAATTATTGAAAAAAAAAACAAAAAATAAAAAAAAATTAAAAAAATTTCTGGAGGAGAGGGAAAGTGATGAAAATTAGAGGAGGAATAATAAAAAATAAAAAGGAGAAAAGAAAGGAAAAGGAGATTTCTATTTTCGAGGTGCATAGGTGGCATAATAGAAAAAAATAAAAATAAATGGTTGTCATTCCATTTATCGAGGTGTGTGGGAAGAATTCTAGAAAGTTATGAAAATTGTAGAAAGTTGTGGATATTGTAAAAGGTTATGGAAGTTGTAGAAGGTTGTGGAGGAATTCTAGAAGGTTGTGGATAAGTCATGTATTGGGTGGTAAGTGCCTATTTAAGCAAGGCATATGAGCATTTCTAATCAAACTCGAGAAGAAGGTGAAAGCTCAAGGAGAAGCTTGAGAAGTGGAAGCTTGAGGAGTAGAAGCTTGAGAAGGAGAAGCTTGAGAAGGAGTAGATCGGGAAGTAGAAGCTTTGGAAGGAAAACTTGGAAAGGTGAAAGTTGTGGAAGGTGAAGCTTGAAAAGCTTGGAAGGCTTCAAGGTGTGAAAGAGAAGGAGGAAGTGAAGAGTGATTTTTCTTGAGTTTGTGTACTGTGAGGCAGTTTACAGAAGGATTGTGATGGAGTTGTGAGTGTGTAGATAGAGCGCCGAATGTGAGGCAATTTACACTTGGATCTTGGATAAGGTTGGAGAAGAGCTAGTGGCTGCGGTTTAGAAACAAGGAGGTTTCTTGGTGGCTTGCGAGCACAAGTTGAGATCTCAGAGGTTTCTACTAGAGTGTGGATCTAGACTAGCTTGGGCTTGGATTGGATCTTAAGAGATCTAGCAGAAATGTTATTGTAATTGCTATTGAATTTTCAATAAAATTGTTTGCAACATTTTGTCATCTCTTGTCTTCATATTGTGGCATTTCTTGGTTGTGATTTGGTAAGGGTTGTGTGGCCCTTCGTCAGTGGTATCAGATCAGTCCTTCATCATCATAGGTCTTGGATTTCTTGTTCTAAAATGCCAGCTTGTGACCTATATTATTCAACTAAGAAACACTCAACATATTATTTTTTTGTCCCTACACTCAATATGTATCATCATATATGATTTTATCATTTAACATCAATGAACCTCTACCTTTTATTGGACATGAAACATCATTCCCTAGTTTAATAGATCCACCATCATATTCTGCAAGTTTATCAAACTTACTAATGTCTCTAGTCATGTGATGTGAACATCCATCATCAATGATCCATGTGTCATTCTTACTAAGATTTTAAATAAGAGATTTTGCATTCTCATACCTTTGCTCATTAGGGTCTTCTTTAACTTCAATATATACCACTTCTATTCCTTCTTTCTCATCTTCAGTGTCTGACTCAATGTGCTCTTCTTCAACAATATAGTATGATTTCTTCCATTTGTCATTATAGTATTTTTTCTTTATGTATTTGTGATTCTTCTTATCATTTCTATCACTCCTCCTCTTGTTATGATGCCTAGAAGCAATATGACCTACCTCATTACATTTAAGGCATAATAGAGGTAATTTACCTTCACCTCTCTGTAACCTCCTCGCAAACAATGCTTCAATCTCATCCATGTCATCCTCTAATTCTAACTCACTTTCATCTTTACTATTATTTTCTTTCTTTGAACTACCAATGGTTAGTGAACTATTGAAAGCATTATCAATTGTTCCTACAATTATCAAAGTTAATTCAAATGTAGTCAAATGACCAACTAAACCATCAAGTTCGTGATCACTACTACACATAGCTCTGAATTCCTAAATTGCAAATAGTCTTATAACATAAATAGGTAAAAGTGTTCTTAGAACTATACTTACAAATTCTTCATTGTTGATGACACCTCATGCAACTTTGGTTCACTCACCACTTCTTTTATTCTACTTACATACATGTCTATATTCTCACCTTCTTTCATCCTTATTTCATCATATTTGCCTCTCAAGCTTTCTACTTTTGCTCTAAATAAATTCTCATCCCCTGAATGCACAAATGCTAACTTGTCCCACATTTCTTTAGCAATAGCACAATTCTTGACATCATCAAACTCGACATTAGGGTAGATGCAATCTCAATCATCAAACTATTATGTTCTCTCTTCTTACTCATCTCTTCTATAGTCATAGGAGGGGTTTGAGCAACATGTTGATGGTCTAGCCAATGTGTAGCATTGTCTCCAATTCTAGATAGATGTAGCCTCATCTTGTTTTTCCATGAGGAGAAATTCTCATTATACAGCTTAGGTACCTCTCTCTTATACATCTTTAGATATTTTGCTCAAGCTCCTTCAAGCTTCTTCTTTAAGAACTCAACTCTCATAGCAATTGTTAGATAACTAAGAGGGAATAAGTTATATACAGTTATCCTACATGCCTTTAAAACACTTTAGTACTAATTCAAACTTCATAAACATTCAAATCAAATTCAATAACCACAGCAAACAATTTTAATTAAACTTGTAAACCTTTTTACTTCAAACTAATCTCACCGATCCTTATTATACTGAGTATCAAAGAAATCACTTAGCATACTCAAGGTACAACATTAAGCAATTATTATGAAAATAAACATGTAACACACATTTCACATATATATTTAACGTGAAAACCTTGTAAAGGGGAAAACCACATGGGAAATGACAATCCAAATAATTTCACTCTTCTAAAGTGAGCTTTGTTAGGAGCCAACCTTGTTAAAGGTTGTATGCATATTTTTAGTGTGACCTTTTTAGAGGGTTTTCACCAAAGATCATCTAGACCTTATCACTCTTTGACATTTCTAAAGAGTGTTCTTCTCTAAAGGACTTACAGAACATTACTATTGGATGCTACCATACAAGATTTGAAAGACTTGTTAGGTCCACTCAATTAAGAGATTTTATCTACTACAATGGTAAGAAAGTAATAGTGAAATGATCTATAGGTTTTTTCACTACCTTAATTGTTCAAATCTCTATTTCACTTTGTCTCTTCCTTATCATCTCTTACTGGCTAATTCCAACACTTTCTCTTTCACTTAACACTTCCATTTGCTTGATCTTCTCAAATTTGTTCTGCTTAGTTCACCTTCTATCTTCTTCAATCCACATCAACAACAATTCTCCAATGATCAACACAATCAACAACAAAAATAATCTTATTCATCTCCTTAAATAGCTAACTTTTGGCTTTCTAGAATCTTCCAGATTTTGCGCTTAACCACGATCGTAGATCTTAGATTCATTGCATTTAGTCACTTAGAAAATAGACTTCCTTCTTGAACTTTGTGCTCCATTTCAGATTTGTTGATTCTCCTTCATTAGATCTCCTTTGAATTATTCTAGCGTTTGATCTTATAACAAACTTTGTCCTTATCTTTTCAACTTCTTGAACATTCTTGATTTTCACCAAAAGTTGGTCTCAGATTAAATCTTTTCTTTACTTGTTCTTCCTGTACAGACTCGGTGAACACGACAACTTTGCTTAGGCAATACATCACTCGGTTAACACGGAAATGACTCGATTAACACTAAACTTTAACACTTCTTTGTTAGGTTTATTGCAATAAGAAGGATGTTACTCATGAACCACAAATTAGATTGGTTGAAGAACATGAGAATTTTTTGGGTTTCAATAATGAGGATTAAAAAATTCCTTGGCGTAGTTATGAATCTATATGAGTTTAATGTCATGAGACTCTCAAGAGTCATGATGAAAGTGGTCAAGGATTAAATAAAGAAGTATAGACAATATGGTATTCTAAATCATATTGTAATTTTCTTACCATTTTTAAATAAGATTTACAAAATCTATTGATAGAAAAAAATATCAATCAAAGAATTCAATACACTAATATTTAAACTTTTGAAACAAACTTGTAAACAGTCAAATCAACAAATTATATGAAACATGACAAAAACTATATCAATTTTATTAGAACAAACTATATCAATTTTATTAGAACTCAAAATAATTAATCAAAACAACCTAGACCCTAAAGCATGCTAAGCACAAACAATAGGGAGACAAAATCATTGCACACCATCTCTCACTACCAACTTCCTTACAATGTTGAGATCATCCTCACTTAATATTGGTCTTTTCCATTGGTACAAGTGAGGTACACAAGCCTTTTATTTAGTTATTTCTACCTGGTCTTTTGAGGTGAAGGGTAGCCCCAAGGACAAAGCAAATCAATCAAATAGAGGAGACATGGAAGCAAGTGTTCACTTATCAACTTACCTTTGAAATACTACTCCTGCTTAAAACAAGGAAACATACGATCTGATAAAATGTCACACCTCAATTCTCATATGGTACCTGCCTCAATTTATATCTATAAGTTTTTATAGTAAAAAATGAATAATTATGGCCATACCATCATCGAAATCAGGCCCCTTTAAAAGCAAATATCACTAACATTAACCCGTGAATTTTTGTTTAGATAACCTCCCCAGTTGAGTAATTGTTTTTTATTTGAGATCAGGAATTTGATGGAACCGAGACCAGTCGTGTGTATTGGAATAAGCGAAAGAATAAGGCAAGTTGAATACGATGCGTGCAGTCTGCCTGTTTAGATTAAAAAACAACCATCTTTCTTGACTCTCGTTATATACCCACGAACACAATGCCTTGGAACGGTTCTCATTCCAAAATTTCCAAGAGTTTCTTGGTGGATATCTCCGATCTTAAAAATATTTAAGATAATCAAATTTAGAAATTCTTCAAAATTATTTAACATAATCAATTTTAGAATTTCATAGAGGTGATTTGTACAAGTTTTGTAGTGTCGATGCATCTTAGTATTCTTGTTTCTCGATTCTATTATGTGGGAGTATGATTCAAATGTTGATGCTAAATATTCTCACATGATCGATTCCAAACACAAGCATTTTTTATATCGATTGTAGAAATTTGATAGATTTCCTAAATGTGTTTTTTGAAAGTTGTTAATGAAGGTTAGATACATCTAATAGGAAAAGAGAGAGGGATTTTTAGTCTTCGTAAGTCATAAGAGTTCATAAAGAATTGATCATATATCTCAAGCGACATATATACTTTCCTCCTAATTGCTCTCAATGAAAAGTTGGTGGGAGAAAATTCTCAACTGTCCTAAACATTTCCCAACAAGACTAGAGGGTCACTATAGTTTGGTATATTTAGGGGAAATATCCATTAAATTGGAGATATAGGTCTCATACACATTCAAGGTTTTCAAGATAGTGGTTCTCTAAGTGACGTAGCTCATGTGAATTAGAGGCATGTTATATCAATTTATATATGAATGTCCTTGTTTGTCTCATTTTAGAAAAAATGAAAGTTATGGTATGGTGCTACAACAATGTCAAGACAATAAGATGCAACAAGATTCAAAAGTGTGATTACTAATGTGAGGATATAAGAACAAAGCATAGACACCTAAGATAGATAATCTAAAAGGTGGCGTTTGATCTCATACTATAAATCTACAAATCATCCTAAGTTGAAGAGTGCTCTCAAATATATAATTATGCATTAATCTGAATGTTAGAAAAAACAATTTGTGTACATCAGAGATTAGATTAGAGTGTGAGCTCATGAAATATGATATATGTGCTAAGATTTTATATACGGAGAACTGAGTTAGGGCGTGAGGGACTCCTTTTTACCTTGGGTCTAAAATTCCGTTTTTATGAGGAGGAGAAAGATACGAGATCGTCCTGACTTCAGAGTTGCATTGAAACATGGTAATAATACGCTCAAATATCAAAACACCAAACAGCCCTCTATAATTGAATGCGATTCCCAGCCAGAAGACAGAAATGTCTGAATTTGTGTACGAATATTGGCAATTGCAAAAAGTACCGACAAGACAAGCGTGACAAGCTTTGGGTATACAATATTTTAACAGTCCAAAGCATTTATGTTCCAATTTCACCTTTCAATTCAGATAACCAATGCCCATTCTTAGCTTGGATGACATCACCATCCGCACTCTCATACTTATCTTCATTCATTGGCAAAGAGCAACGTATTAGGATAGGGTTATAGGGTTGGAAGTGTGTAACTGTTTGGGAGAAGTATGAAGTATATTGGTTGTCAATTCAATAGTCCCTTAGTCACTTAGGTTAATTTTGTGTATCTATAGTTTCTATTTCGTATATCAAATTTTGTTGATTTTTCGGCTTTGTCTTTCTCACATTTTTGAAGCTCTACTATAAGGTGGTCTAAAAGTGTTATTTTAAAATATTTGCGCAAAACCCGCCACTAAGACTCCCAATAGCTGCTCACCCCAAAAATAGTACTTTTTGCACAGATGGATCAATCAACAACCAAGAAAACTAAAAAACAATCCACTATTAGTACATGTGTGATCAGCTATTGTACATGTGCGATCATTGTTTTGGGTTGTTTATGAGCGACAATTGGAGGGAAAGGTTAATAGACGTGGCAGTAATACAAACATGGGCGACAATTGGCTTGTGTCCCTTATAGCTAATTGTTCCATAATTTTTTTCGTCTTGTATTATTATTTAAAGAGTTTTGTGCAGTATTGAAGAGTCAAAAAGTGACCATTTTAAAGTATCCCTCCATACCTACGATGTCTTAATAATCACACATTTAAAATTACACGTACTTATGGACAAATGCCCTAATAGTTGTACACAAGTAATCACATAAAAATGAGTCAATTATGAGCAAAAAGGTTTAAAATGATTGACTATTTGTAGGAAGAAACATGCTCATAACTATAAAGAACTTGAGCATAGAATTTTTTTTCATCCTATTTTCAATTGTTTAAGTCTACTTCAATGGTTGTTTATGCAAGTTCGTTTGAATAGAGCTCCAACTTGCATTCAAGTGAAGTCATGTTAGAATTATTATGTTAAAGGATAGCTTAAAACTCTTTGTATCATGTTGTACCCTTCTTTACATAAAACATCTTTGACATAAAAATATCCATTAAATTAAATAAAGTATAATTAGTAAAATATTATTTAGAGTTATACAATTTTTAAAACATTTTTAAATAAAACTATTTTTATACATTAATAATGTATTGTATATTATACAAATAATAGATACATGAAAATTAAGCAAAATTGTAAGAATAATTCAATATTAAATAGATCAATTGTTAGATATCTCAGTACATTTAAAGTAGGTAGATAATTTTTGAAATTACATGATGTGTAACTTTTTGAAAGAATATTGTGATGATAAAATATCAAGTCTTTTGGACTAAAGATGTAAACTAGAAGTCATTTCCCAAAAAGGTCATTATATTGGGAAAAAGCTAATTATGCCCAACATCAAACCCTTGTGAGAGTTGGCCATCTATGGTTTACTAATGATTGATTGTCCCCTTTGATTTTTGAATTGATCTAAATATAATTGGAAAGTGGCAATGCAAGCACTAGGCTGCAAGTTGCAAAATTTACAATAAACATTAAAAAAACAATGCAATTTCAAAGCCAAATAAGACATATAGAATTAGAAAGGGGATAGAAGAGAAACAATGTGTTTGGAATTTGAGCAAAAAATGGCTAAATATTTTTACTAGGTTTCATAGCCCTTCAAATGTCACAAATGTAAAAACAAAAATCATGGTGGTCTCAAGGGCCTCTAAATTACCTCCTTATCAACTTTTAGGTCAAATTGGATTAGAAGTATGGCACTAGGTGCCCTATTCCCACTAATCAATTGTGCTAAATTACTTGTCTATATTTATGTTGGTCTTTTACATTCCCAAACTAGATTTGAAATACATTTTTGGACTTGTATCTACACGTAAGGTGACTAAAGTAATGTTGGGTTGTATAGGGGCTTGCCTAAGTCAAATTTTAGGTCAGGAACTAACTATATACACCTAAAATTGGTTATCAAAAGTCAAATTTATGAATTGAATTTTAAAACCTTTGATCAATTAAATATAAGTCATTTTGACGAAAGGTTGGGAACTAACTATATACACCTAAAATTGGTCAACAAAAGTCAAATTTATGAATTGAATTTTAAAACCTTTGATCAGTTAAATATAAGTCATTTGGATGAATTCAATTCTTAAAAAAAATCAAGCAACCATGTAATTTATTTAATCAAATAGTTATATAGTTCACTTCATTAAAAAAATTCAATTCATTTGAATCATACACATGGCTAATTTAATCAATTGATTGGAATTAATAGATCTTATTTTTCCTCACCAACCACATATGGAGAAAATTAAAACCAACCAATGGGAGGAGAGAATTTGAATCACATGGATTAAGGTGGCTTTTACATCTCAACTAGTGATCTTCCCTTTGCAATATTGAACACTCATTTTGTCTTCTTGTTCTTATATTTGAAGTTCTTAATGCAAAACTCTCATATAATCATGGTTAACCCCCTGCTCATTGGGAAATCCTAAATATAGGATGAATTTCTAGAAAAAGTCATCCACTCTCATGACAATACTAGCATTATAGTAAAAGTTGCATCCATTATCTCATTGCATTCATATTATAGTCATTTGAGTTCATGTGTTAAAATCAATTTTGAGATCATTTAGCCTTGCTTTAGCTTAATTAGATCAACTTTGCATCACAAATCATTATCATTTAGCATAATTTACACCATCATTTTAGAGTTTTTCACTTTAGGAATGCTTTGCAAATATGAGGGCATTTAGATTGTCCTTCTAATTAGAGAAGCATAGGTTGTTAATCAATTTCTTCAATTCAAAGTTCTAATTACCTTAAATATTTCAAGTTTTATTGAATTGAATTGATTGAAATAATCTTGTAAAGGTACTTTTCATACACAAAATGGTCCTCACTATGGGGCTACTTGCCTCTACTAATTTATTTTTGCATGATCATGAATGTACCTTTGTTGAAAAATTGGCAATTATAGGTTTGAATGACTAGCCCAACACCTATAAATTTTGGCTCCTATGCAATGAAGTTTGACACCTATACAATGTTCTGTGATTCCTATGCCTTGATTTGCAATGCTTGCACTCTTCTTCATAGTGCTTTTACCTAGGAAGTTGACCTTGAATCATTATGTTATCTCCTTTGCTACATGTTTTAACTTTTATTTGCTATCTTTTAGGTCCTAGAATAAAAGTACAGTGCTTTTGAAAGTGATTATAGTGCATGTGCACCATATTTTGGCTCTTCTTTAACTTATTTTAGCTCTTCTACAAGTTCTGATAGCACACGTGCAAGTTGTTATAAGATCTATGAACTTTGATTAAAATTTTGCATGAAATATGGTTTGCAGATGTCAAGGCACAAAAAAGCAAGGAAAAATGCATTTCCAATATCTGATTATTACAAAGAAAAGGAGGCAGAGAGGTTACAAAGGTATTGTAAAAAGGATTCATAATGCTAGCCCTTTAGAGAGTTTGCATGAAGATACAAAGCTTTATGAACATTCAGTAAGAGTTATAAATACTTATAAATCAAGATATTCTTCATTGAATTGGATCTATTTACCTTAAAGATTTGAAGCAACTTTTCATTTTAGGTGAATTATTATATTTCCTTTCGATTAAATTTTCTTCACTTTGTTTTGAAAATGTGTTGGACCAATGTTTGTAAAAGGGATGCTTAGGAGCTATAATGGTCACCTTTGTAAGTAAAAATAAACAATAAAAATACAAAAAAGCGCCCAGCCTTTGCCAGATACAAATATGGTAAGCCTAACCCCTTTGCATTTTAATTAAATCACTATATTCAAGTTCAAAATCTATCTTAACTAGAAATACTCATTTATTTTTTAAATTTAGTGTAAGGCTTGTGCTCATCACTTTCATAGTGAATCAAAATTCCAACTAGTGCAGGAGCACCTATACCTTCACTCTTCAGGGAATCCACTATAACAAGCTCTTCATGAGTTTCACTCAAGGGCATTCATGCCTAAGAGTCTTTGATAATTTTTACAAGTAGTTTTAATTCCAAATAAGCCTACTTGTAAGGCCTAATCACTATTGGTCTTCTATAAACCATTGGTTTTTGACTATGGTCATTAGGCCCATCTTAGTCCTAGGATAAGCTAGGTGTTTTCTTACACTTCTAAACATGTTTAGGTCCCTAAGACACTAGAGGAAGGTCCTAGCATGATCAAAGTGTGCATGTGTACTCGGTTAACATAGAGGATAACTTCATTAATTGACCCAACTCGGTTAGAATAGGAGTTATGTTGTTAACTAACCCAACTTGGTTAGTACAGAGTTCAAGCTTGTGTTCCTTTGATAACCAATTGAGCTTGGTCAATACTATCTCTGATCTTGGTTATAACTGAATGCTCCACACATACATGAAATTGTCTTCGTTGCCCAAGTGAGCTCGGTTATTAGTGACTGCTCGGTAAAGGGTTGACAATCTGTGACAACATTTAACAACTTTTACAAATAGTTGTCAACTTTTCTAATAGTCTCCCAATAGTCACAACCTTTGAAAATTGGTTGCATTAGTTGGGAAAGCTCTTCATATAGTGCTTTCAAGTGGGTGGAAAACATATAAGAGAATAGAAGAGAATGTAATTTTGCAATTTGAAATCAGTAAAACTCTCTATTTTTCTTGTAAATTGATTGTTGCACGTGTGTGTATGGATTGGTACGGATTGGAACAATAAAATGAATGATTGTATCAACATCTAGGATGATCTAAGAAGGCAATGTAATTGGTTTGAATTTTTGAAAAGGTCTGAGCCAAAAGATATACAAACATCTCTCTCGAGTGCACCAAGCCATTGTTCCATTGGCAGTTTTTGGCAAAAATGCCCTAACTTTCTTTTCCACAATGGAAATTCCATGCAACTTAGGAAAATGCAAGTTAGGTTGGCATACTATATGATTCTAGAAGGATGGGAGATAAGCATTGAGTTTCCTATTTTTACAACCCAACCCTAGGCCAAACATCTTTATGTGTTTAGTTCAGGACAATAGACATTGAAGTGTCAGAGGCACTTTGGGGATGGATAAAACATTTCTCATGGTGGATTGTGATCTCTTATAGATCCCTCCAAGTATCTCAATTTGTGGTTAATGGACAATAGATTGGTGTGCACTTCCTTCACAAACCTAACCAATTAGGCCTATTAGGACTAGTTGTTCTATTTAGGGTTCGGTGATCATCTTATAATTTGGGAGTCTAAAGCTTTGGATTCTAAAACAACTTCCAAAAGGGTGTCAGAATATCTACTTTTTTTACCAAGTCCTTTGGAGAATTTTCAAAATAAGTCCCAATTTCCTCATTTGTAGGGACTAATAGGGCTATTAGGTCTAAAAGCTGGAATTGTTGTTTGGGCTCTTGGGCATAGGATATGTTGTCTTAATCCATCATTGTGAGATTGATAGATTTTTTGGAACCTTTCTATTCCCCTTTAACACATAGGTTCCCATTTCAAGCAAATCCCAAGTATTTGGTTGTGTTTTGCTAAGAGACTTGGTAGCACTCTAAAGGAGTGCCTAGTTGATGTTTTATTTGTAGGATTGTACAAAGGTGTAGAGCCCTCTCTAAAGCCCATTTTGGGGTATAGAAGAAACTATAAGACCACACCACATCAAAGTTTCCTAATCAAGGGAGAGCTCAGCGTCAAGTGGTATCAGAGAAACCTAAGATCCCTTAAGGGTAAAAGTATACTAACATTATGGATGGAGAAGATGAAGGAGGGTTGTCTATAAGGATGACTAATGCAGAGATAGTGAAATACCTTAGAGAGCGAAAAATGAGGCAAGATGAACAAAGGAAAAAGGAGATGTAGTTAATGAGGCAAGAGATGGAAAAGCTTAAGGAAGAGATTTGTAAGAAAAGTAGCGAAAAATCTGAAGAAGTTAGACAAGGGAGTGATGAAGAAACTTGATGCATGGAGCCTGGTAGAGTAGTCCTTTGATGAACAACTAGTCCTTAGATCCTCTTCACTAAAGATATGCCAAAAAAAATTGTCCTTTATCCTATCCAAATGTGCTTAAGCACCAATCACAAGTGGAAAAATAGGATATTATGTTATCACAACCAATCTCCCAAACAATGAAATCCCAATCACAAGGAAGACCCTCTCAAACAAGACAATTTATCACAAATTGCCCAAATTTGCACATATTGACAATTTTTGACACAAGACCCCAAAATACAAAATGAGACTAGGGGAGACTCAAGGATGAACTTGTAGCATAATTAGGTCTAGAATAAAGTGGATTGATGGTTAAAACCAAACTATGCAACATTCATCCTATGTTTGCTTCACAAATCCACCATATTAGGCTTGTATCCCTTTTTCATTAAATTTAAGGTTAACTTCAGAAATATCCATATAACCCTATGGATAAATCATATATTCAAATACCATTTTGGGGTTTATTAAACATACCCAAAAACCAGGACTGGAAGTTACAAACAAATTAGGTTTTTCCCAATTTTTGGCCTAGGCAATTAGCCCTATTAGGTCTCCAAATACAAAGGAAATATACTTTGAAAAGGCACAAATTCCAAACCAAAAAATAGAACATGAAGGGGAAATAATAATAATATTTAAAACCTAATTTCAAGACCTAGTGTCACTTCTGGAGCAAGTTATGGGAGATGTTGATCAATGTTATGAGCATGCACATGGGTCTTGCATGCATAGGGCATCGGATTTCTATTTGCCATCTGCACATATAGAATTAAGACCAAATGAATCTTAAATTACATAATCCATAGTTGGATTTCACTAGATGCTATCAAATTCCCATGGTGAAATCCTAAGAAATGGCAAATTGTTATTGAAAGCCTAGGTATGACAACTTTTAAGAGCAACCTCTAGAAAAATCCAAATATCTTGAGTTAGGAGATTGATCAAGACCTCAAACCAAGTGTATTGGAAAGATAATTCATCCACCTTTCTAGAAATTTAGGTTTAACACCTTGGTGCATCTGTACACATTTGTACACATTGCTACAACATTGAATTGGCAGGAAATTTGAGTTATTTTTATTGATTTGAATGCAAAAAAACATCATGATACCTACCACCTGCCTAAAAGGGATTATGAAGGCATCCCCAAACATGAAAAAAAGATTTTAAAACCACTTTTGGCTGTTGGGGATCAAATTACAAGATTTTGCAATTTTTGCTTAAAAGTTGCTTGACAACTTTTTAGCAATTTTTGCATTTTATGCAACTTTTGCAATTTGTCAACAAAACATGTTCAAACCTTAACTAAATGATCCAAATAGAATCAAAAAATTCTAAAAAAATGAAAAAATGAAATATCCTAAGATTTTAAGTCATATGACCACCTTTGACCATAGTTGACCAAGGGCTTATATGCCAATCTTGGAACTAGGCCTTACAAATATGTCCAAATGCTTAGATGCTAAATCTAACCTATCCTATAGGTTCTTAAGACTTATAGGATTCCTCATTTGATGTGGGTGCTCCTATACCAAACTGCTTGAGTAGGAGGAAGAAGAATGACCTATTGATCAAAGGCTACTTGTGAAGACTTTAAAATCCATGGA
This sequence comes from Cupressus sempervirens, assembly GCA_028749045.1. NCBI lineage: Eukaryota > Viridiplantae > Streptophyta > Pinopsida > Cupressales > Cupressaceae > Cupressus > Cupressus sempervirens. Next base: position 713,144,342 of record CM053792.1, read on the forward strand.
GAGGTTAACCATGGATGCTAAGCTTGATTTGCCTACATACAATGGGAAGATGGACCCAGATGATGTAATGGATTTGGTAGATTCACTAACCAATTTCTTTGATTGTGAAGACATCCCTGGGAACCAAAGGGCAAAGATTGCCGAGTCTAAGCTCAAAGGCTCTACACTCACATAGTGAAACTTCACTCAAGACGATAGTGTGAAGAACAAAAAGAATCCAACCACCACATGGAAGAAGATGGTAACCCTACTTAGAGAGAATTATGTCCTTGAAGACTATTAAGTTCAACTTCATAGGAAGAGGATGAATTTGAGACAAAAGGAGATAGATATCTCTACTTACACTAAATAATTTCAGAAATTGGTGATGAAATCTAACCTTGTTGAACCTAAAAGTGTGAAACTTGCTAGATATATGCAAGGACTAAGGATTTACATTCAAGATGAACTTAGTCCAACAAGCCCTACCATAGTAAACCAGTGCTACCAATTGGCACTCGAGGCTGAAGAAAAGTTCAAGAGGAGAAATGAACAAGGTGGTAGAAACAAAGAGAAGAATGATAGAGGAAAAGGAAACTATGAAGGAAAAGAAACACAAAACAATAGACCAAAATGAAATTACAATAAGGAGAACACCCAAGGAGAAAATATTTCAAGAGGTGGATACAAAGGAAGGAGAGGTAATTGCAGAGAAAGAAATGGTGGAAGAAATAATGGGCAGATCAAATGCTACAATTGCGACCAGATAGCTCATTATACTAACAAGTGTCCTGAGAAGTAGAATAACCAAGGAGAGAGAAGAACAAATCTTGTGCAAGAAGATGATGATGGCAGTGAGAGAGACTATACTAGTAAAGAAGGAGCTACCCTCATAATGAAAATAACCTCGATCTAAGCACCCATACCAGTAGAACCTCCTCAAAAAAAGACTCTCTTCAAGACCAACTGCAAGAGCCATGGAAAGGTATGAAATGTATTAATTGATTTTGGTTCTATTGAAAATCTTGTATCTAAAGAAATGGTAGACAAACTAAATTTAGAGAAAATACCCCACCCAAATCCCTCCCATGTATCTTGGTTGACAAATGGACAACAAACCCTTATAAATGAATAGGCTTCGGTAGATTTTTCAATCAAAGACTACAAGGATAAAGTCCTTTGTGATGTTGTAGACATGGACGTCTATCACCTTTTGTTAGGGTGTCCATGGTAGTATGACCTAGAAGAAAATCATGATGGTGTCATAAACAAATATCAAATCAATCAAGGTGGTCATAAGTATAACCAACTCACCCTCTCTAATCCTCATCAAGAGAAACCTAAGGAATAGTTAGTAATCATGATATGAGAACAAAAAGTGATAAATACCATACAAGATTATGAGATATAGCATGCCCTAGTTGTCAAACCAAAAATAAAAGTAGTACAAAAAGAAGTACCCACAAAAGTAGATGGTTTGCTACAGAAGTATAAGGGAATAGTTGCAGGGGATGTATTAAATGAACTCCCACCATTAAGGGACATCTCACACCAAATAGACTTCATACCAAGTTCTCCCCTACCCAACAAAGCTACTTACAAGATCACTCCTGATCAGAATGTAGAGGTTTCTAAACAAATCAATGATTTGTTGGAAAAAGGGCTCATACAAAAGAGTCTTAGCCCTTATGCAGTCCCTAGTGTTTTGGCCCCTAAAAAGGATGGAAAATGGAGGCTATGCACTAACTCTAGGGAAATAAAAAAAAATAACAATAAGGTATAGGTTCCTTATATCTAGAATTGAAGATCTTTTAGACCAACTTGGAGGAGCATTCTACTTTTCAAAGATAGACCTTAAATTGGGCTATCATTAGATTAGAATAAGGCATGGAGATGAGTGGAAAACAAAATTTAGAAGCACTAGAGGATTGTATGAATGGCTTGTAATGCCATTTGGTCTTAGCAATGCCCCTAGCACCTTCATGAGGTTGATGAATAAAGTGCTTCATGACTTCATAGGAAATTTTGTAGTGGTCTACCTAGATGACATATTAATCTTCAATAGAACCAAGGAAGAACATATGTAACACTTGGAACTAGTCCTCAAAAGGATACATGAGAATAAATTAGCAATCAATCTAGGAAAATGTGCATTTATGCAGAAAAAGTTGACATTTTTGGGCTTTGTCATCTCAAATGGAACTTTGAAAATAGATCTTGAAAAGGTAGAGGCTATCCTCAATTGGCCAACACCTAAGACCTCAAGGGAAGTTAGGAGATTCCATGGATTGACAACATTTTATAGAAAATTTGTCAAGAATTTTAGTTAGATTTGTGCATCTTTACTTGATACCATTAAACATGGTAAGAAAAAAAAATTCTAGTGGACTACATGAGAATATGAAGCTTTTGAATACTTGAAGGGAAAAGTATCACAATACCCTATCTTGGCACTACCTATCTTCAACAAGTTGTTCACTGTGGAGACTGATGCTAGCAACCTAGCCATAGGAGCAATCCCTAGTCAAGAGGGAAGACTAGTGGCCTTCTTCTTTGAAAAACTTAATGATGCCAAGAACAAGTACAATACCTATGACCTTGAACTATATTCTATGGTTCAAGCCCTCAAGAAATGGAGGAAATCCTTGCTTAATAAAGAATTCATTATCTGTGTCACTACTACATTTGATATCAACTTACCATGGAAGGTCCATTGTAATTTTGGTGTTGCAACCTATCTTCATCACAATTCTAATGGCTTATATCAAAATTGTGATGACAATAGGTTAAGAGACCAAAATTGTGATGGATCTGCTATGGTAACTTGGTATCAAATGTAGTAGTGTATACAGATAACCATGCACTAAGATTCCTTAACAACCAAGACAAGTTGAGTTGCAAGCATATGAAATGGGTTGAACAACTCCAAGCCTTCACATTCTCTATAAAACACAAGAAAGGCACTGCAAACAAGGTAGATGATGTCGTTAGCAAGAGAGTTATCTTGGTTGAAGAAGTGTAGGAAAAAGTATGGGGATTGATGCCCTCAAACACCTATACAAAGATGATCTAGATTTTAGTGGCATCCATAAGGTTTTCTCTACTCTTTTTGATGCTTATAATAGTAAATATTCTAAATATTTGTTGTAGAATAACCTTTTGTTCAAAGAAGGTCATCTTTATATTCCAAGATGCTCCATGAGAGAAAATCTAAGTAGAGAAATGCATTGAGGCACATTAGGAGTTCACTTTGGGATTGATAAGACACTAGAACTCCTAAGAAGAAACTACCATTGGCCTAAAATACCTACTGATGTTATAAAATTTGTGGAGACATGTACTATTTGCCAAAGAGCCAAAGAAGTCAGAACAAATCAAAGTCTTTACAAGGCCTTATCAATCTTAACAAATCCATGGGATAGTGTGAGTATGAATTTTGTCTTGGGCCTCCCAAGAACTAATCAAGGTTTTGATAACATTTTTGTCATAGTTGACAAGTTTAGCAAAATGACTCACTTTGTTCCTTGTAAGAGCTCTAATGATGCTTCACATATTGCTAACCTATTCTTTAAGGAAGTGGTAAAGATTCATGGATTGTCAACATCCATTATCTCAGATAGAGATGTGAAATTCCAAGGACATTTTTGGAGAACCCTATGGAAAAAGTTGGGAACAAACCTCTCTTTCAATTTTGCCTACCATCCACAAACATATGGGTGGATTGAAGTCGTAAACAAGTCTTTAGGAAACCATCTAAGGTGTCTAACCAAACAACATGAAAAAAATTGGGATGCTATCCTCCCTCAAGCAAAATTTTCCTTCAATGACTTAGTGAATGGGTCAATAGGGAAGACACCATTAAAAGTGAACTATGGATTTCATCCTAGAGGATTCATGGCATTAAGAAATCTACTTGCTAACTTTAAGGTTAGTGCACAAGGTGAAGAACTATCCACATGGATCAAGCGAGTTCATGACCAAGTCAAGGACACTTTGGATCAAAATACTCCAAGGTATAAAGAACATGTAGACAAGAAGAAAAGGCATGTTGCTTTCAAAGAAGGAGATCAAGTATGGGCATATCTGAACAAAGCAAGGATACCAAGGGAACAAACCAAGTTGCAGATAAGAATGATTGGACCTTTTCATATATTGCACAAATTTGGGGAAAATGCATATGAAATCTCATTGCCCCCAACCATTTAAATCTGTCCTATATTCAATGTTTTTTATCTCTCCCATTTCAAAGTTGATGCAATATCTAATAATTTTTTGTAGGATACTGATGATGTACATGCATAATGGATCAAATACTTACCACCTAGCCAACCATTATAGTTGGAGAAGATTCTAGATTCTAAGGTGGTCAAACAAACAAGGAAGAAGACCTACACAAACTACTTGGTTAAATGGAAAGGTATCCCTGATATTGATGCTACATGGATGAGTGAAGAATGTATATCCAAGCATGGCACTTCTGTTCAAAAACTATTCTCAAGTGGGACTTGAGTTTATAAAACAAGGGAGTATGGTGCAAGAGCACCTATGTTGATATAAGATTGTTTTGAAGTGAAGAACCTGTAATGAAACTATCATTATTTTGTAAATGATGTCAAACTTGCTACCTGCTGGTGAGAAAATTTCTTTTTGGTTTGAACGCTATCAATTAGTTGACTGATGAAGGGGATTTGAAAGAGGAGATAACAATAGCACCTAGAGAAAGGTTGAGTTATTTTGTATGTAAAGGAAGCACTGAGACCAAGTAAGACATTGATACTATAGTGCATTTTTTATCTACTTAAAGTCTAAAATGAAAGATTACTCAATTTAAGACTAGAAGAAGATCAAGTAAGATAAGTGTCTACCAAACCTTGCTGAGAAGTTAGTGCAAGCTGAGCAAAAATTAGTGGAAGTTGAGTGGAAATCAAGAGGTGCCAAGTAAAGATGAAAAATAGTGCAAGCCGATTGATTGTTAGTATATGTTGAGTAAAGTTTAGTTGGTGTCGAGCATTAGTAAACTTTAGTGTTTTCTAAGTGAACTAGTGTTGGCTGAGTGACTGAATAGTATAGTTGCCAAGTGAAAGAAAATAGTGTTAAATCAAAGAATTGATGATTCTAAGTGAACTATTCTATTTTCTTGATTTGTGTGAAGCATGTGAAAGATAACTTGATGAGCTGGTGGAACAGAATTCAAGGTAAACCATTTTGTGGTGAATTTAAGGAAGATTGTAGAAGAATTTTCTAGAGGAACCAAATGGAAAAGTGGGTAGATTCATTGTATCCTACCTAACCCTAAAATGGACAATTGTGGAAAAGATCTAAATTCCCTATTTATAAAGAGAGATGGTTAGAAGCAAAGGTTGTCATGTGCAAGAACCTAAGGAAGACAAGGAGTCTAGGGTATTGTTTCATTCAGTAGCCAAACAGAAGTGATTGCAATTGGCATGCAAAGAAAGAAGACTTAAGAGTATAAATGCTTGAATGGTGAACAAGTTATCAGAGCTGAAGTGTCTAAATGCCAAGCAAAATGGAGGACTAAAACAAAGATCTATAATCGGCAAGTGAGTTGTAATTTGTTATCAGATCAAGCCTTATTGTTACTTTCTAATCATTATATTAGTCTAGGGTAAATCCTTTGGATTAGGGTTGACCTAACAGTCATTTGTACATCCTTTAACCGGGTGACATTCTCATGGAATGGTCAAAATTCCTCTAACAAGGCTCACTCCTAACAGGGTGGTTGAAATCCTTTAACCAGGTCACATTTAACAATGTGTATTGTAACCTTTAATAGGGCTGGCCTTTCATAGGGAATCACTTCATAAGAGTGAGAGCATGTTACTGGTGGTTTTTCCCAAATTGGGTTTCCATGTAAAATCATTGTGTCAAATTGTGTGAATGTTATTGCATTGTTTCATGTTTACATTTATGCAAAGTTGTTTTGACCTAGGATAATAACCTACAAAGTTTATGTATTGTATGATCTAATGGATGCATGCATGATAAGTTTTTATGGATATGGGTCTACTAAGCATTGAGAAGTTTTATTTTTACATCTAGAGCTTGGATAACTAATTTACTACCCCGCCTCCCCCAATTATTTTAAAGAGTTCCAACAACCTATACCTCCACTCTTTAGGACATTCATTACAACAAGATCTTCCTGAGTTTCACTCAAGGGCATTCATGCCTAATAATCTTTGATAAGTTTTAGAAGTAGTTTTCATTTCAAATAAGCCTACTTGTAAGGCCTAATCACCATTGGTGTTCTATAAACCATTGGTTTCTAACTATGGTCATTAGGCACATCTTAGTCCTAGGATAGAGTAGGTGTGTTCTTAGGCTTCTAAACATGTTTTAGGTCCCTATGACACTAGAGGAAGGTCCTAGCATGACCAAAGTGTGCATGTGTATTCATTTAACACAGAGGATCCCTTTGTTAACTGACCCAACTCAGTTAGAACAAGAGTTGTATTGTTAACTGACCCAACTTGGTTAGTACAGAGTTCATATTGGCATTCCTTTGATAACTGACCAAGCTTGATCAATACTATCTCCAAAATAAATTATACCTAAATTCTCAACATATATAATAAATTGTCTTTGATGCCTGAGTGAGCTCTATTATCACTGATTGCTCAGTAAAGGCTTGACAGTTTGTAATAACATTTAACAACTTTTCCAAATAGTTGTCAACTTTTTCTAATAGTCTCCCAAAATTCATAACCTTTGAAAATCGCTTGGATTAGTTGGGAAAGGTCTTTATATAGCTCTTTTAGGCGAGTGGAAGACATATAAGAGAATGTAATTTTGTAATTTAAAATTAATTAAACTCCCTATTTTTCTTGTAAATTGACTGCTGCACATGTGTGTATGGACTGGTATGGATTGGAACAAGAAAATAAATGATTGGATCAGCATCTATGATGATCTAATAAGGAAATGTAATTGGTTTAAACTATTAAAAAAGTCTGAGTCAAAAGATATACAAACATCTCTCTTAAGTGCACCAAAACCCTTGTTTCATTGGCAGTTCTTGGCAAAAATGCCCTGACTTTCTTTTCCATTGTGGGAATTCCATACCACTCAGGAAAATACAAGTTAGGTTGGTTTATTATAAGATTCTAGAAGCATGGGAGATGGGGATTGAGTTTCCTATTTTTGCAACCCAGCCCTAGGACAAACATTTCTACGTGTTTGGTTCGAGACAACAGACATTGAAGTGCTAGAGGCATTTTGGGAATGGATAAAACATGTCTAATGGTGGATTGTGATATCTTATAGATCCATCCAAGAATATTAATTGGTGGTTAAGCCTGGATAATATATTTGTGTGGACTTCCTTCACAAACCTAATCAATTAGGCCTACTAGGACTAGTTGCTATATTTAGAGTTTGGTGATCATCTTACTATTTGGGAGTTTTAAGCTTTGGATTCTGAAACAACTTCCAAAAGGGTGTTAGAATATCCACTTTTTTAAGTGGGTCTTTTGGAGAATTTGATACTAAGTCCCAATTTCCTCATTTGTAGGACTAATAGGGCTACTAGGCTTAAAAGTCAGATAGCTATTTGGGCTCTTGGGCATAGGATAGGCTATCTTAATCTATCATTGTGAGATTGATAGATTTTTTGAAACATGTCCATTCCCCTTTAACAACATAGGTTCCCATTTCAAGCAAATCCCAAGTATTTGGTTGTGTTTTGCTAAGAGACCTAGTAGTACTCTAAAGGAGTGCCTAGTTATTGTTTTGTTTGTAGGATTGTACAAAGGTGTAGAGCCCTCTCTCAAGCCCATTTTGAAGTATAGAAGAAACTATAAGGCCACACCACATCACATTTTCCTAATAAAGGGAGAGATCTACATAAAAAACCATGCCAAGTTTTTGGGTAGAATAGAGATTGTTTAACCCTTATTATGTGTCAATGAAATCATTAGACGTATTATCTTAACTTTCATAGTGAATCAAAATAAAAAAATATGCTCTAATTTGACCATATCAAAAGGCTTAGAAATAACCTTATTAATTGTCTTTGAAGGTGACAATTAATAGGGATATGCACTCACCCAAGTCTTAGGGTCGTGATCAAACTCCTAGATACACTTTTTAGTTCATTTTATTTATTTCATAAGAATGCTAGTTAAATTAGACCCACAAAGGGCTCACCTTGCAAGTTCTCTAGAACAACTAGTCAGGAACAACCCGAAGTGGAAACAACAAAAATTTGGACTCCTCTAATCCTCTATATATAAAGACCTTCTTGAGGTTAATGAATTAGAGGGAATAAGTATTTTATGTGTTAGAGTATTTGGAGTAACTAAGAAGTGGGGTTGGGGGGTGTGAGTTAGTTATCCCCAAGTCTAGATGTAGAAATCAAACACATTAAACTTCAACAAGCTTAACCCAATAACTCATTAACTAAAACTATTCAGTATAATCCAACTTATTAATTCCATTTAGCTCTTTGTTTTGTATGTACTGACTTGCAAAAACTTATCACATCAACAATAAACTTAAACATAAAAGCAATACGTAGCATAAACACATAACAAACATCCACACAGTGTTTGACACCAATATTTAAAGTGGAAACCCAATTTGGGAAAAACCTCCAGTAACATGTTACTAGATTTTCTCTCTTTTGAAGTGAGCTTTGTTAGGAGACAACCCTATTAAAGGTTACAAAAAACATTATTAGGTGTGACCCTGTTAAAGGATTTAATCACCCTATTAGGAGTGGCATTATTAGAGGACTTAAGAACATACCATTAGAATGTCACCTTGATTAAAGGATTTACAAATGAATGTTAGGTCAACCTTATCAAAAGATTTTTTACAACTGCCACAATGGTTAGAAAGTAACAACAAAACTTTGATATGATAACATAAAAATCACTTTGCAAATTTAGATCTTTATTCTTCTCAATTTTGGTTCATTAACTAGACTCCATCATTCTCATCATCTTACATCTGCTTGGTAACTCTTCAAGCAATCTTTCACCTTACAATCTTCACACTTATCCTTGCAAGTCTATTCAACACTTGTATTCACAAATTTCTAGTCCAACAACCCTCTAAATCATATCAGATGCCTCCTTAAATAGGTAGCTTTGATCTTTTGCCACTTAATGAGTATCGTAGATCTTAGGGTTTACAATTAGATCCAAAACACTCAATGAATCTATCCACATTCTTGTTCTTCTTCTTTTCTCAACACTTCTAGAAATATCTTCTTAAATCTTAGCCTTTGATTACTCAACTAATCCTTTCCTTGCATTAAATAATATACCTCATAAATCCTTATCATCAACACATTTTTCTTATTTCAAGATTTCAACTATGTTGGCCACAAATCTTGATTCTTTCACAAACTGTTCTTTTGTTGTCTTGATGATCACTATGTTCTTTTAGTCAGTATTCACTAGATCGCTTGGTCATCACTAAATTGTCCCAATTAGTCATCACTATATAAACTAGTCAATATTGTCACTCAATGATCTCTATCACTTGACCAACACTATTTTGCTTGGCAATGCTTAAATTCCTTAATCTTCTACTTCAATTGCTTCATCGACCGTGCAACATTGGTACTTGGTCAAGATTATCCTTTTGACTTATTTCAACTCTTATCTTAATCTAACTTTCTCATACACTCCATGTATTGAATGAATATACATTATCTTGTCAAATACTAACTTATCAAGTGCCCATTGTAATTCCATCTCAACTTACACATCTCAACTCAACCTTTCACTAGATCATCATCTCATAATCTATTCTTTTCAAATCCTCTTCATCAATCAAATGATATGACACTCTACACTTTTAGTAAATGTTTCTCCATTAGGTTTGACATGTGTCTTACCAATAGGTTTGATATCAATGACAATATGACAATTGTTCCAATTGGGGTCTCAAAAAGTGTAGCTCCAACAATCTCCCTCTTTGGCATTGATTGCAACACCTTTCTAGTGGCAATACCTTTCTACCTTTCACATGATGCATAATATCTTCAAGTTACCATGAAGTCCAAAAATTAACACAACACCTTAAGTTTTCAACTCCCTCTATGTTTAATAGGTATATATTCAATAATATCCTTAGTTTAATTCTAATTCTCATCTAGTGAACTTCAGTGATAATAACTTTCTTCATACAATCTACCATCTTCATATCCTTTTGTGGTATTTGTCTATAGTCTTCATTATCTCTCTCTTTATTTATGTATTCATCTCCCTCTTTGAGAACAATGCCAAAGACATCTCAGTCACCATAACAATGTCAGGTACATTGTCATAAATCTTGTCCATGTAGATATCATCAATCACACTTGTAAATTTTCTCCCTCTATCATCAAGTTCATATCTTCACACCATTTCACACCTTTAGGAAAATCCTAAAGTGTGATCTTTTGCATCAATGTGTATGATATTATGATAATAACATTTGATCCAATGCCACATTTCTTCTTAGTTAGCTTTAGAGAGGGGAATGACCCCTAACTTGTCTCTCAAGTACTCATGTCCTTCCTTAGGCACTACCTTAGTAAATATGTTATCTATTTGTTCCTTTGTGTTCACATATTCAAGCCTCACTTATTTTTCTTAAACAAACTCTCTTAAGTAATGATACTTGATCTCAATATGTTTTGTCTTAGTATGCATCACATGATTATTTGAAATTTTTACAACACTTGTACTATCACAATAGATTACTATAGGATTAGTAATCTCTTCCTTCATACCTTTCAATAATTACTTGATCCAAACAATGTTAGAATAATTCACTATTATAGCAACATTCTCAACTTCCACTTTGGATTGAGAAATGTAGTTCTGCTTCTTGCTTGTCCATGAAATCAGTCTCTTTCCAAGAAAGAAAGTGCCTCCACTAGTTCTTTTTCTGTCATCAACATTTCCATCCCAATCTACATTAGTATAAAACTTAAGCTCAAATTTATCATTCTTCTTATACCATAATCCATAACCTTTTATTCCTTTTAGATATCTCAATATCCTTTTCACAGCCATCATGTGATTCTCTTTAGGATTAGCAAAAAAATCTACATTTATTCCAACTTATAATACAATGTTAGGGCTTCTATGAACTACATATTATAAATTTTCAATCATTGACCTATACAATGTCTGGTTTACCTCTTTAAAATCATCATTCTTTGAATTTTATGTCTAGTAGCCATAGGAGTTCCAACTTGTCTTTAGTCTTCCATACCAAATGTTTTTAGCATCTTCTTGATATATTTTGATTGTGTAATGCAGATACCTTTCTTCATCTGATATATTTGTAGGCCAATAAAGAATTTGATTTCTCCAAACATAGACATTTCAAACTTTGTCTTCATTTCATCAACAAATGATTTATACAATTATTCTTTTCCTCCAAATATGATATCATCCACAAAAAATTCAGCTAATAGTAACTTGTTCTCAGTTTCATTTTTCAAGTACAGATTATTGTTGTCATTTGTTCTTGCAAAACTAATTTTCACCAAGTATGTATCCAATCTGTCATACTGTTCTCTAGGATCTTTTTTCAAACCATACAAAATTTTATGCAATTTATATACAGTATTTTTCTTTCTAGGTTCAACAAAACTTTTAGGTTGCTCAATATAGAGTTCCTCTTCAATTTAACCATTCAAAAATGTAGACTTTACATCCATTTGATAAAATTTGAATCATTTGTAAACAACATATGTAAGAAAAGTTCTTACTCCTTCCAACCTTGCAACTGGAGAAAAAGTTTCTCCATAGTCAATTCCTTCTTCTTGTGCATATCCTTTACAAACTAGTCTTCCCTTGTTCCTTGTGACTTCACCTTTCTCATTCAGCTTGTTCCTGAATACCCACTTTGTTCTAATCAGATTCTTGTCCTTTGGTCTAGGTACTAGTTTCCATGTCTTGTTCTTTTCAATTTTCTCAATTTCTTCATTCATGGCTATAATCTAGTCTTCATTCTCAAGTGCATCCTATTGGAAGTGGGCCAACATCCCTCACAGGGTTTGTGACATGGCTTAGCCACATCATGTGGTTCTATAAGACTATTGGTTGTATCAGGGATTGATAGGTTGACCTTTTGGTGCAACAACTCTAGCCTTTCTAACAATTGGTATCAGAGCTTGATCATAGGTTCAAATCCCATAGACCATGGCAATTGATGCTGGGAGGGGGAGTATTGGTAGTGGGTGCGCATCCCTTGTAGGGTTAGTAACATGGCTTAACTGCACCTTGTGGTTCTATAAGACTATTGGTTGTATTGGGCATTGATAGGTCATTCTTTTGGTGCAACGAAAACTCTAGCCTTTCTAACACATCCTTGACTGATCTAGGCTCATAATCACATAATAAGCATGTATCACTCCTTAGTCAATTTCTTATCATAACTCTTGAATCTTTGTCTCCAATGGTTTCGTCTAGTGTATGATTTCTTCTCACAGAATTTTCTAGGACATGTTCTTTTCTTCTTTGTTCTTGCTGATGTTCAATCGCTTTAGGTTCTTCTTGCTATAATTTTTTTGTATCACAAGTACATTATTTTGATGGTCGACATTATTTTCCTATTGCTCAGCTTATATAGTCTAACGCTTGGTAGGGCTTTTCTACTTTGACTCATAAGTGTTCACAATTTGTATTTCTTCAGCTGGTCTCGTATGTTCAGGGATGGTGTTTGGTTCTCATTCATGGATATATACAAAATATCTATAGTCCTTAGGTTCTTTCCTGCATTCCACCTCATTCTTCTCTACAAATTCATCAAATCTAACATTTGCACTTTCCAAAACATTGTTAGTGTTAGAATTCAAATAATTGTATGCCTTACTCTTTTTGGAATAACCTAGAAATATGCCTTCATCACTTTTATCATCAAGCTTTCCATTTCTTGAATCTTTCAGAATATAACGTCGCTTCCAAATTTTTTGAAATACTTTACATTAGGCACATGTGCATATCATAGCTCAAAAGGTGTTTGTTTGTAACTTTCTTGATTTATACTCGGTTTAGTGTGTAGACTATATTGCTAACAACTTCTCTCCAATATTTGATGAAACATTCTTCTCCATCATCAATGTTCTTGCACAGTCCATTATGGATCCATTCCTTCTTTTAGCTATACCATTTTGTGTTGGAGTCCTAGGTGTAAACACCTACATTTTGATTCCTCTATCATTGTAGTAAACTCTCCAATTATGAACTCTCCACCTCTATCTGAGCTCAAGCACTTTAGATTATTATATGTTTCTTTCTCAACTCTAGCCAAATATCACTTAAACATTTGAAAAGCATCATATTTTTCTTTAAGAAATATTACACTCATCATTCTAGAGAGTTCATCAACAAATAAGATAAAGTACTTATCTCCACAATAGTTTTGTACTCCAATAGGACCACATAAATTAGTATGAACTAATTCCAAAATATCATCAGAAGAAACTTTTTTTCTCTTGAAACTAGGCTTAGTCATTTTTTCCCAATTGGCATTGTTTGCACATCACCTTATCTAGTTTACTCAATGTTGGAAATCCTCTTACTCTTCTTTTCTTACCGATCTGAACTAAATTGTCAAAATTTACATGACACAACCTTTTATGTTATAGCCAAACATCTCCATATTGTGCAAATAAGCATGTATCTTTAGATACGTGTTGATAGAAAAAGTTACCTCTTGTTTTGTCTCCACTTCCATTTACTCCACCCATAGCATCATAGATCTTTGCCTTCTTATTTAGAAATTCAACCATATATCCAGAACTGATCAACTGATCCACACTCAACAAGTTATATTTCAAACTATCAACCCAATATATATTATTATATTTGATTTTGTCATTCAAAATAATTGATCCTTTACCTTTCACATAGCATGGTGCATCATTTCCAAACTTAACACTATTACCATTGTACCAAATCAACCTTTCAAACTTAGTTGTATGGCCAGTCATATGATGTGAACCTTTACTATCAATTATCCATCTTTTATTTTTGCTTATATGTGAAGTTAGAGCAGTCTTTTCACATTTTTCATCTTCATCAAAATCATCTTTCATAGCAACATACACAACTTCTTCATCATTTTCATTAGTACCATTACCAGAACATTCTTCAACAACGTAACAAGTTTTCTTACCTTTTCCTTTGTAGTCTTTGTTACTTCTTCCATATTTGTTAACTCTCCTATCTCAATACCTATTGTCCTTCCTCTCATCCTTATCCTCTCTTTTAGGACATCTTGCAGCAATATGACCAACTTTGTATTTACCAACTTTGTAAACAGATAATAGGAAGTTTACCTTTGTATTTACCTCTTCCTCTAGGTAGCCTCTTAGCCAGTAACACCTCAAGTTCATCAAGTTCTTCATTTGATTCACTATTGATATTCACATATTTGTTTTTCCTCACTTTTCTAGAGCCATCAAGAGTCATTTTTTCTTTGAAAGCACTTTGAACATTAGTTAGGGAATACTCATCAAAATTATCCAACTCAAAAGTTGTGAGTCTACCAACTAGACTATCCAATGTGAGATTATTACTAGGTGTGCATGTTAGTTCTTGTATTGCAAACGCTGTAATAACGTGAATAGGAAGTAAAGTTCTCAATACCTTCTTGATCACTATCTCCTCAGACACTTCACCTCCAACACTTTTGATAGCATTCACCATTTCTTTAATTCAACCAAAATATCATGCTATATTCTCACCTTAATTGATTCTCATGTAATCAAACTTTCCTTTTAGACTTTCTACCTTAGCTCTCATCACATTTGTGTCACCTCCATGAATTAGTGCTAGCTTATCTCATACTTTCTTTTCTTTCACATAGTCTTTAACTTCATCAAATTCAGAATAACTTAGGGAAGATGAAGCTCAATAATCATTTGGTTATGCTCCTTCTCTTTCATCTTCTCAATAGTCATAGGTTTTGGGAAATTCAATGTAATCATTTTCAAGATAGTAAAGTGCAAAATCTCCAATACTTGATAGATGCAATTTCATCAGCCTTTTCCATGTTGAAAAATTCTCCTCTCTTAGCTTGGTTCTCTCTCTCTCTCTCTCTCTCTCATACATCTTGATCTTTAGCTTTAAGTCCTTCACACTTCCACACAAGAACCAAGAGCTCTGATACCAATTGTTAGAATATTTGGAATAACTGAGGGAGGGGGGGATGGGGGGATGAATCAGTTATCCCCATTTCTAGATGTACAAATCAAACATTTTAAACTTCGACAAACTTAACCCAATAACTCATTAACTAAAATTGTTCACTATAATCCAACTTATTCATTCCATTTAGTTCTCTATTCTGTATATGCCAACTTGCAGAAACTTATCACAGTCAACAATAAGCTTAAACTTAATGATAGTATGTAGCATAAACACATAAATAACATCTACAAAATGTTTGGCACTAATATTTAATGCAAAAACCCAAATTGGGAAAAACCATCAATAACATGCTATCACTTTTTCACTCTTTTGAAGTGAGCTCTATTGGGAGAAAACCTTGTTAAAGGTTACAAAACACATTATTAGGTGTGACCTTGTTAATGGATTTAATTGCCCTGTTAGGAGTGGCCTTAATAGAGGTCTTAAGAACATACCATTAGAATGTCACCTTGATTAAAGGATTTACAAATGACTGTTAGGTCAACCTTATCAAAATGATTTTTACAACTGCCACAATGTTTAGAAAGTAACAACCAAAATTTGATCTGATAACATACAACTCACTTTGCAAATTCAGATCTCTATTATGCTCAAATCTGATTCATTGATTGGAATCTGTCATTCTTATCATCTCAGAACTTCTTAGCAACTCTTCAAGTAATACTTCACCTTACAAACTTCACACTTCTCCTTGCAAGCTTGCTCTCCACTTGTCTTGACAATTCTCCAGTCCAACAACCCCCTAAATCATATCAAATACTGTTGTCACAAAGTACACCCTTATTCAAAGTTTTACCTAAGGATAACCTTGTGAAACATGGAAATAACCTCCAAGCTATGGGACTTGAACTATGAGGTTGAGTCTCAAGAGAAGGCCAATTTTCTCTACTATTAGGATGCACTTAAACTATTCTTGAAGAGAGAAGGGAGAAAAAAATGCATAAAAGAAACTACCTAATCTATTCTAAAGAGTTATGCACCAAAATAGGGTGTCCAAACCAAAACTCTGCCCATACATTCACAATACCATTATAATGATAGTCCACAGATATGCAAATTCAGACTTTCTTTAATCTATGACCCACATACAAATCAAACAACCACATGAGTGATGCAAGGAAAAACTGCTTCACTTCTTCACAGGCCAAAAGAGATACAAAGATGTAGATTATAGATATTCATAATGCATCAAAGAGAGGCAGACAAAGCTTGCACAATACATCAATGACTAAAAGAGATAAGATAGAATGTCATATAAGTCAGAGGAAAAGAGGAAATTTATAGTTGTATGCCAAGGCAATGCCAGAGAAATAGAGAAGATCTGACCATGAGAAAGAGTACAACATTTGCTTTTATAGTGCAAGCATAACTTAGGTAACTTCCACCATATGAAAAAATTCAACAACTACAATTAAATCTATAGAGAATAATCACTAAAACATTGGAAGATCTAATCATAGCGTGAATCCATACACGAGAAGATCACTTCTTTACCAAATGAAACTCTGAGAGGTTAGGAACAATGTTCATTAACTTTTGATTGAATGGATGGATCAATAGGTGGTGGTGGATCATTTCTTTGCTTCTGCTATCGTTATTCTTGCCAAATTTAGCCATGTTATTTGGTCAACTGGATTTAACCATCAAGTCTTGCCACATGGACCAAACATTTCTTACCATTATGCCACTCTTTCAACAATTCAACTTTATGCCTTGCATTTGGCCATCCGTGATTGCAACCTCACTACCACCTTCCCTCAATAATAGTTACTACTTGCAAAATTATGATCCACTGATCATCAATACCTTGCAACTTGCGTTTAGCATTCCTCATTAATTGTTGTGACCCTGCGAAGGTTAAGATCTAACCATATTTGCACCATTTCCACCTTAGCCCTAGGTTCCTTTTTGTCCTTTGCGACCAAGCGAAACAAGGGGAATCTCTTGATTGCAACTCAAACCTTAACTATTTCTTGACCTGCAGTTATCATGTGCTGGCTGTAGATCTAAACAATCTAATGGTGCAAGATATGTCTTTGAAGCATTGAAGATCTACCCTTTCTACACTATTGCAACTTAAGTCATAACATGTTAAAATAAATGTGTGACTAGGAAAAAACTAGGCAATCACACCCTCCTCATCTTGCCTGTGGTTAGCACACAAAAAATTGCAACTGCGCAAATTGCATGGTTGCAACTTAAAAAATTCTAAGGCATAATATGAAAGAGAGCCAATGCTAGATTAAAACCTAGGCGACCACTAAGTAGATTATTACTTGAATTTGATTTTTTGGTGGGAGGGCATTTTGGCTAATAGATACCTCCTCAAATAGGTATCTTTAAACTTTTCCCACTTAATCACAATTGTAGATCTTAGGGTTTACGATTAGATCCAAAATATTCAATGAATTTGTCCACCTTCTTATTCTTCTTATTTTCTCAAAACTTCTAGAAACATCTTCTGAAATATTAGCCTTTGACCACTCAACTAATCCTTTCCTTGTATTAAATAACACAACTCATCAATCCTTGTCATCAAAACATTTTTCTTATTCCACGATTTCAACTACATCAACCTTAAATCTTGATTCTTTCATAAATTATTCTTTTGCTATCACTCGGTCATCACTATGTTCTTCTGCTTGGTCTTCATTGTATCACTCAATCATCACTAAATTATCTTGATTAGTCATCATTGCACAACTTGGTTAATACTGTCACTCGACAATCTCTATCATTTGACCAACACTATTGTGCTTAACAATGCTTAAGTTCCTTAATCTTCAGCTTCAACTCCTTCATTGACCATCCCGCACTGATACTAGTGTTGTAATGTGCAACCTAATCAGACTTGGAGGCTTATTTGGTGCAGTTTCCCCTGGATTATTTCTATGGGGGTTAAGGGGCAATGCCCCTTGTGGGGTCCTTGGATAGTGCCCCAAGTACACTCCCTATCGCAGTATAGGGAAAATTCGAGTGGAAATGCCCCCATGGGGGTTTTTGGGGGTGGGATCCCTGAAGTAAAAAAATGACCCTACTATTATAAAGGGCATCAAATTCTATTTGTCTATTTCACAACTTATTCCATCCCTAATTTTGTAAGCGCCAAAATCTTGTATAGAATGTCTTAGGGTTATAAATTTCATAATGTATGATGATATTGTGGCTTTTTGTGGCGGTATTGAGTTGTAAGGGATTTCAAATTGTAATCACTGGATAATAATAATATTGGACTTGTTATTGGTGGATGTAGCCCTGGGATTGGGTGAACCACGTTAAATCTTTGTGTCTTGTGTTATCTTTTGTGCGATTTATTATTTTCTGATATTGGATATATTTTCATGTAATTTTTTTTTTTTTTTTTTTGTGGTTAATCCTAACAAGTGGTATTAGAGCTAGACAATCATCATTTTTTTTATAGCTATCTTCTACAGGAAGGTCTCATGGTTGAGTGTGAGTCTCACGATTGAGTGAGAGCGATGAAAGATGAGGGTAAGCTAAACGTTGAGAAGTTTAATGGGAAAAAATTTCTGTTAGGGAAAATGAAAATGGAGGACTATCTTTATCATAAGGATTTATGGAAGCCATTAGAAGGAAAAGCCAAAAAATAGGGAACTACAACAGATGAGGACTAGGAGATTCTAGACAATTTAAAGGCACTTGGGATTATTCCATTATGCCTAGAACCATCAATGATATTTAACATTACAAAAGTGAAGACGATAAAAGAGTTGATGCAAACCCTAGCAAATTTGCATGAAAATCCCTCTGCTTCAAATAAGGTATTTCTCATGAAGAATTTATTTAATATTAAGATGGCAGAAGGTGGATCTGTTGCAGATCATTTAAATGAGCTTAATACCATTACTAGTTAGTTATCTTTTGTGAATGTCAATTTTGATGAAGAAATTAGGGCTCTCTTGATTTTGTGTTCTTTGTTTGAAAGATGGAATGACTTGGTAATGGTTGGGAGTAATTATATTTATGGACCTAATACCCTAAAATTTGATGATGTGATTGGTGTTATTCCGAGTGAGGAAACTCGTAGGAAAACCTCAAGTGGATCTACATTAGGAAGTGCTTTGAAAACACAAAGCGGAGGTAGAATGACTGAGAAAGGAATCAATTTTGGAAATCATGGGAAATCAAGAGGAAAGTCAAAGGGAAAGAGGTCTCAATCCAAAGGACCAATAGATTGTTGGTCCTATGGGAAACTAGGCCATAAGAAAAAATATTGCTGGAGTCAAAAGAACAATGAAGGAGATAAACTAGAAGGGAAAAAGGAGGCAAATGTGGTAAGTAACGAATCCGAAGAGGATGTTTTTCTTCTTTCTTTAGAAAGTGTTGATGAATCTTGGGTTTTAGATTTTGGGGCTTCATTTCATGCTACACCCCATAGAGGTTATTTTATTGATTATTTCTAAGGGGATTTTGGGCTTGTTTATTTGGGAGATAATGAACCCTATCAGATTGTTGGAAAGGGAAAAGTTAAGATTAAGTTGCATAATGAGATTCATTGGCTACTACATGAGGTAAGACATGTTCCAAGGTTGAGTAGGAATTTAATTTTAGTAGGGCAATTCGATGATGATGTTTTCATAGCTACTTTTAATGATAAAAATTGGAAGGTTACAAAATGATCCCTTGTAGTAGGAAAAGGTGTGAGAGTAGGCACCTTATATCTTTATACAAATCATAATGTTCCTTCTACTTTAATTGTTTTAGAGAAAAATAAATGTTCAAGAATAGTTTCTGTAGTTGAGTAGGAAGAACAAACAAATGTTGTAGATTCTAATACAATGCTATAGCACTTGAGCACATGAGTGAGAAAGGTATGGAATTACTTCATTCAAAGAAAGTTTTACTAGGTCTAAGATGTGTCAATATGGATTTCTATGTAAGTTGTGTGTATGGAAAGCAAAAGAGAGTTAGTTTTGTGAAGAGTGGGAAGGAAAAGAAAAATGAGAAATTAGAGCTTGTGAATATAGATGTATGGGGAGCAGCTAAGCTATCTTCCCTGGAAAACTCTCATTATTATGTTACATTTGTTGATGATGCAACTAGAAAAGTATAGGTTTATTTTCTTAGGCAGAAATATGATGTATTTGTAACTTTTAAGAAATGAAAATGCTTGGTTGAGAATGAGACTGATAAAAGGCTAAGATGTCTTAGATCTAATAATGGTGGTGAGTATTGCAACAAAGAATTTGAGGATTATTTCTCCACTAATGGTATTTGTTGACATAAAAATATTCCAAGGACTCCACAAAAAAATGGAGTGGCTAAATGCATGAAGTGAACAATAATGGAGCATGCACATAGCATGAGGTTGCATGTTGGGATGCCCATGAATATGTGGCTTGAGGTTGCTAAAACTATTTTATATTTGACCAATAGAGGTCCCTCTACTCCTTTGGGCTAGGGTATTCCAGAGCAAGCATGGACTGGTAAGAAGGTGAGTTATTCTTTTCTCAAAATCTTTGGTTGTGAAGCATTTGCACATATTGATTCTGAAAATAGAACCAAGATGGAAGCTAAGTCAAAGAAATGTGTATTTTTTGGATATGACATTGATGAATTTGGTTATAGGCTTTGGGATTTTGACAAATGTTAAATTGTAAGAAGCAAGGATGTCATATTCAATGAGAAAGTGTTGTGCAAGATTTGTTGCAACATCATGAGAAGAAAGAAAATGATTATGTAGTGTTTGATGATACTCCAAAAGATGATGTTCTAGCAATTCCTCATGCTCTACAACAACCAAAACAACAAATGCCACACACCAATGAATTTTTATATAGTCATTAAGTCTATGTAGACCTCCAAAAACATTTTCTCCCTCTTTGTATTCTATTTTATTAATAGATGTTGGTGAACCTAAACGTTATGATGAAGCTGTATAGGTGGATACAAAGGTTCATTGGGAGTCTACAATGAAAGAGGAAATGGACTCTTTGCAGAAAAATAAGACTTGAGATTTATGCAAGTTGCCTGCAAGTAAAAGGGCTTTACAAAATAAATGAGTTTACAGGTTGAAAGAAGAGGATGCAGGTAAGAAAATATTTAAAGATAGCTTAGTTGTAAAAGAATTTGCATAGAAAAAGGGAATTGATTTTGATGAGATATTTTCTCCCGTTGTTAAAGTCACTTCTATTTGTACTATTTTAAGTATTGTAATTATTGAAGATTTGCATTTGGAGTAGCTTAATGTTAAAACAACTTTTCTTCATGGTGATTTGGATGAAGATATATATATATATGGTACAACTACAAGGATTTGAGGTCAAAGGTAAGAAGAACTTAGTGTGCAAATTGTAGAAAAGTTATGGCTTGAAGTAAGCACATCGGCAATGGTATTTGAAATTTGACAGTTTTATGTATGAGCATGAATATAGTAGGTGTCATTCAGATCATTATGTTTATTTTATGAGGTTAGATGATGAGAACTACATTATTTTATGTTTATATCTTGATGATATACTTCTAGTTGGGTCTAACATGGATCACATTAAGGGGCTGAAATAATAGTTAACACATTCATTTGCTATCAAGGATTTGGGGGCAGCAAACCAAATCCTTGGTACAAAAATTTGCAAAGATAGAAAGAACAAAAAATTGACATTATCTCAGGCTGATTATATTATGAAAGTGTTGCAACATTTCTCTATGAAGATTGCTAAAGATGTCATCACACCTTAAGCTAGTCATTTGAAGTTGACTAAGGAGATGTGTCCAAAGACATAAGAAAAGGAGGATAAGATGTCCAAGATACCTTATGCTTCAGTTGTAGGAAGCTTGATGTATGCTATGGTATAAACAAGGCCAAATTTTGTACATGCAGTGGGAGTTGTTAGTAGGTATATGAGTCATCCAGGGATCGAGCATTGGAATGCAGTTAAATGGATTCTCAGATATTTGAGAGGAACATCTAGTAGGTGTTTACATTTTGGGGGCTCTACTATTGATTACAAGGCTATGTTGATTTGGATTTGGTAGGGGATATTGATACCAAGAAAAGTACTACAAGTTATGTATTTACTGTTGGTGGGGCAACGTTGAGTTTGGTTTCTTGGTTACAGAAGGTGAATGCTTTATCCACTACAAAGGTAGAGTATATTGTTGCTAAAGAGGTAGCCAAGGAGGTGATATGACTTTAGTTCTTCGTGGAATAATTGGGATACCCATAAAGGGATAATTATTTTTTTACAAATAGCCAAAGTGCCATTCATCTTGGCAAGAATTTTGCTCTACATTCAAAGACAAAACACATATGGTTGTAGTACCATTTCATTCACTCAATTTTGGATGATGGATAGTTAAAGTTGGAGAAGAAATATATAGATGATAATCCAACAGATATGTGTACTAAGGCAGTAATAAGGGAGAAGCTAAACTCCTCTTTAGCTTTGGTTGGTCTTCTAGACTAAATAGAATAAAATAACAACATGGTCTAGGGTGGTTTGATATTCTAGTGGCCCAAGCTACAAGTTTAGCAATGCTATGACCAGTCTCCAAGTGGGAGGATATTTTTGTGGAGTTCAATCAGTCTCCATGTGGGAGATTGTTTTGATGTCGAGCGTAATCAAACTCAAAGGTTTATTCAATGCGATTTCCTCCAAGATTAATTCTACACGGGTTTGGGGGAAATTTCCCCAAGACATGG
This sequence comes from Cupressus sempervirens, assembly GCA_028749045.1. NCBI lineage: Eukaryota > Viridiplantae > Streptophyta > Pinopsida > Cupressales > Cupressaceae > Cupressus > Cupressus sempervirens. Next base: position 713,167,166 of record CM053792.1, read on the forward strand.
TCAAGGGGAAGTGCCCCTTGCAGGGTCCTAGGGTAGCACCCCAGGTGTGCTCCCTATCGTATTATAGGGAGGGGTCGAGGGGCAACGTCCCCATGGGGGTTTTTAGGGGCAGCATCCCCAAAGCCAAAAATGACCTTACTATTGTAAAGAGCATCGACTACTAGTTTTCTATTGGATGACTTATTCTAGCCCTAATTTGTAAGTGGCAAAAGCTTGTATAAAATGGCTTAGGGTTATGGATCTCATAATGTATAATGATATTATAACTTCTTGTGGCGGTATTGAGATGTAAGGGATTGCAGATTGTAATCATTGGATAATAATAATATTAGACTTGCTGTTGGTGGACGTAGCCCAGGGATTGGGCAAACCACGTTAAATCTTTGGGTCTTGTTTTATCTTCTGTGCGATTTATTATTTTATGATATTGGTTATATTTGCCTGTAACTATTATCTTTGTCTGTGGTTCATCCTAACAACTTCGTCAAGCTTATCTTTTTGACTTGTTTCAACTTTTAGCTTCATCAAACTATATCTTACACTTCATGTATTGATTGAACAACCCATTATCTTATCAAATACTAACAATAAAGTGCCGATTGCAATTCCATCTCACTTACACATCTGAACTCAACCTTTTACTAGGTCATCTCATAATCTTTTCTTTTCAAATCCTCTTCATCAATCTAATGATATGAAACTCTATAGTGTTAGTAAATGTATCTCCAGTAGGTTTTAAACTTGTCTTACCAATATGTTTGACATCAATGACAATATGACAATTATTCCAACCAGGCTCTCAATAATTGTAGCTCCAACACTTATATCTAATATCCTTTAGAGTCTATAGGACCTAAATAGGGTCTTTACTACCATGAGCCCTTGTATGATTCATTAGATACTTTTGTAAAGAATCCTTACTAAATACTTGGTTAAGTAAAAAACCTACCCTTTTATCCATGTTAAACCAAATTGACCTTAGGTATCTTTCTTGAATTGTTTTCATATGAAAAGACCTATGAAAATGATCTAAAACAAACACTCTTTATTAGTTGAAGGGTAAAAAAACAAGTGTATTGCGCTTCTTATGTTTAATGATCAAATATAGTAGAGGAGAAAATCCATTTGAGACCTTAATTCTACTTGAAATCCTTAACACACAATAATTGAAAAAGAGTTCACTAGATCAATGTCTATACTAGGTTTTTTTAGCTCTTGTGACACATTTTGTAGTGCCTATACTTAACAAAATAGTGCCTATGCTAGGAATTTTGGTGTACGTGCCTTATAAAACAAAGTATGTGATCCAAAAACTCAAAACATAAAGTATTCCCAATTTTTTTTCAAACTGTAAAGGTTACAATTTTGAGTACCCATTTGAGAGATCATTCCAAATTAGTTAGGACACATCTAAATCTTACCATTTTCATAATTCTTGAGTAGATTGGGATTCTTAAAAAATGTTTGAGGTACTATCACAATTATATTGTAATTGTTCAATAACCTTTGAATCTTGTGTTTCCAAATGTTATCATTAAAGGATGCATGATCCTTTCACCCAAAACTAAAGGGGTCAATATTATCAACCAAGATCTTCATCATAAGGATAAATATTTCCCTATTAGATCTTCATCAAGATCATTTCACTTTTACCTACCAATTACAATTGTTGATCTCAAATTCAATGTACTTAACCACATAGAAAATAGAAAATACATAAAAATTTGTGTCCATCCTTATCCTTCTTAAATCTCCATCATCAGATTCTTATTGAATTTTTCTAGTCATTTATCTTGTAGCAAAGTTTGACTTGCACTTTGAACATCTCAAACATTCCATACTTTCATAAAATGTTGGCCTTAGACTCTATCTTTACAAATCTATTCTTCCAATAGTTACTTGGTGAACATAACATTTCACTCTGGTAATATAACACTTGGTTAATACTAGACTCGCTTGGGCAATACCGAATTTATAACTTACTTTTCCAATTTCTTAGTGAACACTGTAGTCACTTGGAAAATAGTTTCTTCATTGTTTTATTACAAGCTAGGATTTTTGTTGCACCAAAAGATCAACCTTTCAATGCTCGATACAACCACTAGACTTGTAGAACACATGAGGTAGTTAAGCCATGTCACAAATCCTGAAGGGAAACATTGACAAATAGTCCAACCATCCCCCCTGAGCGTTACCTGAGGAGATTCAAACATGTGACCAAGCTCTAATACCACTTGTTACAAGCTAGGATTGTCATTGCACATAAATATTGACCTTTAATTTCCTTATACAACCATTAGACTTATAGAACATAGGAGGCGGTTAAGCCATTTCACGAATCTTGAAGAGTAACTTAATGATTAATTATTTTATTTATTCCAAATAATTTATTGTCTATTGTAAATGCATATTAAGGAGAGAGAACCCACAATTATCATGAACAAATCTGAGAAAATAAAAAGCTATTGCATAATCATAAGCAAACTAGACTAGACCCATAAAGAATTAGCACATGACACTTTGATCAACAAAAAAAGACAGGAAACAAAAGCATAAATCTCATTAAGATAATATAGCTAAGGTTGAAGACTATGTCACAAAATACAGATGCCACAATATACATCTCCTACCAACAAGCTATGGAGTCTTGTTCTTAGAAATCAAAACCTCTACAAATATTACATAATATTTCTCAACACATTGAACATAAGTTCAATGTTTCAATCTTATTCTCTTTACAAGTAGTGGGTTTTATAGAACAACCTTTAGTCAACATGGTTGAAGAATAACTACATTTAGTTACAATCAATTGGCATGGTGCAAAATTATGCATGAAACTCTCAATATGCCTTGTTGTGGGCGAGTATATCTATTTTATGAACAATTTAGAACATGTTCACTATGTGAGGGAGAAGAGTACATCATGGAAGCACGGTCAAGGCTAACCATGATTTCATTAACTAACCAAAATGTGTGTTTAAGATATTTCTTGAAAATTTCATTAGTAATGGAAGATTTCATGGGGGAGCATATTTCTTGAGAAAATGCACTTCACATTGATGTGGTTGATTCTAATTGGAGGTTAAGGTGGTGAGGTTGACTAGTATAGGAGCAATCTATAAGACCATTCTAATGCTCCTTCTTTTCGTTTCTATTTCTTTATATTTACTCAATTTTCAATTCACATTAGAGGCAAAGGATAAAAACCCCTCATTTTTTTAGTTTGTTTCTTTAATTTAATTGGATAAATATTTTTCATTAATATAGGGAGTGTTTTATGAGTTATTCATGTTCCTTTCATGGACTTTCTCCATTACTCATATAGTTATATAATTAAGAGGGGTCACTTTCAAAATCTACTTCAATTTTTAATATTAGAATAATTGATATAGTAATTATTTAATGACTTGGGTTTTCCAAACAATATATCTAAGATTTGGAACATCTATAAAAAATAAGACAAGAACCAATAAAAAAATCCTTACACAGGATCATAGCACATGAAAAATCTAATATTAAAGCTATCATATTTCCACAATCCATATGAATGTTCATGATAGTTTTAAAGCTTGATTGTTTGATTTTTTTAACCATGAACATTTGATATCACACTAAATGATTAATCATTAGGATGCAAGAGAGGAAAATGAGAAGGAAAATCTTTCTTCTCATTTTCCTCTTTTTCATCCTCAGGATGGATCATGTAGTGTGATCTAAAACATTGATGGCAGAAACTTTTACACAAATAAATCTTGAAAATCTTGGTATCACTGAAAAATTATTAAGAACATTAATTTCACACCAACTACTACAATATCACAATATGTAATAACCAAATATAAAAATAATTCTTATTTATGACATTTACAAATTAATAACCACCATATACTAATGAATCACTCTTGCATTCATAAAAAAATGAAACCATTTCAAATTTGAGATAGAGACAACATGAGAATTTACATCTATTCATCTCTACTCTAGAATTCAAACCCATTCAAAATAATAACCCACAAAATCCTATTTCCATTTTGTAAATATTTCTCTTAAATGAAATGTCCATTGAGGATTTGTTTTATTTGTTGTGATTAGAATTAGTTACAATATTTATGGAATCAATGATCGCACGCACACACGCACACGCACACGCGCACGCGCGCGCGCGCGCGCACACACACACACACACACAGAGAGAGAGAGAGAGAGAGAGAGAGAGAGAGAGAGAGAGAGAGAGAGAGAGAGAGAGAGAGAGAGAGAGAGAGAGAGAGAGAGAGAGAGAGAGAGAGAGAGAGAGAGAGAGAGAGTTTCGCTTAGATATTAGTGCACTAGGTAAACTCTTTAACATGATCAATGATGCTAGTGTGACACATCCTTCGATGCCACTTAGATAAGGGGGAGACTAGATCTCGTAAACTCATGTTGTACCATAATAAACTTTTATTAATCGAGCTTGGTCCCCAACCCAACAATTATAAAATATTGAATTTAGTTAAAAATAATATAGTATATTTTCTTAGACAAAATTTTATTACTTTTTAAGAAAACAAAAAAAAATTCATCACAAAATTTTAATATTAAAATTTTGGACTATTTTTTATTTTAATTTACTATTTTGTATGATAAATATTCATTGACTATTTGTTCAATAACTCAATATTTTTTTAATCTTTTAGCTGTAATTAGAACTAATTGTAATACTTACATGACATTCATCTATTCTAATTGGTTTGTGTAGCGATACAAGTTATATTTTTTTATTGAAATAATTATGAAATGTTGTATTTAGTTAAAATCATATAATATTTTCTTAGATGGATTTTAATATGTTTTAAGAAGATGGAAAGATGGTTTATCACAAAACAAGGATTCTAATATCAAAAAATTAATTTTAATTATACAAAGGATTTTGATTTTAAAACTTTAATTTCAAATATATGTAGCATTCTAATTTCAATTTGTTATTTTGTAAGATAGTATATTCATTGATAATTTGTTTAATAAATATTCATTTTAACCTTTTATTTGTAACTAGAGTGATTGAGTGTGGAAATTTAATATTGTGAACTCCCAAAAAACTTAAAACATGAATTCAACACCAATTACTGTAACATTTATTATGTCAAATTGTAAAACTAATTCTTATTTGTAACATTTACAAATGGATAATCCTCACATTCTAATGATTCTCTCTTCCATTTACAAAAAATATAGTAGTCAATTGTAGAACCAATTCTTTTTTTTTACATTTATAAACTAATACACCCCTTACATTAGTGAATCTCTCTTCTATTTACAAAATCTTGAAACCAATTTTCCTATATGAAAGAGACAACATGGATAGTTACATATATATTTTCTCTTCTATTTTCTTATTATATTTTCCTTAATGATAAAGTACGAGTAAGAATTTTAGAAATAACTTGACATGGTCAAATCCAAAAAGACCCTTACATGATATCATAACACATGTAAACATGATATTATAAATTCTAAAAGACTTAGTACATTGTTCCTACACCAATTGCCATGCCATCACCATTTACAATAGTCAATTGTAAAACCAATTCTCATTTGTGACATTTACAAATTAACAAAACACATACAATAATGAATCTCACTTTCATTCATAGAAATATGAAACCAGTACTTCCAATGACAAAGACAACATCAATAGTTACATATACTTGTCTCTTCTCTTCTTTTATTATATTATTCATAATGATCAAGCACAAAGTAGGAAATCGACAAATAACTTGACATGATTAAATCTATAAACAACCTTGCATGACAATATATCACATGAAAATCTATTATTATAAATTCCACCAAACTTTAAAAAACTACACATTGCCATTTACTATAGCCAATTGTAACACCTATTCCCTTGACATGATCAAATCTATAAAAAAACCTTATATGACATTATAGGAAATGAAAATCTAATATTATAAAATCCAAAAGACTTAAGAACATCATACATCACCATTTACAATAGCCAATTGTAAAACTAATTCTCTTCAAATTATCAAATCCATAAACACCATATTATAGCATGTGAAAATCTCAAATGACTTAGAACATTGTACATTTCCATTTACAATAGCTAATTGTAAAAAAAATTCTCTTCACAAGCCAAATCCATAAACACCCTTACATGGTGAAAATCTAATGTTATAATTTCCAAAAGCATTAGTACACCGTACATCACCATTCACAATAGCCAATCACAAAATCAATTGTCATTTGTGGTTTTCCCAAACTAACAAACCACATCAATAATGAATCTCGCTTTCATCCCCAAATACATGAATCCAATTCCCCTAGTGACAGAGACACCATGAATAGTTACATATCTCTCTCCCTTCCCTTCTCTTCATTTCAAATCCTAATGGAAGGCAAGATATGAACACCTAATTTGTATCGTAATTAGGTGTCTTCTACAAGAAATATGATGTAGTCCCATATCAATGGATCACATAGGGGAAAAAACCCAATTACCAACATGGGGTTCGATAACCATTTGGTTTTTGTCATAGATATCCCCCAATTACTACTTTTAAAAGAGCCCAAAAAATGAAAACATATGTACTAATAGCCGACCACACATGTACTTATAGTCGATCATTTTTAGCTTTTTTGGTGGATGATTGACTCATTTATGCACCACTATTAGGACATTTCATAAAGACTATTGAGACATTTAGTCAAAAATACCATTTTTGAGTGAGCGACTATTGGTACATGAATAAACTGGATATCACACGAGTGTTTTAAAATGACACTTTTGGACTACTTTGCACTCCACAATCCCTTACCCAAAAGCTGAAAACCTAGCTTTAAGCACTTCACTCACCTCTAAAGATACACCAAAAAAATGACAAAATGTGACTTATAATCTAACACTTCTAAATGCATTATAAATGCTAAAAATTAACCCACAGAAGTACTCAATGGAAAGAATCTTCCCCTTCCTTTTTCACACCACACAAACCACCAGCCCACAAAATCCCCATAGTCCCATTCTCAAAACATTACGTCAAGTGTTCATGCAAAGTACTCTCTCTCAACGAAGTGGGTCCAATGCCATCCCACAACAGCACAAAGGTTTCTATCTATGGCCGTTTTTTCTGCCTATTCAAGCGGACCCATTTCCAACATTCCTTTTTACTAAAGCCACAACACGTTATTCCCATGCCGTTTCCTTCCTACAGTCCTTCTCACCATAAAAAAATGTCAACATCTCCAATCCCCATCACCATGCTTTCATAATCTGTAACACACAACCCTATTCCTAGGCTTGCGTGGAACTTCAGCTCTCCTCCACAAAACTCCACTATTTTAAAGCCAGGTAGGTAACGGTGCAATCATAGTATACAAACTCAAACAATGACAATAATAATAATAATGGAGTCCCTCTCCCATTTCTCTTTCTTTCTCCATTTCTTCTGCCACATTTGAAGGACTGAGCCCCACATATTCTGCATACAAACGAGATTTACGTGCAATCAGAAAGACCCAAAAACAAACAAATGAAAACTGACACTAGTTTTATATTGTTCAGAGATTTCATGGGGCCCTTGAAGATATTCTCTCAGAGAAAACCTCCACAATAACAAACATTTTATCATATGTTTCCTTACAAACAAAAACTATCCCCACATATTTCCTATTTCTTATTAAATTAATTGTGCCCATGTCCAAGTCAACCTGAACCTTCCCCACTTTATAACTTATCCTTCCAAATTCCATCCATACACTTTGATTGTTTGTTTGCTTCAAATCATTCTCTTCTTGGGTCCCATTTGTAAGGTTACAAACCCTAACAACCCACATTCATTATTATTACTAAGTAGTTTTTTTTCTTTCTTTCTCAAATCTGCATGTCAGTCTGTGAAGATCACAACAAAAGTCCAGAAACAACTAAAACGCCTGCCACTTTACTAAACAAAGGGGAGCACTAAAGTGGCTTAAGTAACTGTTCTACAGGGTGTCGGCCATTACAGCAATCTTCAGTCCAAAGAGTTTGGATTCAATCCACACCGTTGCAGACAGTTTGGCCAGCTTTTGTGGGCCTTCGAACTCCCCTATCTTTCTTTAAATGGGTGTTTTTCCCATGTGTTGTTATGCCCATTTCGGCACATGGAGAGACAAGACACCTATCTACTATTATGTCCGTATTGACTCTTCACATTTTTCAGTTTTCTTTGGAGTTTTTTGGGACATGGGTTTATTAAATACTTGGAGTTGTAGAGCTTGGACCACATAACTATGTTTTTTTATTGTATTATGAGTCAAGTGACGTGGGACACAGTTTATTGTCAAGGAAGTTGTTAACTTAAGAGTCTGCTTTCAACTCTGGATTGATGGGCTTTTGCAGGGTTCAAAGCATATGCCGTGTTTGCATTGTCTTGTGCTTGTTTTGTGTGTCTGATAATGATGGAAAATGGGCTGTTCCACTTGGTACATTGGTAATAACTTCTCTTATCCTCTGCAATATTTTCCAATTTTAGTTGACTAGGTGGATGGGTAAATTTGACCAATGTGTTAAATCATACAGCTTTCATGGTTGGGTATTTGTAGATTTGATTATGCAATATTTTTGTTTCATTGGTGTTTTACATCACTTCTCATTACCATTATCAAGGTAGGGCAACAGGAGAAACTGATAAGTAAAGTGATTTCAAATCAAGATTGTTTTATTATTTTAATTATTTTTGTAGTTTAGAATATTTACCATGGATTTTGCTTTTAAACAAATAATAATTGTTTCTCTAATATACCTAGCTGTTTAAATCAACTTAACTATCTATTACATTTTATTTGTAGATTACTTTCAAACAAATAATCAATGTCGATATTTCAATTTTAGAACATTTTACAGTTATATATTTGTATAATGTATATTTATAGACATGCATGTACTTCACTTATTTATATCAGTGGTTTATAATATATACATTTATTATAGATATGTGTATTGAGCTTTATAAATATTGTTTATGCAATCTCTCTCTCTCTCTCTCTCTCTCTCTCTCTCTCTCTCTCACACACACACACACACACACACACACACACACACACACACACACACACACACACACACACACACAGAGTTATGTATGTAATGAAGTTAACAATACATAGTAATATGAAAACAAAATAATAATACGATCATTATTGATTGACAATAATGTGATAAGTATTTATATTGTTTGTGAACACACACATGAGTATATATGTAGATACATAGCTATAGCAAGTGTATGCATCCATATACCTTTATAATCGTATTCACAAAATGCATATATAGATACATTTGTCATTAGATATATATGTATACATTTATGTATACTATAGAACGGGGATCTAATGAAAGATTGTCTTATCATGTAGTCAAGTAAATAAGACATAGTGACACAATACAAAACATAATCATATGCATTTTATTTATTCAAAATAATGATTGGAATGCAATTTTTTATATTGGCTTCCCAACAAGTTATCACCTTAGTTGTTTAATTATTGATTTGAAGGATATTGCAATACTATTCTCAATCATGAATGTTTATTTGAATCCATCCCCCCCCCTTTGATCTACTCCTAATGATTAATAGAAATGTTTAGATATAAAGTGCTTACCTTACACAAAATCTCAATTAGTTTCATGGTTGCAACAAAACACAATGCCTTATGACAAAGGAAGTTGGCTAGATGTGCAGACATGCATCTATCAAATTATTATAGTAATGGCACTTTGATGGGCTTTCTTGGTTCACATAATAAGTATTCTTTGGTGTAATGTAACTTGATAGTTGGTATTCTATTTCCACCAAGTTCGTAATGATGGTACAAGTCATCAATAATGAAATTGAGGGTAATCTTGTCAAATAAAAATAGTTGAAAAACTAATTTATATATTTTAAGTTTTTGCAAAATTCTACAAATTGAATATAATATTGAAAGATCATACAATGTTTTTTGTCAGTCACAAGGAAAGATGTAAAATATATAACAAAATATAATAAAATCTATAATGATTTACTATGATTTGAATGGAAATGAAAACTTGTCTACAAACTAAATTAACAAGTAAAAAAAGTGAATGTTGTAAGATTGCTCAAGTACACCTAGGATGATCTTGCATTAGAAAAGGTTTAAAAAAAATTAAGTTTCTAACTCTTTATTCACTAGAGGAGAACCGAAACTTATTATGTCAACCTTTGAAATCAAACTTGAATCTTCTTCCAACCTTCCTTTCCACTTCACCAAATATTACTACTATTATAGTTTCCTATAAAAATTTCCTACTCCTACAATTTGAAATTTCTTTAATAGCTTTTTAATGCTAGTGTAGAAACAAGTTCTTTTATTATGCACTCTATGACAATCTTGTAACTTTCTTTATGCTACTAGAATATATGTATGCAATATTAAACAATGTTGATATGCTTAGAACCTTAAATACCAAGTTTACTCCATACATATTTATTGAATCAAATCTCTTAAGAATTCTGGAAATGATGAAATTATCCACCTTTAACAAGTTTTGCATTCCAAATAAAAACTATTTCCTTTTTAATTTTTATACCATTACTTTTTCTCTAACTATAAACTTTGTGTAGTATTTTCTACAAAATTTTCACTTTTGTTTAAAATCCTCAGTATCTAAATGACCTCTAACTTATACAAGTAAAATTTCCATTATTTCCACAAACTATTCTACTTATTCATTGGTGTTTCTCAACTTTGATATACTGCTTGGATTATTGCAATTTGTTAAATTGTAAATGATATTTTCCATGTTGTCTAGTTTACTAAATTATTATCTGTAAAATTTTCTTATATTGCAGTCTTATGTAAGGCCCCACTAGGTAAATCAAGATAAATTAACCTAAACATATTACTAAGTTTACTTTACCATTTATTTTTAAAGTTTATATAACATAAATGATAATAGTGTAGGAGCAATACAATTGAAACTTCAATAAATAGACATGAATGCAATGCAACACTAATTTACATATATCAAGGGTTCCATAATATAGAATCACATACATGTTAATTTAATTAAGTAGATTAATCATAAGTACAATGTTCCACAATAATATATGTTCATCAAATACATCAACTCATAAATGAGCACATAAGTATAATTGTTAGCATAATGTACACTCAATAATACGACATCCACTACACAAACTATAGGGTATACCATAGCAATCCAAGTACAAATACTATACAGTATCCTATAAGAATCTCAAATGATACAAAGATACAAGAGACAAAGACCAACAAATGAGAATAAGAGAAAGTCTCCAAGTGTTATGAAAAAGGTACAACTACTATAAGATCATCTAGTACTCTTACAAGTCCATTAGAATTTGAATGGTAATAGAATAACTACCACCCAACCATGTGGAACCAAACATCCACTCCTACATTGCTCAAAAGAAAACATTAGGCGCTACTTGGATAACAAATCATGCAATCAACTATACAAAACCTAGGGAAGGAATCTTGAAATCTCTCTACCTCAAGTGGTGCTACACATACAAAAAAGGTGATCCCAGAGGTAACTAGCACATATAGGAAACCTAATTAAGATGCATGTGGAGATGTTACTTCTATGTGCATCAGTGGACCCCAATACCCTCTAAGATGCATAGGTGGACCCCAACACCATAGTGACTATGCGACATCAGTAACCCCTCATACATAAAAGGGTAAAAAACTATGCAAGACCTCAATCAAGAATCTTTTCCCACTCCCAACCTAGCCTATAATACCACTCAAGAAGTGGTTGAGGAACATAATTATCTTTTTTTTTTTTTTATACCAATATTGATTTTTTTTAAAGTTGTCACTTATTAAGTCAACTTATAATGAGTTACCCTAGTATCCACTTATGGCTTCAATCCCCATTGCAAGCCACTTCCCATCTATGCTCATATATAACCTACCCTAATGCTCCTAGAAAATGAAACAAAGGAAAGATAAGAAAATTATATCATAAAAGACTTCTCATAAATCATCGAGCCATAAAATCCACCAAGTAAATGTTGGAGCATAATAATAACATATCATCCTATACAAGGATCCAAACTATCCATCCCATACTAGACATATCAATAAATAAACTATCAAATTGTTGGAAATCTAATAGGGAAAGTAAGATACCAAGAGGGGGGTGAATCAGGATCTATGAAACATTAACACTTTAAACATGAACCATATTTGATGCTTCCATTACAATACAATCATGTACAAGTTAAAATAACATTAGATCTATCATCTAATTTCATGAATGAAACTTATAAACATATAAAAAACTTAAGACATGTATTTGGTAACACAAAAATCCTCCAAGGTGAAGGAAAAATTGAGGTGGGGATGACACCCACAAAATATTCACTAATGTAGCAATAAAGTTGTGACTATTAAGGTTACAATGTTTGATCACTTTAGATTATCTACCCTGTGAGGGGTCTGCCCCATTAAAGGCTTACAAGACTGTTAGGTCTAGATTGATTAAAGGATTTTACATCACAACTAAGGGAGTACTCTATTAGGATATTTATAAAAGCCTATTAAAGCTACCTTATTAAGATATTTAAACCCCAAAACACCTGTTAGAATGTTCAGTACCTAATCCTTCAGTAAGAACTTCAATGCTTGATAACAGATCTCCTCTATTCAATATGATATCACCTTATTGTGACTGGTCTTTAATTACTTCACACTGCACTTCCTAGTCACCTTTCTCTTTCATCTTAGATTAACCTCAAAGCTTCTCATCCAAACATCTCTCAATCATACATACTCGCACGTACACTAGAATCAAGTATAAAACCCTACTAAAATAACTATTTAATGAAGTTTCTAGATCATAATCAACGATCTAGATTCATCCCTTTTTTTGTTTGGTCCTTTCTATTTTATGATTGGCTAAACACATTACATAGGGATTAATGAGATTCATTAACATGCATAATCAACTCCTTGATTAGTTCCTCGATATGTAAAACATGCTTCTAGATTGAAAAATGGTTTGAATAAGTTTATATGTCATTACAAACTCATATACAAAAAACTATTTTACTTGGCACTAACACTCCTCTGATACTTAGCGCATACTATTCTTCATGTTGTCCCTCAACCTTCACTCTGCTCAGCTTATACTACAAGTCTTTTTCTGTCTCGCTTGGCATATACTATATCTTGAATTACTTGACATCCACTAAAATTGTTCACTAACTCCTAAGTGTACTCAACATGAACTGATATATGTATACTTTACATTATACTTGCTAGACCTATATATATTGGCTTATCACAGTGGTGACCAACCAACATTGCGTAGAAAATAACTAAATGTTTTGTACTAATAGACAATACCAAGATTGTCTTTAGGGTCAACAATCCCCTCCTTTGGCATTATTGAAAAAAATACTTATCATGATCAACATTTCTTGAACAATAAAATTTCAAAATTTTAGAATGCTAAAATTTGCAAAAACTCCCCTTTAGGATGTACTTTTCTTGGTTGAGTAGCTATATACATGCTCTGATTACTATCTTTATTTCCCATTAAGCTTGATCATACATTATTTCCCCATTATTTTTTTCATGATGGCTATGGGGTTGTAGAAGGGGTTAAACCATACTTATCAAAAAATTGTTTATGAACCTGTAAAATTATTGCTAATGAACTATCCCAAGCTTTCCACAAAGGCACTATTGCTTGAATCTCTATCTCCAATTTAGCTACAAGATCAACCATATTATCTTATATTGATAGGTTTAGATCTCTCTTCACTAGCTCTTTTTCATTCTATAAATACATCTTCATGACCTCCAAATGAGGTGTCAACATAGCCTAAATTGAGATAAGCATAGCTCTTTTCTACTATCATTAGCTTGCAACTCGACTTGTCTCCCTTGCCAAAATCTTAACTTGTGAAAATGTATTGAACTAGAACTTGCATCCGTGTTCACTATATTAGCACTATACATCAATTTAGATTCATTCTTGTCCATTAAAACTCTTATGGCTTTTGTGAAGATTGATACATCATATAATTTTTTGAATAATAAAAGTACATTTTGACTGACTTTTTCTAAATTATCTACAAATTTGGATAGCTCTACTTGTCTTATTGCAATCTTTGCCATGACTTTCTTCTCAAATTTCTTTTTAGACCATTGCATAAGTCTTTCACTAGTGTCAATGTCTGGATCATTTAATTTCTCCAAATTTGAGCCAAATGTTCAATTAATGGATCTTGCTCATTCAGATAATAAAAAATAATTGTGTCAAGGAATATGTCCTCAATCTCATAAAGTACTTCTCTCTATTGTTGTTCCCTTTTCATCTCCTCTTGTCTAGTTTTTCTTGCTAGAAACTGTTGAAGTATCTTCATTTGTTCATAAGTTAGATTTTTTGTATCACAATTTGGAATCACAATCACTTCGTTGACTGTAACAAGTTTTCCTTGAATTCCTCCAGGAGATTTCAACTTTCTTTTCTTTAATTTCTTCCCCCTTGAGTCCGGGGTACTCGTGCTTGACAAAGATAGTTGTAGACTCTGAGTGGAAATTTCCATGCTTGATCTTTGAGATTCCTTAACACCTTTTGTCCTTGTTTCCTAACCAGTCTATCGTTTTTCAATACTTGTCACTTGTTGTTTAGGTGCATTAACCTTGCTCTTCTCTTCTATAGAAATGAATTCACTTGCTGAACTCGATTACACATCCTCCTTTGATCCCTCAATTTGAGGTCCCACAACATCAGTTGTCACATTTATAGTAGGCTGATCTACTATAACATGTGTAGAACCTTCTATATTTACCTTATTGTCATCCTTGACCTATTCAGGTCCTTGTGCATTATCACCTTCTCTAGTCAGCACAGTTTGTTGCTTGGCAACATTCACATTTTCTTGTATTTGACTATCAATAGTATTAACAATAACAACATAAGTAGGTGCCTGCTCAATCAATTGAGAAGTTACTTGTCTATCAATTTTAGGATATTCCTTTTCTTGTATTAGCATAGGATTGGTGTTCATCAACACCTCTTTTGTTGACTTCTATGTAGGAGCATGCTCATTCTTCTTTGGCTTGGTTAGTATTATCTTATCTTTCTCTCCTTTTACATTAGTCCCATCTTTTTGTTGATCTTCTATGGGTTCATCCTCTATGGTAATTTTATATGTATTTTTTCACTTTCTTGAGCCATTCTCTGCTTTGTGTCAACTAGCTACTCATCATCATCATATATATCTTGTTTGTTCTCCAGTTCTACTTCACCTCCTTTCTCCTACTTCACCTCCTTTCTCTTCCTAATCTTTATTTTCTTCATCATCAGGCAATAGGAAAGAGATCTTCTTACATATTAACTTGATCTCCTAAACTACTTCCTCAACTCTGTTCTTCAATAATAGGTATGCTCTATGTTTAGGAACAGATCTTTTTATGTGGTTTCTCATTACTAAACTAATTTGTTTCCTAGTAAGTTCAGGGACAGTTTGGGCTAATGATGTTTCCCTTATTTGTCTTTCAGTTACTAGAGCCCATTTCCATTGAACAACATCCACTTTATTGTATAGCTCTTCTAGAATCATCTTACCTGATTCTATAGATGTACATTTAAAAGTAACCATCATATCTAACACTACTTCCTCTACTTTGCTCTTATCAGTTCATTACTTAGTGCATCATATTATATGAAATCAAAACCTCACAATCTTATACTATTCCTTATATTCTCACATACCTCATCTAAATTTTATGGTTCCTTGTGAGTGGCTATCTTGAATTGACTCAAGTCATCATACTCGATCCTCTCTTCTTCCTCTTCTTCATTATCCTTGTTCACTATGAGCCTTCTCCTTGGTTTCTTCATTGGTTTACTCGACTCTTCTTGCTTAGAAGTTATCTTCCTTTATATTTGAGATGAATTTGTTATTTTAAAAAATATTTTCTTTTGAGGTGTGGCAGTTGTAGTGCTCATTTCCCTGGTTCTTTGTCTCATCATCCTTGGTGGAGTGGGTGTCACTTCAACAATTGTCTTCTTTATACTTTTCATTTTCTTAGGCTTGACACCAATAATTTATTTTCTCTTTAATAGCTTGTGTCTTGGCAACCACTACCTCCTTGCCTTTTCCATCTGTATTTTATTCTCCTTCATTTGCTTCTTCTTGATTCTCTTCTTCTTCATTATCATCATCTTCATCACTATGTAGATCTTCACCTTTTCCCTATGTTATCTATAGTGGTGCCTCACCAAATGTTCCTTCAAGTGATTTTATCATCTTCTTTCTTTTCCTTTCCATCTTTGGCACCTTGGTTTCCATCATGACTTTGATCTTGGCCATCTCATATGTGTCGAATGGCTCAATGTCTTTATCTATATTCTCATCTAGTAATGTAGTAATGAAAACTACCACCTCATCAATACTTATTTCACACCTTAATGGTATCAACAATGAAATTCTAGGTATAACATCTTGAATGTAGGTCCAACCTATATCTACTAAGAAATAGATGTTGACATAGTATTTGTCTACCAATGATTTTGGTATCCTAGACCAATTTTTATCTTCTATTTGAAATCTTCAAAATATCCAGCCATCACTTTCTCAAAGTCATCTTGTAGCTATTTTGTAAACTCATTAATCTACTTAGTTATAGGTTTCTTCTTGGTCCAAGTCACATTTCCAATAGTAGGAAAAAAAATTTGCACATAAAAGAATATACAAACCAATAGTCAGCCGAACTTATACATAATGTTATTTTCTTTCCTGATGCTTTTTTGGGTTTCCTCTAGTTGTTATAATCATGGGTCGGTAAGATGATAAGAATGACCTTTCTTTATGATCTTCCATGCTACATCAACTCCAACACATGGTACACTTCCATGTGTTCTTGATTGATAGAATATGTGTTCTATGACTCTTACTACACAATCTAGATTAGGATCTATGATAGTAGATATAGAAATTCTTGTCTTATTCCATTTTGCCAAAGTTTTTGCTTCATTCACTTCTCTATCCTAGAAAAAAATATACTTGATCCTATCAAGAATAGGGTATCCTATAACACGGTGAATAATTGGCTTTGTTATTTCAATTGGCCCTCCTTCTAGCCATAACTTCATGTCATGTATATGATTTAAGACAATCTCGATCCATTTTGCCTTGAAAACCTTAGGAAAATCTAGGGAAATAGTTAACCCTTTCTCGATGATATGCTTATATTCTTCCTTTAATTTATCATACACATTACACAATTCAAAGTCCCTTATTTCACCAATCTTGCACATGTAGTAACATATGACATCATGGATTAAGATAACCCTAGGAGGAATAGATGATAGGGCTCCAGATGGGTCTCCCTTTTTTTTTAAATTTTAGGGTAGGCTTTAAACTTAGGAGGATTACATGCTTCATTATGAATTAATTGATTATCACTAACCTTAGATGATGCTCCTTTCTCCATTGTTGCAGAACTTGATCTAATTTTTCACGAATAAGTTTTGATCAATAAACTCTACTTCACTTAGTAACAACACATTCACTAAATCCCTTTCGATTTTGAAGGCATGCTGAGAAATATTTTCTCAAATCACTTTGCAATAGTTTGAAATTGTTCTCACTCTTGGTCTCTTGAAAAATCAAACACAAAGTATGTAAAATCACTTGTGAAATGTGATATATACCCAAAAATTCAAAATTATGGCCTCATTAATGCATCATAGGGTGTGTGCACCAAGATGGTGTACAATTTAGTAGACACCACAAAAAAACCAAAAATGTCAATAACTTGATCGGGTTATTTGACATTTCAAAAAGTGGTCAAGATTGGTTATCGAGCTTGGCAAAAATACATAAAAACAAAACTCAATCGGATTTTGAAACCTGATTGTGTTTCAAGGACAAAAAAACTCTTCAAAACTTGATCGAGTTATTTAAAACTTGATTAGGTTTTGAAGAAATAAAAATAAGCTTTACTTTGGAAGCCATAACTTTCACATCTAGAGTTTGATTAACTCTGTTCAAAATGTGTTGGAAAGCTATTGAAGAGATCTACAACATAATGCAATGAAAATAATACTAGAAAATCAATAATTAGTCATTCTTGAAAATATGTAGTCATTATTTTCCAAACATGGAGTGAGTAGGTAGGCAAGAGAGTTATCATAGGTTTGAAATTTTCCTCACCTCTCTCTCTCTCTCTCTCTCTCTCTCTCTCTCTCTCAGAGACACACAAACACAGAAACTCACACACACACACACACAAACTCACTCTCTAACTCCTAATCTCTCTCTCTCTCTCTCTCTCTCTCTCTCTCTCTCTCTCTCTCTCACTCTCTCTCTCTCTCTCTCTCTCTCACACACACACACACACACACACACACACACACACACACACACACACACACACACACACACACACACACAAACTCACTCTCTAACTCCTAATCTCTCTCTCTCTCTCTCTTCTCTCTCTCTCTCTCACACACACACACACACACACACAAACTCTTAACATCTCCCATTCTCACACTAACTCCTAACCTCTCTCTATCTAACTCATAATACTTAATCTCTCTCTCTCTCTCTCTCTCTCTCACACACACACACACACACACACACACACACACACACACACACACACACACACACATAGAGAGAGAGAGAGAGAGAGAGAGAGAGAGAGAGAGAGAGAAACTCACTCACTCACTCACTAATTCACTCAATAACTCACTCCTTACCTCTCTCTATCTAAATCATAATCCTTAAACCCCTCCCTCTCTCTCTCTCTCTCTCTCACACACACACACACACACACACACACACACACACACACAAATATAGACACATGAATACTAACTCCTAAGCTCTCTCCACTCACTATATCATACTAATACTAATTCCTAACCTCTCTCATTCTGTCACTAACTCCTTATATATATATATGTTAAAGAGATAATTTAAGGGTTAAAAGTTAGAGATAGTGGTTAAAAGTTAGTGAGAGAATGAGAAATGTTAGGAGTTAGTAAAAGATACATCTTAGGAGTTTGTGAGTGAGTGATTTTGTGTGTGTGTGAGAGAGAGAGGTTAGGGGCTTGAGAGATGTAGGTTATAGGTTATAGGTTAGAGAGAGAGAGAGAGAGAGAGAGAGAGAGAGAGAGAGAGAGAGAGAGAGAGAGAGAGAGAGAGAGAGAGAGAGAGAGAGAGAGAGAGAGAGAGAAGGGGATATGATAGAGAAAGTGAGAGTGAGAGAGAGAGGTAGGTTATTAGAGAGACACAAAGGTTAATGATAACAAGTTAGAGAGAGAGATGTTAGGATTTGAGATAGATTTTGGAGTGAGGGAGTGACTAAGTGAGTGTGCGAGTATGTGTGTGTTAGTGAGTGAGTGTGCATGTTTGAGAGAGGTTATGAGTTAGTAAGAGATATATCTTAGGAGTTAGTAAGTGAGTGGGTGTATGTGTTTGTTTGAGAGAGAGAGAATTACAAATATGTTAGCTCTTGTGTTTACCTATTGATTGCATATTTGGAAAACAATGACTATTTATTTTAGACAATGGTTAATTAAAATTTATGGAAAATAAAATTTTGATGTCATAGGTTTGATTTATCTACATAATTTTTTAGATATATTTAGTATCTTTCCAACACATTTTGAACTGATTCAATCAGACTCTGTATGTGAAATTTATGGCCTCTGGAGTGAAGCCTACTTTTAGTTCTTCAAAACCGGATTGGTTTTTTAATAATCTAATTGAATTTTGAAGAGTTTTTTTCATCCTTGAAAGCTAATCAGATTATTTGAATCCTAGTAACCCAATTGGGTTATGGCTTGGTGATAGCCTTGGGAAACAACCCAAAGGCTTGAGAGACTGTTTTCCATCCATTTTTTCTCCTTTAGACATTTTTTCATCTTCTAAGATGAATTCTTGTCTTTATCTTCATTAGGTTTGCTAATGGTGAAGTGGGTATCTCTAAAATCACCATCATAATCTTACACATCTTCTTGGCTTTCTAACCATATATTATTTTATATTCTTTGAGAACATTAACATTCTAAAATTTAATTACTTTTACCAAATCCTTGACATTCCTCACTGACATATGTCTACCATTTTTTAAATAACTTTGGTTATACTTAACCAAATTCAAAATAAATTACATATTATTGTTCTACACTTTATTCTATACACATTATTTTTTTCTTCTTTTTCAATTATTTTGATGCAAGTTATGCTCAGCACACGAAAAAGTACCAAAATTTTAGGATGTAGTCAATTCAATAATTCATTAAAAAAATACTCTTTAGAAAATTACAAAAAATACATAACTTATAGATATGACTCTTAACTATAGTCCTACCAAAGGGATATGAAAAATACTAAATATAACTATTTCTTTTGTGCTGTACATGAAAATAGTCATGTTATGTTTTCTTAAAAATCTAGGAACTATTTTTTGTGTGTTGAGGATTTGACCCACCCAATTTTATCCATTTTGTAAAAAATCTAGTAGTTTAAAAAGTAGATTTAGAGTACTACAATTTATATGTTTTACACATCTTGTCATTTTTAGTGGATGTAGATACTGAAGTTTGTTGTTGATTCCTAACTTGATTTGCAACATTGTCTTCAACTATCGTTCCTTCATAGAAGTATACGAAAGATCTATAATCCTCTATTTGCTTTGACTCGTCAACCTGAACTTATGCATGCTCATAAAAATTTACATTTGCACTCTCCACAACTTTGTTAGTGTTAGTATTCAAACACTTATATGCCTTACTTCTAGTGGAGTATTCAAGGAATGTACCTTCATCACTTTTTGTATCAAACTTTGCATTTCTTGTATCTTTTAGAATATAGAATTTACAACCAAATACATTGAAATGTTTAACATTAGGTGAATGACCATACCATAATTCAAAAGGTGTTGCATTTGTACCTTTCTTGACTTGAACTCTATTTAGTATGTAGACTGCAATACTTACAGCTTCTCTCCAGTACTTTAGTGCAACATTTTTCTCCATCATCAAGGTTCTAGCACAGTCAATCATTGACCTATTCCTCCTTTCAGCAATACCATTTTGTGGTGGAGTTCTTGGTGCTGATGTTTTCTTTTTGATACCTTTGTCATTGTAGAATGTTTTAAACTCTCTTGATGTGAACTCACCTCCCTTTTTTGACCTTAGGCATTTCAGGTTCTTTCCCATTTCCTTCTCAACTCTAGCCAAATACCACTTGAACATTTGGAAGGCATCAGATTTTTGCTTTAAGAACATAGCAATCATCATCCTGGGGTAGTCATCTACAAATAGTATTATTTATCTATCTCCTAGTTAGCTTTGCACTTCTATTGGGCCACATAAGTCTATATGCACTAACTCTAGTACTTCATTGGAAGTGTATGTTTTTCTTTTGAAACTAGACTTTGTCATCTTCCTTAGTTGACATTGTTTGCACATTGTTTTTTCAGTTTTCTTCAACTTGTGCAACCCTATAACCTTCTTTTTCTTGCTGATGCTAATCAGATTATCAAAGTTCACATGACACAGCCTTTTATTCCATAACCACACATCATCAAGTCTAATAACAAGACATGCTACATCTTCCTTATCTAGGTAAAATAGATTACTTCTAGTTTGGCAGTTTTGTTTCAAAATTCAACTTTGCAACCTGTACATTGCCTAATTGTGATACACTTAACAAGTTGTAGTTTAATCCTTCAACGTAGTATAAATTATCAAATGAAATTTTCTCGGTAAGTTTGATAGAGCCTTTTCCTTTGATTTGGCATGGGGCATCATTACCAAATCTAACACTATTTCCATTATATAGAGTAAAGGTAATGAATTTACTTTTATCTTCTGTCATGTGATGTGAGCATCCATTGTCTATGATCCACTTGTCATTCTTGTTCACATAGGTAACCAATGTTGTTACTTCATCTTCATCTTTGTCTGATTCATCCTTCATGGCTACATAGACTATTTCATCATCATTCTCATCAGAGTCTTCTTCAACAATGTAGCATCTCTTGCCTTTCTCTTTGTAATCTTTGCTGTCATTTTCTCTTTTGTTCCTATACTTGTTTCCTTCTTTGTAGTTCTTCTTCTGTGGACATCTTGCAGCTATATGACCTACTTTATTGCAATTGAAACATATGACAGGGAGCTTACCTTTGAATTTGCGTTTACCTCTATGGAATCTCCTAGCTAGTAATGCTTCTAACTATTCCACATCTTCCTCATCTGTGCTGCTATCACTGGATGCATGTTTTCCTTTTCTTATTTTCTTGCTTAATGTGTCCTCATTAGTATCTTTTATTGTCATCTTGGCCTTGAAATTAGATTCAAGGTTCTCAAGTTTGTACTTGTCAAAATTGGATAGCTCAAATGCAGTAAGTCTTCTAACTATTCCTTCAAAGGTTAGTGTGTTCCCTTGTACACACCTCAGCTCTTGCATGGCTGAAACTCTTATAGCATAGATAGGGAGTAGAGTTCTTAAGTATTTGCTAATGGTTGTTTCTTCTTCCAATTTTCCACCTAGACTTCTTATTGGACTCACCACTTCTTTCATTCTTGCAACGTACTGAGTAGCATTTTCACCTTCCTCCATCTTCATGTCATCAAACTTTCCTCTTAGGATTTCTCTCTTTGCTCTCTAGACATTTTGATCTCCTCCATAGATTTTTGACAAGGTTTTCCACATCTTGAATGTAGTGTCACAATCTTTGATGTCATCATATTCTGCATAGCTGAGTGTAGAGGCAATCTCTAACATTGTTTGGTTATGCTCCTTCCTTTTATTCAAATCATCTGTCGTAAGAGGTCCTATTGGAGTTACATGTTTTGTTCCAATTGAGGTTTGTGCATAGTCACCTATTGATCCAAGGTGCAATTTCATCAAACTCTGCCATGCAACAAAGTTGTCTTTTTTGAGCTTGGGAACTTCTCTCTTGGACATCTTGATCTTTCTGCTTCTAGTACCTTGAAACTAAATCAATAGATGGCTCTAATACCAATTGTTAGAATTCGTTTAGTATAACTGAGAGGGGGGGTGAATCAATTATTCAAGGTCCAAATGTCCTATTTGAACTTTTCACTAAATGCAATGAAGTCATTCAACCATTCATTCATCTAAGATTTTAACTTATCTAATCAGCAAGTTACTGTAAATCAACATGTAAGCATAACACATAAGAAATCAACGCATTACATAGTGATTTATGTCGAAACCCAATTTGGGAAAAACCACTAGTAACATGCTACTCAATTCTCACTCTTTCGAAGTGATGCCTTGTGAAAGGCTTACAACACACTATTAAATGTGACCTTGTTAGAGGATTTAACCACCCTATTAGAAGTGGCCTGGTTAGAGGACTTTAAAACATTCACTTGGAATGCCACCCTGTTAAAAGATTTACAAATGGTTGTTAGGCCAACCGAAGTCCATAGGATTTTTAGATCTAATACAATTGCTAGAGAGTATTAGAAAATCTTGACCTGAGTACAACATACAACTTATCTTGCAGATTTCATATCACTTCTCAGCTCATACCCTTGCCTAGCCTTCAATCTCTGCAAGTTTTGATAGCTTGCCCTTCTTTGAAGCTTTGTCTCCTTGAGTCTCCATACTCAATGTACTAGTGCAATCATCTCTTCATGACCACTCATAAAGTAGAACCTCTATGCTCTTCCTCCTCCTAGATGTCTCCTCCTTGACACCTTTCTAACTACTTTGTAGCTTTGGTTCTTCAGTAGCAACAATATCAGCAGCTCTTTGCTTCTTGGTCTATGACTTCTTAAATATAAGTCTTGGAGTACCTTTTCCTGCTCGATTCTTCCATTCTTTAATTTCCAATTCACATAGATTAGATAGGATTCATTGCATCTAACCCATATTCTATTTTGTCTAGAAACTTCTTGAATAATCCTTTAGAATTCGCTCAAAAATGGTTTACATAGGATTCTGTGCCACCAAATCATCATCCTTATCTTCCAACTCATTCACAAAATTCAATGTAACCACTATGTCAGCTTAGATTTTGCAAATATTCATCTTTTGAAATTATGCAGTAGCTTAGCACTATTGAAATATTGGTGCTCGGCACATACTGTGTTACTCAGCATCAATTGTGTTTTTCCTGATGCTCGGCACCTAAAGATCACTTTGCATCAACTAAAAATTTTCTTATGCTTGACACCTAATCTTCACTCAGCACATGAAGATCACTCAACACACACTAGAAATTTTTGTTACTCAGTTTCTATTGAGAATTTGCTCAACTTCAACTAACTTGCTTAGCACCCACTAAAGATCTTAGTTTAAGCTTTGCAATCAACCTTTTTATCTTTGATTATTTCATCAATACATTACTTAACCATTATCTTAACTGATCCTTGCACTTCATTACAATATCATAACTCAACCTTTCCCTTAGGTGCTCTTGTTACATCTTATTGATCAAATCCTTTTCATCAATCAACTAAGTGATAGTACTTGGATCTTATAATAAAATATCATCCCTACAAATAGAAGGTTTGACATCAATAAAAAAAAATGATTGAAAAAATTCTTTTACAACAATCTCCCTCTTTGATCTTTAACAACAATGAGCTTTTCAATTAGATTTCCAACACCCATTTCTATATATCTTTGTACAAGTTTGTGAGATTAATCTAAGGGTTATCATATAAAATTATTACTAATAGAATTATAAATTTATAGCATAATAAAAAAACATTAAACTTACTTTTAATGATATTTCCTCTAGAAGCATCAACTGTGTTAGCAAAGACACAAAACTTTGATGTCCTCCCTCCATTACAGTAGGTGTTTCCTATGAGAGTCAAGAGCATAATTGTTATAATCATGATTATTAGTTTTGTATAAGTTTATGAAAAAAAATAAAAATAAAAAAGAAATGATAGGTATATATGTAATAGGGCTCTGGCTACAAATAGAAATACCTGAGGGTTTGTAGTGCCAAATTTGCATGGAGTCATCTGTAATGCCTTGCTGGGAGATCCTTGGAACAAGAGAGAAATAAAAGCCAAAATTTTATTTTTTACAAGTGTAAGTGCACATGTCAACAACATGAAAGGATCACAAATATCGCTATGGAATACTTAACTACCATCTCGACAACCAATGAATCTCCAAATGCCATTATGACCAAAACGATCGATAACGAAAGACACATAACTGAATTCGAATCGAACACATTCTAAATTTAAAATGCGACATCAAAGGGTTGAAGAACACCTTAGAGGATACCCCAAATGATTCATAAAAAGTTCAGATCAAACCAACAAGTACCCATTGCTCATCCACACAGGTTTTTACAAAACCCACATGTGATACTCTAATACAACACTGGGCGATACTTTCCAGTATCATGCAACATTCCTATAGAAGGAGGGTGACACTTCCAAGGACTGGGTTATGCTTCTCTCAAGGGTGTGTGATACTTTAAGGGTATCGTATGATAGTTCTTAAAAGGGGGTGCAATAATGGGGAGTATTGCACGATATTTCTTGAAGAGGCATGTGATACAATCAGGGAATGCACGATACAATCTCAATGGGAATGCGATACATTATTTTATGGCACCATGTTGACACATGGTCACCCAAGAAATGCAAGAAAACACTTAAGGACAAACAATATACTAAAACTAAATTTTGAACCTCCACACCGGGGAGTACCGAATCCACAATTCGAGGCATGAACACTCAAACACACTACAGAAAGATGTAATCTACATCTAACCATCTAACAAGTAGTAAAGGGACAAATACTGAAGGAAACATCACAGTGTACTAAAAGCAACATTGCAATAACATAAATAACATCACAATGAGCAAAATAGAAAAACTAAGTACACAGTTCCTCCCAACTATCAATGGCATCATAAGACCATCATGGGCCCTAGCCATCCCAAGCCACTGATTAGATCATCAACACTGTAGTGATAGGGATGTCACTACTAAACATGCTACAACATAAGCATAAGGAAATCTAACATGCTAGTAGTAAAGCATAAAATAATCCTACAAAGTAGATAACATCACCTGTCACATGCTAATCATCATAATAAGGAATGCATCAAAACTAAGATCATTTAAGCATGATAAACAAACATCCCATGAAAGCATAAATCACAAGAAAGAATACTCTAGAACCTAAAGTACCAAGTGAAAACATCCAGCAATGGTTGTGCTAGAACAATAGATTGTCTCTGTACATTGGTCCCTAGTAGTGGTGAAGGTAGCTATGCCTCCCAACCACATAGCACCTGTAAGTCCACATCCATCGTGCTGATGAAGATAATGATCCAACCACAAACACATGCAAAAAAAAATCCACATCTAACACACACACCAAGTAGTATGATAACTGAATCCAAGACATAGACAATGCATAACTATAGGTCTTGGTCAAACATCTCAAAGACTACTAAGTAGGGGTTGACATCATGGAGAGTCACTTGGCATCAAAAAGCCCAATCTTGGATCGTTCAAATTCAACATCCCTCAAAGGAATGGCTCGGCACAAGCATTTTATAATCTTTAGTTTTATTACCACCCAATATTTTCTTTAGTTATCACTTAATTAAAAACTTCTTTAGTCAAATGAGAAATGGACACTAGAATGCATGAAAGAAGCCCCCTCCATATGCTACCCTACCCTACCCATTCTCATCTAATGATGATTTCCTGTAGGCATGAAAATTCCCAACCCAACTACAATGATCATAATTTTAGAACTACCATGAAAGATCAGGCCTTGTTGGTCACCCGACAGATGTACTCGTGTGTGGCGCACCACCATCACAAAGATCAAACACAAGGACTGGATGAGAACACAATGCATAAATATAACTCAATAAAAAAAAACATCATGAGGACAATTGTGGCATGCATCCCAATGCAACATAAAAATGCAATAAAGGTTTGACCGATATCCAAATAGATAATTTGGGTCCATGACCTAACTCATGCCAAGAAAACTTGAGAAAATAGGGTAGCATGCAAAATGAGGTAAAAAAACCCTAATTTTGGAAAAATTCCAAAACTAAAATCCATTTGGCCTTTAGGTACAAAAACCTCAAAAACCCAAAAATAAATGAAATCAGACACCTTATGAAAAAATGGCAAGTATAATGACTCAAAATCCCAAACCCTCATCACAAAAATAGGGAAAACATTCATACCCGATCCACCGGGCAGAATCAGCAAACAAAAAATGGAGGGGAACACTAGTTCTTAACCTCCTAACATACTGCTATAAGAAACAGAAGTTGAAATGGAGGAAAAACAATAAAATGGGAAGGCCCTACCTAACAGCAAAAAGGGCAGAAACTGAACCCCACACAATAAAATAAATCACCCGCCAAATCTACTAAAAGTGATGGCAAAGCATAAACTCCCCGAGCCGGATCCAACAAGATCAACCTTGCAAAAAACCCATGCTCACAACTCCTAGAACAAGTAGAAATTGAATCCTTCAGAAGAGGATTCACAAAAGAGCTTTCAAATTTCTATTCCAAAAAGTGAGAAGTGAATAATGAATTCACTTTTTCAATACTTATTCACTTTTCAAGTGAATAGTCGATTATGGAAAATAGCCAGCTGGAGTAGCTAAACTTTGAATCGACCCAAAAAATAAAAGGTTATTATTTGTAATGAAAATTCACCTAAGCCAAAGCTACCAAAAATTAAATCCAAAAAGATTCAAAGCCTGAAAATCCAAAATCACAAAAAGTCACTTAATACTTTCCCAATAGAGTGAACCTCTAAATGCACAAACACGCTTACTGGTCTAATCACATAATGTAGTTGAGTTCGAATTTAGTAATCACTGAAAGGTTTTAATTTAAAACAACAAAATAAGGATACATCGACCATACAGAGATGACATTGGTAAAATAATTCCTGCATGTTAAAACACACGATCAAATGCAATTGCATATAATATAATAGCAGAAGTAATTAAAACATTAATTAACTAATTAATCCATTCACATCACTCATGTTCACAGAAAGCGTTAAGAAAAAGAAAGAGTAAAAAACCATAGCATAGAATCCATCACATAACGTAATCAACAAATATGTCCAATAAATTATAAAATTGAATATCATCATAGATCTATTATCATCTCAAAATAGCATCAACATGCAAATATGATAAACTGAATAGCATAGCAATATAGCATCTATGGTACTGAAGTGATGTATAACATTTGACCCTCACGTCGTCTTAAGGTACAAATAACAATAAGAGTATCAAGTATCTCTCGAATAAAAAATAGATAAGGTACAGACTACAAACACAAAAGGCACTACACCCTCCCCCACTAGCTTACTCCTAGAAGCTAGCAAAAATTTAGGGGTACAATCCCTCAGTAGTGCAACATCTTCCCAACTAATAGAGGTCTCATCGCTTGAGTCCCATTGGACCCTTACCTACTCTATGTCCTGACCTTGCAAGGTTAGCCTCCATTGCTGTAGGATACGAATGGGCTCCAAAGTAAGCTACCTGTACACTACCTAGAAAGTATCCCAACCAAGGATAGGGGTCACATCTGGAATATACTACCACAAAATAGAAACATGAAAAACATCATGGATGCGCGATAGGCTAGGTGGCAACTCTAGTCGATAAGCAATAGGACCAATCCTCTCAAAGATCTCAAAAGGTTCAACAAATGTGGCACCAACTTAGAGCCTTTCCCATAATAGATGGGTCTCTTCCTCAGATGCACTCATGAAAATGCCCTATCTCCAACAGAAAAGTGACAATCCAACCTATGGGCATCTTCATACTTCTTCTGCCTATTCTGAGTAGTAACCAAATGCTCTCTAATACAAAAAACCTACTACTCCATGTCATAAAGCATGTCCAGACCCAAAAGAACTTGGTCCTCTAAATTGTCCCAACTCAAAGGGGTATGACATGGTCTACCATACAAGGCCTGAAAAGGTGACATGCGAAGACAACTATGATACTCATTGTTGTATGCAAACTCAATAATGTACAAGTACTCCTCCCACTTCACCTTCCTATCCATAACATACATGCAAAGCATATCCTCTAGAACCTATTTCACTCTCTCAGTCTCACCATCAGTCTTTGGGTGATAAGCCGAATTGAAATTGAGTTGAGCACCCAACACATGCTAGAGAGACATCCAAAGTGCAAAAGTAAAGACTAGGTCTCTATCCGAGATGATCTAATGAGGAATCCCATGCAAACAAACAATATCCACCAAGAAAACATGTCCTATAGAAGAAGCTATGTAGGATGTTCTCATGGGTGAAAAATGTGCTACCTTGGACAAATTGTCCACTGTCACCATGATACAATCATGTCTCCATGATGACATAGGATACCCTATGATAAAATCAATAGATATCATATCCCACTTCCACTTTGGAATGGTATGTGGTTGCAAAAGACCTGCTAGATGCTAATGCTCTGCCTTCACTCTCTGGCACTCAAGACATCTAGCAAAAAAATTAGCAACATCACGTCTCATCCCTGCCCAGAAATATAGCTAATTGAGATCAACATTCATCTTCTTAACCCCAGGATGTTCAAAATACAGTGCACGATGCGCTTCCAATAAAACTAAGTTACGAAGATCACTCGATACATGTGCATAGATATGCCCCATGTGATGTAGTAATCCATTAGACTCAAGCATATAACTTGAAAATCTCCCCTCAAGGGTATGTCTAGACTTGATCTCTGCCCTCACCTCCTAATACCAAGTGTCACTAGGGAAAGCCTCCAAGATATTACTTCACAAGTCCACTCCCAATGACATCACTGATACCTCATGTTGCCTCCTACTCAATGCATCTGTAATGACATTCTCCTTCCCTTTGATGTAATGAACATCAAAGTCATACTCACACAGGAACTCCATCCAACGACACTATCATGCATTCAGGTTTGGCTGAGTAAAGATATATTGCAAGCTCCTATGATCGCTATGCATCTCAAACTTGTGTCCCAAAAGAAAATGCCTCCAATGGACAAGGGCATGCACTATGGCTGTGAGTTCCAAATCATGAGTGGGGTAGTTGAGCTCATGGTCCTTGAGTTTCCTAGACTCATATGAAATCACTCAACCATCTTGCATCAACACCACACCCACACCTTCCAATGAAGCATCTGTGCAAACCATGAAATCACCTATAGGATTAGGCACTACAAGGATTGGTGCACTAGTTAAACACTCCTTAAGAGAATTAAATATTGCTTTGCACTAGTGTGACCAAACAAACTTCTTCCCTTTACACTGAAGAGAAGTGATGGGATGAGCTACTCATGAGGAATCCTTCACAAAGCGATGGTAGTAACCGACCAATCCCATGAAACTATGAACTTTTGAGACATTAGTGGGTACCAACCAATCTATGATAGCATAAATATTCTCTAGATACACTGCAATTCCATCACCAATGATGATAGATCCCAATTACTTCACCTCAGATTAGAACAACCCACATTTACTCAAGTTTCCATACAATTGATGGTCTCTCGAGTACTGCAATACTTGAGGTAAATGGACTTCATTCTCCTCCATATTCTTTGAATAGATGAATATATCATCCAAGAATACAATAACACATCAATCAAGGTAAGTGGGAAATATGCCATTCATCAAACTCATAAACACTGATGGTGCATTGGTTAACCGAAAGGGTATGACCGTGAACTCATAATGCCAATACTATGTACAAAAACTTGTTCGATGAATATCAGTCTGCTAGATACGAAGCTGATGGTATCTCAACTTTAGATCAATCTTTGAGAACACTAGTGCCCCCTTCATCTGATCAAACAAGTCATCTATTCTCGGCAAAGTATAATGATTCTTCACTGTCACCTTATTCAGCTGCTGGTAGTCAATGCACAAATGCAAAGAACCATCCTTCTTTTTCACAAAGATGATTGGTGCACCCCATGGGGATAGATTAGGATGAATATGGCCCTTGGCCAACAATTCCTCCAACTGCAATTTGAGCTCACTCAACTCTTGAGTAGTCATGCAATAAGGAGCTCGTGAAATTGGCTTTGCTCCTAGTACAAGATCAATTCAAAAATCAATGTCACATTGTGGTGGCATACCTAAAATATCATTAAAAAAAACATCAAAATACTCACAAAGGAGTGGGTGATCATCAAGTGTCACCATACGACTCTCAGCTTCCTCAAGATCATTGGCAAACACTAGAAACAATAGACAACCCTTCTGTACACTCTGCTTCAGCTAATTAGCTAAGATCATATGAAGTTAGTCTAGTCTCTAAACTCCCAAAATTTCCACCTACTCACGTGTATCATCAACACACTATACCACCTTACAATGAAAATCAATATTCACCTAATGGACGACTAGCCAATCCATGCCCAACACAATGTCATATGATCCTAGAGGTAGGATCTGTAGATCCACTATGGTGGTGAAGATTTCCAAATTCACACTACAACCTCTAACCAACGAGTCAATAGCCACCTTAGAACCCATGGCTAACTCAACCTGGCACCTATCAACCTAATACACTACCACTATCCCACATTGCTAAACAAGAGATGGTGAAATAAAAGAATCTATAGTACCAGAGTCAAACATAACTGAAGCTGAAATGCCTTGCAACATACCTATAGCCTTGACTACTATACCTTGATGCTTAGCTTGACAATTGTCAACCACTGCAAAGACTCTGTGATTCCGACCCACATCTCCTACAATAGGCTCAGATCTTGTTGCGCCCTTACCAGGTCCAATGGATGGTTTGATTAAATAATCATAAGATTTATCGCTAGGTTTATTGGAAGAATAATAATTCCCAAAAAAATTGGGGCATATCCCACGGCCTCCCTGAGTAGCACTAGAGTAAGGTGCACTACCCCTGCTAGAATTTTGTTGATTGCTTTGAGGAGGACAATGTTCTTGTGAATTCTATCCTCATTGCTTTGAGGAGGATAATGTTCCTATGACTTTTGTCCACCTTTAGGCCATTTTCCTTTATTCTTGTTATGATTACAGCCACCATAACCATCTTGAGAGGGTGATGATTGGGCTTGGCCCTTCCTTAAGGATTGGGTAAACTGTGCATCCTACCCTAAATTCCATGCACTCTAGTTTTGATAACTAGACATTCCACTATATCCTCTAGCCACATTTCTCTCTATGATCCTTTCCTTCTTAACAATAACAACAAGTGTCCTTGATTGATGAGCACAAACATCTCCAATGATGGAGTCTCTGAGTCCCCTAACAAAATGTTGGGTGATGAGTGTATCATCATGCTTGTAGCTCAACTACTATTTCAAACCAAGGAACTTCTTCTCACACTGATCAATCATCATAAAGTGCTATTTAATCTTTTGGAATTCATCAATGTGAGCTTCATGGTATTGTGGTGACAGAAACTTCTCTCTAAACCTTTCCTCAATGATCTCCCAGGTGAGATCTGTGACATTGATACCAAGCCTTTCACTCTCTTCATCCTACCGAATGGAACCATATTCCTTCAGCTATGTAATCACACAATAGGCCTTTACATTGCTCCCATAAGGTAGTAGGGAGAAACAATATCCCATATCAAGTAACCAAGTCTTAGCCTTGAGTCTTATTTCCTAGCCATCAAACTCTGGTGGTTTGGACCTCTAAAGTTCCTGCATCATC
This sequence comes from Cupressus sempervirens, assembly GCA_028749045.1. Classification (NCBI taxonomy): domain Eukaryota; kingdom Viridiplantae; phylum Streptophyta; class Pinopsida; order Cupressales; family Cupressaceae; genus Cupressus; species Cupressus sempervirens. The sequence continues at coordinate 713,199,905 of CM053792.1, forward strand.
TCAATCTGAGTGATATCAACATCATCCAGGCCACAACACCTCCATCAGTGCCTTCTTTTGCCAAGTGGTGTACAAGAACATTTGCGTTCATGCTCATGTTCCTCCTCTCTATGCTCCAAACGATGGAATTCTCCATGATGAGATCCCTCTTTCCGCTCCTGATCATGCTAGCACTCCTCAACATGAGGGCCCATTCAAGTAAGAATTTCTTGGAGCACTAGCATCAATGCCCCCAAGAGATTTTGATTCGCATTTTTACCCTATTCTCCCTCTCTTTCCTATCATTCTTCTTCTTGGTGTTCATCTCCACGGTTACCACTATGGGTACCACCACGACCACCAAGTCTACATATAGGAGGCATCCCTATGGGAATAACAAGATACTATCAGAACAAATTGAACACAAGCATAAGAGTCAAAACCATGAATGAACAAGATATCAAACAATAAAACATAGTATAACAATACACAATGGAAAACAAAACCATAGTGGAAGCATAAAATAGAGATCCCAATGTTGCAACATGAGTTCTGATACTATATGTAATGCCCCACCTGAAGATCCTTGGAACAAGGATGAAATACAAGCCAATTTTTTTTATTTTTTTACAAGTGCAAGTGCACATGTCAAAAACATACACAGATCACAAAGATCGTAACGGAAGACTTAACTACCATTCCGACAACCAATGAATCTCCAAACACCACTACTGACCAAAATGATTGATAACAAAAGGCACATAACTTAATTTGAATCGAACACATTCTAAATTTAAAATGAAACATGAAAGAATTGAAGAACACCTAAGAGGGTACCCCAAATGATTCCCAAAATTTTTAGATCAAATCGAAAAGTATCTGATGCCTACCTGCACAAGTTTTTACAAAACCTAGGCAATACTTTCCAGTATGGCATGACATTCCTATAGAAGGAGGGCAACACTTTCAGGGATTGGGTGATACTTCTCTCAAGAGCATTTGATACTTCAAGGGTATCGTATGATAGTTCTTAAAAGGGGGTGCAATACTAGGAAGTATCACATGATATTTCTCCAAGAGGCATGCGATACAATCAGGGAACACATGATACAATCTCGATGGGTGTGCGACAGATTATTGTATCGCACCATGCTAACACATGGTCACCCAGGAAATGTAAAAAAATAATTAAGGACAAAAAACTGACTAAAATTGAGTTCAAAACCTCCACACCAGGGAGTATCAGATCCACAACTCAAGGCATGAACACTCGAACAAACTATAGAAAGACATAATCCACATCTAACCATGTAACAAGCTGTGAAGGGACAAATACTGAAGGAAACATCATAGTGTACTAAAAGAAACATTGCAATAATAGAAATAACATTGCAATGAGAAAAATAAACAAAGTACGCAATTCCTCCCAACCGTCAATGACATCATAAAACCATTGTGGGCCCTAGCCATCCCCCATAGTGTAACATCCCAAGGCATTGATTAAATCATCAACACTATCGTGATAGTGACATCACTACTAAACATGCTACAACATAAGCATAAGAAAATCTAACATGCTAGTAGTAAAGCACAAGGTAATCCTACAAAGTAGATAACATCACCTATCACATGCTAATCATCATAATAAGGAATGCATCAAAACTAAGATCATTTAAACATGATAAAGAAACATCCCAATGAAAGCATAAATCACAAGAAAGCATACTCTAAAACCTAAAGTACCAAGTGAAAACATCTAGCAATGGTTCTGCTAGAACAATATACTATCTTTGTACACTAGTATGTAGTAGTGGTGAAGGTAGCTACTCCTTCCAACCATGTAGCACCTGTAGGTCCACATCCATTGTGCTGATGGAGATAATGATCCAACCACAAACACATACAAAGAAAAAATCCATGACTAATAGACATGCAATGAAGTATGATGACTGAATCCAAGACATAGACAATGCATAACTATAGGTCCTAGTCAAACATCTCAAAAGCTACTAAGTAAGGGCTGACATCATGGAGAGTCACTTAGCATCGAAAAGCCCAAGCTCGAATCGTGTGGATTCAACATTCCTTAATAGAATGGCTCGGCACAAGAATTTTATTATCTTTAGTTTTATTACCACCCAATATTATATTTAGTTATCACTTAATTAAAAAGTTCTTCAGTCAAATGGGAAATGGACACTAGAATGCATGATAGAAGCCCCCTATATATGCTACCCTACCCTTCCCATGCTCATCCAATGATAAGTGCTCATAGGCATGAAAATTCCCCACCCAACCCCAATGATCATAATTCTAGAAATACTATGGAAGATCGGGCCCCATAGGTCACCTGAAAAATGTACTTGTGTGTGGCACACCACCATCATGAAGATCAAACACAAGGATTGGATGAGAACACAATGCAAAAATATCACTCAACCTAAAATAGCCTCAAGAGGATGGATGTGGCACACATCCCAATGGAACATAAAAATGAAATAAAGGTTTGACCGATATCCAAATAGATAATCGATGTCCACAACCTAACTCATGCACAAAAAACCTAAGAAAATAGGACAGCACACAAAATGAGGTAAAAATCCCAAATTTTGGAAAAAATCCAAAATTAAAACCCATTTGGCCTTTGGGTGCAAAAATCGCAAAAATCCAAAAATAAATGAAATCGGACACCGTATGCAAAAACGGCCAGCATAATGGCTCAAAATCCCAAACCCTCATCCCAAAAATAGGGAAAATATTCATACCCAACCCACCGAGTAGAACTAGCAAACAGAAACGGAGGGGAACACTAGTTCTCAACCTCTTAACATACTGCTACAAGAAACGAAAGCTAAAATGAAGTGAAAAAAATAAAATTGGAAGGCCCTAACTGATAGCAAATAGGGCAGAAACCAAACCACACGCAATAAAATAAATCACCCACTGCTGAAAGTGACAGCAAAGCATAAACTCCCCGAGCTGGATCTAATGAGATCGACCTCACAAAAAACCCACTCTTGTAGCTCCTAGAACAAGCAAAAATTGAATCCTTCAGAAGAGGATTCACAAAAGAGCTCTCAAATTTCTATTCCAAAAAGTGAGAAGTGAATAATGAATTCACTTTTTCAATACTTATTCACTTTTCGAGTGAATAGTTGATTATGGAAAATAGCCAGTTGGAGTAGCTAAACTCCAAATCGACCCAAACAAAAATAGGATATTATCCATAATTTAAATTCACCTATGGCAAAGCCACTAGAAATTAAATCCAAAAAGATTCAAAGTCCAAAAACCCAAAATCACAGAAAATACTTCACACTTTCGCGATAAAGAAAACTTCTAAATCCACAGACATGCTCACTAGTCTAATCACATAATGTAGATGAGTTTGGATTTAGTAATCACAAAAAGGTTTTAATTTAAAAAAACAAAATAAGGATATGTCGACCAAATGGGGATGACATTGGTAAAATATGAATGGCTGAATCACTAACTCCATAGGCCACTGCCAAGGATATAATTCTTGCACACTAAAAGACATGATCAAGTGCAATTGCATATAATATAATAGCAAAAGAAATTAAAACATTAATTAACTAATTACTCTATTTACATCACTCATGTTCACAAAAAGCATAAAGAACAAGAATGAAGTAAATAACCATAGCATAGAATCCATCACATAACCTAATAACCAAATATGTCCAATAAACCATAAAACCATATATCATCATAGATCTACTATCATCTCAAAATAGCATCAACATGCAAATATGATAAACTGAATAACATAGCAATATAGCATCTATGGTACTGAAGCAATGTATAACATTCGACCCTCAGGTTGTCTCAAGGTAAAAATAACAATAAGAGTATCAAGTATCTCTCAAATCATAAATATGCAAGGTACAGAATGCAAACACAAAAGGCACTACATCATCATTAGTGGCCAGACCTTGTACAATAAAGAATGTATTAAAATTTTGTTACTATACACAAGATAAAAGTATCCATCTACATTTAATCTCTTTAAAAGACCTCATTATCTTCCACTTGTCAATGTGACATGCCTCATCTCCCTCATATTGACCCCCAACAATAGGTGAAACCTACTTTACATAATTAGCAAAGTAATAAACTTATGAAAAAAATTATACCATGGATGTCTCGAGGACAAATGAAATTGCTGAGAGGGTGGACTCATCCACCTTTCTCATCTCCTCCTTGGTCACGAGTTGAAAATTTAAATCACATGAACATGTATATGTTAGTGTGCATTTGTTAAAATTAGTCTAAGAAAAAATCATTTGTGAAATAAAATATATAGACTTACTAATTGAAGAGACCATGGCTCAACCTACCCCTCCTTACATAATGCATGAGATGCTCTATCATCTATATCCAAAACTATTGCAATGTCCTCCCCAAATACATACTAATATGCATTAGAATTACTCAACAGACCCAAGAATAAGTTCTTGCATTTAATGCAATTGTGGGGCATGAAAACATGTAAGTTTTTGGCTAATGAACTTGTGCCAGCATCATCAACATGAGAAGGAAACATTGACCTTGTTGGAGTTTTAAAACTATTGAGCAATAGAGAGCCTCAATACCAAAATGATAATACTTATGCAACCTAAGGATTAGCTATTTCCTATTTTCAATTACACATGTAGACCATTTGGATCCAACATTAACAAAACCAAGAATGGTTTTCTTCTCTTTAGGCTCTACAAATCCAAGCTGGGTATATCTAAGGGATGACTCAATCTGACTATTGTTGTATGAAAACTATCTTACTTTCATTCCGATTCTCATCTTCAATCCATAAACATAGAGCTAATTGTGACATTTTAAATAGAATACATCCCATATAACCAATTTTGTCATAAAGTCTTCTATACATCTGCAAGTATTCTTTGCAACAGTGGCTAACTAAGGCTAGAATATTTCATGCAAACAAGTATTGACCAACTTTAAAGATCTTCAGGAAATAAAAGTAAACTTGATTATAATTATGCATTTGATACCCATTTATGATCTATTTCTCTTTCAACTGAATCACTTTGACTAGTGCCTAATCCAATAGGGCTTAGAGTTTACTATAAATCTATAAATATAATTTGTTGCCTTACAACAAATACTATTAGCAATTCTTACTCAAGTCCATCATTCAAAACATCCTTCCAATTACTATAGCAACCTTATCAAATTCATCAAAGGTCTTACTTAATTCATTGAACTAATAACAGTGATGAAAAGATATACACCCTAGAGGATTGCATTCAATTGCACAAGTTTTACTCATACAACATCAAGATAACTAAGTAACCAAAAGGAGACAAAATTCAAAAAGAACGGATACGGTGACAACTCATAATTTGTATTCATTTTCTTTGAAAATTGTATACATTTTGCAGTAAACTTAGAATGACCATAGGAAGAAACACATAGATAATTTTGTATTAATGTATTCCCATAAACTTATAGAGAAAATACATCATAAAGCTTGTTAAAATTCCTTGGACCAAAAACAAACTAAGTATGACTAAAGCATTAGAAATTAGATCCTCACATTGCCTTGAAAACTCATTTATATACGTATGATTTACAAGCAAAGGGAAAATGTGATTGACAGGTGTCCTTCAAAAAGATTCTTACATACACCTATCACAAGAAAACAAAACTATGAATAATAGAAAGACTGATACATTGAAAACTATTTCGTGGGTCCCTTTCTGTTATTCCACCTGGAAAGACAAAAGCACCATGATCGAATTCTTTTATCATTCTGGTTCCTCGGGGTAGGTGGCCATCAAATGTGAAAGTGATGAGTCATCTCTTGCTACCTGAGGATTCTCTTTGTCTTTATCACCAACTGCATGGGTGACTTCTATTTTTGTACCTTCTTCTTCCTCATCATCCTCCACCTCATCATCTCTAACCGTCTGCTCTATAGACATAAACTTATCTTTCCACTCATTGTAGGTAGTGCCATCGGGCCAATCAAAACTCAGGACCTCTCTTTGTACAGTTATTAAGGAATTTGTAATTGCCTCTATATCAACAAAATCTTTTTTGATGGTATTATAGAACAACTATACTTTTACCAACTCCTCATTTGTCATTGTCCACAAAAAGTGGCCTGTTTCATTTATAACTTTATTGATTCTTTCACAAAAGATCTCATCTAGCTCCCTCTTCCATTCTTCCTTTTCCTTTACTTTATCAATTGTTTTTAAAGCACAAGGGAATAAATCAAATTTCTCTGCAAAATACTTGGAAAAACAAATAGTTAATCTTCTTTGGAAAGAATCTTGTTTATCATCAAAAATTTGCAATTTATTTAATAAATCAAAGATATTTTCTATTTGATGACATGTCAAATGGATAATAGATATACACATAGCAATGATATCTTCATTTCTTTTTGTCCACTTCTATACAATGGGGTTGAATACAACTTCATTTCCTTTCAGTTCATCCTTGATAGCTGCAGTTCTTTCCAATTGATCAAAAAATGTTGGTCATTCTATCCTGTCCACTAGATACATGATACCCTGCCTCAATTTTTCTTCATATTGATTATTAAGTTCTACATGCAATGCATATAACTTATTTTTCTCCTCTTCAAAATCCTCTATAGTATAAAACTAAGGCCTTTCTGGGGTATCTGGTATCTCAATAATTGGTGTCGACTTAAAAGGCTCAATAGGTAGCCATGGGAGGCATGCAATCCTGGGTTTATTGGATTCTCCTAATTTTATTTTCAAAAGAATTTTCTCCATTTGAGTCATTTTGTTTTCCAATGATTGTATTTGCATACCCCTCTCCTCATATGCTTTCAAAACTTCTTCAAACCTAGCATTGAGTTGAGAAAATCTATCTTCTTCTTGGCCATATACCACACTACCAAATTTTAGCATTTCTGAAGCCATTCCCATTATTTGTTTACTGCCTACCTCACCAGCCTTGAACATTGTCAATGGACTAGTGTGTTCTATAGTAGAAATCTCATGCATTATGGTATTGTTCCTTTCTTCCATAGACCAAATAACAAGGGCTTGGTGGTCATCACTAAACTTGACTCCTTTGTGAGCCTATAATATCTCTTCCGCAGTCCTTCATTGAACATCCTTTTGTTTTTTTATTGAATCAAAAACAATGGAATTCACTATATCCCATTCTAGTAGAAGGAGGACTCCTGATTGTTTAACTATCTACCTTCCAGCTTCTAGTGTAAATTGAGCAAAGTTATTCAAAAATTTAGACTTTACCTCTTCCTTAATAGCAGAGTTAGGTTTGTGTGGTTGTTCTACCTTTATCTTCTCACAAGTTTTCTCAAAATTTCACATGTTTAATCTCCACAAAAATTGAGCAAAAGCCCTAGATTTTACAAAATTCTCATTATTAAGAAATTTCTTTGAATCCTGGGCAACTATGGGATCAATCTCCTTACCTTGATAATTAGCCACAGTGAGATCCAATGAAGGTGCAAGTGGTTCTTGAGGCTCTCCAATCTCCAAATCTATGGAAGTAACAATTACATCTCCCTCTCCACCAATTTTTCTAAGCTGCTCCCTTAGAGATGTTTCATCATCAATTTTGATTGGGGATTGGCTTGAGGAATATTGCTCCACTTGGGAAGAAGACCCTTGCTCTAATCTTTGTCTTTTTGGAGCACTGGCTATAGATGGGTTTCCTGGGCTTGGTCTCTGCTGAAGAGGAACCTGTTGCACATTCTGGATCATTACATATCCCGCCCTTTTCTGCAAGGTGTATTGGCCAGGGGCCACTAAATTTCTATTGTTGATCCTCCTTTGCATGTTTGCAAGCTTTTCTGGATATGTCTCAACATATATGGTCTTCTTCTCATTCATAGTTTGGATAATCACAACAAAATTATTCATTAATTCTTGCATCTTGGCTCCCTAATATTTTTTATCTTTCAATGGGTCATAATGGGGGTCAAAAGCATTAATAAATTCTAGGGTCTTGCTAAATATTATCCATTTCTCCTTTCTCAGTTCTTGTTCTTGCAAAGTAAAAACATTCTTGATCACATCCTCTAGATAGTAAACTTTTTGCACCATGCGAGAAGATTTCACCCTCTCTCTCTTAAGAGGTCATAGAATCCTTTAGGATCAATAAATTTGGCATGAGATTCTACCATGTTATATCTATCTAGAAACAAATTCAGGTGCTTCCACCCTTTCCTCACAAAGTCAAAATTATTTACCACAGTAACAATTGGAAAAAAGGTACCCTTCTTAGGAAACTCCCTCTCATCTGTAGTGCCTATTTACCATAACAACTCAGTTATTCCTATCTTCAAGGGCACATTAAATGGTAGCACATGTGGCTTCCCCAAAAAACCATATACTCTTATTACAATTGAAACATTATAAGGGATTATATCCCCCCAATTATGACTAACCAATAGCCCTTGTGCATGGTCCTTAGGTCTGACCAATTCTAATAGTGCTTGTGGAATTCTAGGGCTATCCCCTCTCAAAAGTAATCTAAGATTTGATGCAAAGTATTTGTCAAACCTCACATAACTAGCATCTGTAGTCTCTAAAGTCATATTCACACTCATAACTGCACTGGATTCCTCTCTCCATCCCTGGTTATTTCCAGCTCCATACCCTTGGAGAAAAAGATGCATCCCTTGTACAAGCATACATACATAAGCAACGAACACCAACAAAATGATTTATCCACTTTTCCCCGTGCTATCGCCACCAAGCCATTATGAATTTCCTTTGCAAGAAAAGTAACAAAATCTAGAATAGTGCTCATCCTAAATTGAAGAGTTTGAGCCATCACAAGGACAATTGAGCCTAGGATTTGATCAAGTTCATCCATCCCTAAAAATTTTCAAAGAGAAAAATATAATGCCTGGTCCCTAAGCTTAAAATGTCTTCTCAATAATGGCTCTGAGGTGATGGCAGCAATCATAGACAAAGTACCAATTTTAGCAGCATGTTCTTGTAGTAGCCTGTCCTTAAGTAAATCATTTGTACATCATACCTTTCTTGAAGTTCATCTATATCAATGTTTTCATGCATGTTGTGGTTAGGGTTGAGGTTGAAAACCTCACTAATCAGTTCAAGGCAAACCCAAAAAAGATTCACTCCAGCATGATTCTTTACCCACCCTATAATTGGGTCATATTTTTTGGCTAAATCCATCAATAAATCACTATCAAAGAAAATTGTAGGGACTGTTAATTTACCAATATCAAACTCCCAAACATTGCTCATAGGGGTATCCAGTTTTCATTTTGAAAACCATTTCTTGAACAACTCCAAACCCCCCATGGAAACCTGGGCATCTCTTACCCAATTTGCTTTGTCATAGAAACCTTCTGCTACAACTACCCTAGGATGTTTTGGAATGAGTTCCCTCCCCTTAGTTATTTCATGTACTGATAAAGGGAATTGTTCAAGAAAATTATCGTGTACAAAACATTTCAGATAATCCATTTTTCCAGTGAATTCTTTCCAGGGAGGCATTTTGAATAAACCCTAGAGTTTTTATAACAACAAATACTTAATTTTCAAGGAGTAATAGAGTACTTACCCACTAAAATTCACACTTCTACACTATGTGATTTCCTCTGCAACTTACTGGATCGCTAGATATAGTTTTCGTGCCTTGGCTCTAAAAATTTTGTATGCTGTAAAAAAAAATTTGCGCGTTGGTGATTCATTAATGGTGAGATTTTGAGTTTTATTCATGAATTGAAATCGCATGAATGAACTCTACACCATATTTACTCTGAGTAACTGTTACCTCCAAATTGCACTAGATTTGAATCCTATCCATAGATTTTCACTAGATCAGATAGCTTTAATTTAAAAAGCATTGAGCTTTATGGATTTAAAACAAGGCCACATGTCGCATTACCGCTTACCCATATTCCTTAAATTTCTTGCACCTTAGAATTGCAGGTAAGCACCACTCATTGATAAGGATAAGATCAATGATAAAAAAGGTTTACAATTGAATAAATTCTAGTCAGCTACATTGACCAATAGGAAGCCTTTATATGAGTTTGTGCCTCCTAACAACTTCCACGCCAGCAGGTCCCATATCATCTTCTGAGCGAGCAGGTGCTTGACATCATTCTTTCCATGTGTCAAGCTAGTGCATTCCCACTTTTCTTATTGGATGAGCATCTTCAAATTGTGGGCTTGCACCAAGCGTTGATCTTGTAAAGATCAATAGTGACACTGCTCTGATCCTACAAGCCTTCTCAGACAGGGATAGTGACATTATCATGGACATGTGCCCACATGGTGCATACTTGCATTCTTCAAGTTTCTCTCAAGTTCCTAATGCGGGCCTACGCCCATCGTTGATCAAGATAAGATCAATAGTGTGCAAAAATCTACACTTTATGACTGTAGTATCCACTTGGACCAATGGAATGACTCTTCTCAACCCTCATGTTGTGACCTATCTGACTACTGCATTAATTGTTGAGATTTATGCACCTGTAGCATAAGTACTTCTAGCTTAGCACATGTGGAAGACAACATGGCATGACTCAACATTTTTCCATAATTTTGGCCCCACTATGACACATGGCACAAAGGTGCCTACCTACTTTTCTTATTGAACGAGCAGGTTCATAATGTGGGCTTGCACTAACCCTCGATCCTTGCAAGATCTACGGTTGATAAAGCTTTGATCCCATCTGGCTACAAACTTCTTCAATGGCACAACTGGTAGTACATATCAGCAATCATCTTACAGCTTGGCACACAACAGCACACACTAGAGACTTTTGACCCCACCTTTCTATGTCTCAAGAAATTGCTTGCTTGCATTCCTTATTGAATGAGCAGCTTGAAAATGCGGGCTTGCGCTAGCCTTTGATCTGACATAGATCAATGGGTATAGAATCATGTGTCTCAAAATACCACATCAATTGAACTGGCAAATAAAATACTCCCCCCAGTCCAACTCATCTGACAACTTCCATGGAAGACACCTCAACAACATTCTAAGGAAAGGTGGGGTCATGATGTCAAATCCTGCTACATGTCATCAAAGCACATACCCACATTATTTAAAAACCTTGCACTTCAAAATTGTGGGAATGTGATACCCCTTAATCTGAACAAGATCAACGATCATATAAAATTTGTCTCACAAGGGGTATTTCTTAATAAAATGAGTGAGTAATTTGCAGGCAAAGCATGACCACCTAAGGTTTAAACAAAATTTTAATAAAGTCATGCTTGAGCAAGCCCCTCTTTAGGGTAAAAGTAATATGCCTTAAAAGCATTGTTTTTGAAATATTATTTTTGAGGGTTTTCACATTTAGGGTTTTTCAACTGATTGCTCTGGTGACAAACCTTGAAAAACTGATAAAAGTCCAACAACATAGAGACCAGGACATGAACTAGGGAAATCTAAGAATTTTGAGAAATAAAATGAGAAAACTTAAATTGCATGATATAATGACCATAAATTATTTTTCACTGATTTTTTCAAAATTTTCCGTATATTGTGAAAAATCAAACCAACAGTTGCTCTATCTAGGGATGATAGACTACTGGAGTCTATGTAAGAATTCAGAATCTTTGGAAGAGCAGACCACATACTTGGCTTTAAAATGACAACTTCTTCAGAGAGAACAGAGCAACACACAGAAACAAGAAGCCAGACTATACAGGGATATTTACATGGATACACAAAATATACACAATTTACAAGAACACAAGGAAATCTAAAACTAATGTTCATGGAAAAATAGATACCTTAAGAAAAGTATCTCTTCAAGAATTGTCCATGAACTGGTAGTTCTAGAATATTATCTGATAAATCTTTGATGATATAAGAATCTTCTCCCCATGAACTTTCAATTAAATAGGGACCTAGCCAAATAGGATAAAACTTACCATGTTTTCCTTTATCCTTAATTCTGGCCTTCCACAGATGGACTATATCTCCATTTTAAAACTTTTTTCCCACTGTCCGTTTACCATATAATGTCTTAACTTGTAGTTGTAGCTTTTGATTTCTAAGATATGCTTATTTTCTAGTTTCTGCTAATCCTACAAGCTCATCCAACCTTTCTTGCATATCATCTTTAATATCTTCATCATACAGTTGGATGTAATTATAGAGTCCTACTAAGTTATTCTGAGGCATTCTAGCCTGAATTCCATATACTAGATCAAATGGGGCTACTCCAATGGCCTTCTTTACAGTCACTCTGTCAGCCCATATTTCAAGTTGCAACTTAGAGTCCCATGCCTTCTTGTTATCATCCAAGGTCCTCTTAATGACTTTTAAGAAGATCTTATTTGTGGATTCAGCCTATCCATTCCCTTGCAGATGATATGGGAATGATGTTGAAGTTTATTCTATATTTGTCACAGAACTTTATAAATTCCTCAGACCTAAAACACATGGCATTATCTGTCACAATTCTCTGAGGGCAACCAAATTTGGAAATAACATTACTAGGAAAGAAATTCTTAACAACTTTACTTGTTGCATTTCTTGTGGGGATAGCTTCTACCCATTTTGTAAAGTAGTCAGTAGCAACTAAAATCCAAGAATAGCTAGTATTGGATTTAGGAAAAATATCACCTATGAAATCCATACCCCGCTGCTGAAAAGGTGCTTGCACCTCAACTGGCTTTAAAGGAGTATTACCTAAAAATTTTAGTTTTCCAGCAAACCTTTGAAAAGAGTCACATTTCCTAACCATGATTTGAGCATCCTTGAAAAGGGATGGCCACCAAAATCTAGCTCTCATTACCTTGTGTGCAGTAGTCTTAACCATATAATGTCCCCCACACACTCCAGTATGCATCTCATTCAGAATTTCATGGGCTCTTTCTTGATCAACACATTTCAATAATATCCCTTCAAAATTTCTCCAGCACAAACCGCCTTGGATAATTATGTACCTGATAGCATGTAATCTATTGCTTCTTTTCTCATTTTTAGTTAAGTGAAATGGAACCTCTTGGTGTTGCAAATAGTGAATAAATTTGGTATACCACTCACAATGATTCATGTCACATAAATCAGATTTGAGGTCATCTATCACTATATTTATTTGATTAGCATCTAAGTTAGATTGAGCCATGAGTTTAGCTAATTCTTTACCTCTTACCAACTTTGTTATCTGTATCTCAATGTTGAACTCTTGGATCCTATTGATCCACCTACATTTTCTTCCTGATACTTCTTGCCAAGAAAAAATATCCTTTACAGTAGCACTAGGCACAAATGCAATGACAATAGCTCCTAACAAATAGCTTCTGAATGCCTTAACAACCTTTAGTAAAGCATATTCTTGTTTTTCATTTATCTCATATTTTAATTCAACTGGCTGTAGTGACTTATAGAAAACGGCAATGGGTTGTTCATATCCCTTTTTTTTTTTTTTTGCAACAGAACTACAACTACAATGTGGAAAGATGCAAAAGAAAATATGTGCATTGGCTTAGTGTAATCAGGAGTCCTCGGGATTGGGGCATTCTTTATAGTAGTCTTAATATCTTGAATTTCCTATGAAGGCTCACCATTCCAATTTATAGTGGCTCCTTTCTTGAGCATTTTAGAAATAGGTCTACTAATTTTAGAAAAGTTAGTAACAAACCTTCTTAAGAAGTTGACTTGCCCAAAGAAAGGTTGAATTCTTTTTACATTCTTTAGCTTAGGGACTTTATCAATGGTTGCTACTCTTTTAGGATCTATCTTTACCCCATCCTTTGACACTATGTGTCCCAATAACTTACCTTTAGTTATCCCAAATGCACATTTCTTAGGGTTTAATGACACTCCATACTCCAATGCTTTGATAAAAATCTTTTCCAAATGCCTACAGTGGTCTTCAGCCTTCTTGGAATAAGTTGTGAGGTCATCTTGATATACCACCATAAAACTATTGATATATTCATGAAAAGCCACATCCATGGCTCTCTGGAATGTAGCACCAGCATTAATCAATCCAAAAGGCATCCTTACATATACATAAGTCCCCCAAGGAGTTGTAAATACTGCCTTGAATTTTTCTGCTTCTTTTACTAGGACCTAGTTATATCCTGAGAATCCATTCACCATCAACATAAGTCCAGACCCTATTACTTGTTGCAACATGGCTTCCATAATTGGCAATCCATAATTACCTTTTAAGGAAGCAATGTTCAGATTTCTGAAATCTACACAGAGTCTGATATATCCATTCTTTTTTCTAATAGGAACTAAGTTTGAAACCTAGGTGAAATGTCTAATAGGCTTGATTATTCCCCCATCCCTTAACTTCATTAGTTCCTCTTGAATTTTAGGGGCCAGAGTAGGATTAACTCGTCTCTGTTTCTACCTAAAGGGTTTGACATAATCCTTTAGAGGTATGGCATGCTGAAAAAGGTCTTCTCTATAAGCCTTTAAATCATCATATGAACAAGAAAAGACATGTCTATACTTTCTCAATAGGTCAATCAGAGGCTTTCTAATTTTAGCTGACAGGTTCTAACCAATATAAATTTTCTTAGGGGCCTCATTTATTCTCAGATTTATCTCCTCTAGCTCCTGAGTCTTACAGTCCTTAGCTCCATGTTTTACCCTATCCTGGTTATCAAACATATTCTCCAGGACAACCAAACCTTTAGGTACTTTGTTTGTCTTTAACTGTATAACTTCCTAGCCAAAAATTATTTCTCTCCCATCTATGGTCTCAACCAAATCACTACAATCCATCTCCTGACCATGATACTTATCTTCATTTGACAAGAAATTGACAATATCTTTATCATCTTCAAATACCTCCCAATGTTCAATGTTATCAGGTACTGAGGGTCTGTTCTAAACTTTAATCTATGATATCCCTGCAAATGATATCTCTTGGGGCTTAATTTCTACATTTGCTAACAAGTCAGCCATCTTATTTTGGGTTCTATCTCTCCATGAGATACCAAATGCATCAAAGAATTCTATCTGATCCCAAACAACATTTTTGTACTATTTTAATCTTCTATTTTTGGATGCATAAGTTTCTTTAATCTGAGAGATAATCAATTCAAAATCCCTTATGACATGTAATTTCTTAATTCCATGGTGGGTAGCAACTTTCAATCCTAACAACAAGGTTTCATACTTAGCTATATTATTAGTACATGAAAATTTCAAGGTAAAAGAATATCTGAAAGTGTTTTTCTCTGGAGAAACAAAAACTTCCCCTACCCCTGCACCTTCTTTAGAACTAGCCCCATCAAAGAACATTGTCCATAATATTGGTGAGTTTTGTACAACACTCAACTTCATGTTCAATAATAGCAGGAAAATTATCAACTTCTTGAATAATCAATTCAGCTCTGAATGCATTCATACTAGTATCTAAGAAGCAAGTGGCATCTTTATCAATTTCTTCCCCTAAAATGTGATTAACCCTTGGCTCTTTGTTTATCTTGATAGCTTTATCTCCAATGTGAAAGGTAGGATAGGTTAAGTCACATTGTAGACTACCTCCCATAGCAGCAATCCATTTTCTAGAAAGCAACATTCCATAGTGGGGAGGTATATCCACTACAAGGACTAACATGGTCAACTCTACCTTAGGATATGCAGCTAGTTTAAATGGTAAAGTACTTATGGTACCTATGTCTAGGACTTCCCTAGCATCCATACCTCTACATCTACCTTATGTAGTGTCTACTTTCAATCCTAAGGCTTCCATTACTTTGAAAGGCATTATGGTGTTAGAGGCTTCTGAGTCTATCAGTCAATTTTTTATGGTCTTCCCTTTTATAATTAGACTGAGAAATAATGGCTCAATAACTTCTACTTATGCTACTGATGAATCATCCAAGAACATTTGGGAAATTTGGGACATGATACCACTATCCTCTATTACTAAGGGAGTCCGTTGAATAACACTTTATTCTACACTGTTATTGCTATTTCCAATCTCTCCCAACTAGGACAAGGCTTTACTCTTATGCTCTTTATATCTAAAGAGTTCAGACAAAGGTCTCTTAACAGTGATTTGGGACAACATGGATATCATATCAATTGTCTCAGACATATTGGGTTTAACAATCATACTTGGAATAAGATCCTTCTGAGCAGTAGGAATTACTATTTTCTTGGGATTATTAGATCCTGATCCCTTCTCTTGCACAGTTGCTTTTTTTGTCTCATTAGCTTGGAATTGCACTTTCTTCTTTGGTTCCCACTTCTTAGTTTTAACATCTTTGACCTTGACAGTCTCTATACTAGTCTTCTTGTCTTCATCTTTCATCTTATGAGTGACATCTTTTGTGAATATACTAGAAGCCTTCCCAATTTCATTGTTAATTGTTTTGTTTCTTAAATTATAATTGCTATGTACTTGGGAAATCATTTCTGCAGTGATTCTATCAATTTCTTCTTTATAAGGCATTCTCAAACTTACATGACCAACTTCAGACGATGTAACACACACCTGATCTTCGTCACAGCCTTCATTGTTTGAAAAAACTTATTGATGATGTAATTGATAAACAATTTTCGTATTTTCCAAATCGCTTTCTGTTTCTTCTAAATCAGAATCAACATAGTCAATACACATGCTTACCATATTACAACTTACATAATCATGACTCTTCTCTTCTTCATCCTCCTCAATTTGTAAACTATGATCACAAACAAATGACTAAGCAACTGCACAATACTCTACTGAGTGGGTGATTGACAAATAATGCACCATGGCACATTATCATTCATATTTATTGAACTTCTTTGCAGGGGATCTGGTGTACCCTTATCTTTTACATTTTGAGTCTGGTTAGAGATTGGTTTGTCATCCTTCCACTGGGTAGTATAAGGGTAATTCTACATTCTAGGTTGTCTATTGAAATTTCTATTATTCATAGGGGTTTTCTCAGCAACATTTGGCTTATTCAAACTAGTGGGATTCATCTTTTTAAGAAATTCCAACACCTAGCCTATTGTAGGTTCTTCTAGCTTCTTTCCTATAGGAGTTTTATCAACCTCCCTTTTGTTGTTATTCTTGGGATTAAAAAGCTTTGGGTCATCTCTCCTACCCAATTTTCTAGATGCTTTCTTATTATTTTCAATATTTACTGCAACCTTGTAAGCATCCCTTAAAGTTTTAGGATCCTTATCCCTCAATTGGTAAGCCATTTTGCTATCAAAGGCATTAAAATATGTTGTGAGACAGACATCCTCATTTAATCTCATAACTTGAAACAATTTGTACATACCTTTCTGGAATCATACATTGAAATCAAATGAAGACTCATTAGGATTCTTTTTGATATTGTTGAAATCATTTAACATGAATCCAGCATTAGTGTTCTCTTGATATTGTTCTTTGAATAACTTCTCAAAATCACTCCATGAGCTAATATTGTCATTAGGTAGCCTTCTAAACTAATCCCTTGTATCCTCAGTTAGTGAATGCACAAACAACTTCATGACCACATCTTCATGTTCAACTTCATAATCATTTAACATGTCTATGAAAACTCTCAGATGTTCTTCACCAGTGATGACATTATTTCGAGAAAACTTAATAACTTTATCTCTTAAATCAAAAGATATGGGATGTGGAGCACCAGGAATACTTGCAAATGATATTTGTCTATACTTTTCCATGTATATAGGTTTCTTTCAAAAACCAGGAACATTTGAGGTGCTTGCTATATTTTCTTGGTTTATAGGAACACTTTGGGATTGTTGAGGTTGGACAATAGGGGCTTGAGTATAAGTGGTGGATGATGAAGTAGTAGTAGATTGAGATATTCCTTGAACTGACACTATTGGTCCACAAGTAGGTACAAAAACTAAAGTTGGGATGGGTAAATTTGGCCATGAGCCTAATGCAGAGTTAGACTTAATGAATTGAATTTTTCTCCTGGTTTCTGTAGCTTGAGCTTCATTTTCCACCTTTTCAAGCTCTTTTGCAAGATCTTCTTTCTCCTTTCTATCCTTCTTCAAATCTAAATCTAATTTTGACATGAAAGGTTTTAAGGATTTTCTTGGTTAAGCTTGAGGTTCATTTATTTGGACTCCTATAGCTTTACCCTTTCCTTTGTCTACAACTTTCACAATGGGTTCTATAGGATTTACTTGTACAGGTTTATAGTCTTGAACTTGAGCAATAACTGGTTCTTGCTTTTGATTCAGGCATTGTTCTTGTTCTTGAACTTTATCTTTCAGACTATCTACGTCTCCGAAAACATCATTATGGAAAGTCATAGTTTTCTCTTCTAACTTTTTATTCTATTCCTTCAAGGAAGCCATCCTTCTCAGCAAAGTGTCTCTTTCTTTGTGGCATCCAAGGTAGCTTGCTCTTTTTTTTTTTCAAAGCGAACGTGCTTAGCTTCTTCCTCAACCACCCATTTCTTTAGAAATCCTATCTCTGATTGTACTTCTATAGGATCTATAGAAGTAGCTTCTAAATCAACAGGGTCATCCAGATCTATAAGATTTGGTTCTGTGTATGGGACTATTTTAGGATTAGAGGGATCTCAAAAATAATTCTTGAGTCCTAACCTACGATGCATTTCAGTTATGAGATCTGGTCTAGGGGATATGTTCCCTACTAGTGACATATCCTTATCTTGATATGCTCTTTCATCTGGTACTGGGGTAGTAAATATCCCTCCTAAGAGTCTTCTGGTTTCTGATTCAAAGCTGAGTGAAGAAGACTCTCTCCCTATCATTGGTTGATATTCGAAATTGATGGATACACTACCTTTGGGTTTCTAGGTGGGATTTGGATTTACCCTTTTCTTATTTAGGTTCTTCATACCACCTTTAGGTAAATCAATATGCATTGGTACATCAAGATGAGCTCTTGTGTTTTTTCTTTTGTCACCCATTTCACTATATACTAAATAAGCACTAGCTTCAAAACCTTGACTGATTCACCACCCTTTTATTGGGAAAATACACAATTACAATTAATTTTAACTTTATGGAAAAACACAAGTAGAGATATAAATATCTAATATAGATGGACCAATCACTGATATTATAAGACAACAACTCTTGCTTTGTTAGATAAGACACTTGGAAAGGCTGGATACATCAGGGTATCTTTGTGGCATTTGGGTTTTTCTTTCTTTCTTTTTTAAATTCTTAAGGTTTGTCACTAAAACATCCCCTTATAACCATGGGAAAAAATGTACACAATCTAACACAATGTACACAACAGGACCAAAGAAACTACAGTACTTTTCACAAATGTCTTGGACAACTCCCCAGTAGAATCGCCATTTTGTTGGAGCTTTAAAACTACTGAGCAATAAAGAGCCTCAATACCAAAATGATAATACTTATGCAACCTAAGGATTAGCTATTTCCTATTTTCAATTACACATGCAAACCATTTGGATCCAATATTAACAAAACCAAGAATGCTTTTCTTCTCTTTAGGCTCTACAAAACCAAGGTGGGTATACCTAAGGGATGACTCAATCTGATTGTTGTTGTATGAAAACTATCTTAGTTTCATTTTGATTCTCATCCTCAATCCATAAACACATAGCTAATTGTGTAATATTAAATAGAATGCATCCCATATAATAGATTTGGTCATAAAGTCTTCTATAGATCTGCAAGTATTCTTTTTAACAATGGCTAACTAAGGTTAGAATATTTCATGCAAACAAGTATTGACCAACTTTGAAAATCTATAGGAAATAAAAGTAAAATTGATTATAATTATGCATTTGATACCCATTTATGATCTATTTCTCTTTCAACTGAATCACTTTGACCAGTGTCTAATCCAGTAGGGCTCAGTGTTTACTACAAATCTACAAATCTAATTTGTTTCCTTACAAAAAATACTATCAGCAATTATTATTGGAATCCATCATTCAAAACATCCTTCCAATTACTACAACAACCTTATCAAATTCATCAAAGCTCTTACTTAATTCATTGAACTAATAGCAGTGATGAAAAGATATACAACCTAAAGGATTGCATTCAATTGCACAAGTTTTACTCATACAACATAAAGGTAACTAAGTAACCAAAAGGAGACAAAATTTAGAAAGAATTGATATGGGGACAGCTCATAATTTGTATTCATTTTCTTTGAAAATTGTATACATTTTATAGTAAACTTAGAATGACCATAGGAAGAAACACAGAGATCATTCTATATTAATGTATTCCCATAAACTTACAGAGAAATTACATCATAAAGCTTGCTCATATTACTTGGATAGAAAAAAAACTAAGTATGACTAAAAGCATTAGAAATTGAACCATCACATTGCCTTAAAAACTCATTTATATAGGTATGAGTTGCAACAAGAAAAGGGCAAATGTGATTGACAGGTGTCCTTCAAAAAGATTGTTACATACACCTATCACAAGAAAACAAAACTATCAATAATAGAAAGACTGATACATTGAAAACTCTTTCATGGGTCCCTTTATGTTATTCCACCTAGAAAGTCAAAACCACTATGATCAGATTCTTTTATCATTCAGGTTCCTCGGGGTAGGTGGCCATCAAATGTGAAAGTGATGAGTCATCTCCTGCCACCTAAGGATTCTTTTTTTTTGTATCATCAACTGCATGGGTGACTTCTATTTTTATACCTTCTTCTTCCTCATCATCCTCCGCCTCATCATCTCCTACCATCTACTCTATAGACATAAATTTATCTTTCCACTCATTGTAGGTAGTGTCATCATGCCAATCAAAACTTAGGACCTCTCTTTGTACAATTATTAAGGAATTTGCAATTGCCTCTATATCAACAAAATCTTTTTTGATGGTATTATAGAAAAACTATACTTTTACCAACTCCTCATTTGTCATTGCCCACAACAAGTGGCCTATTTCATTTACAACTTTATTGATTCTTTCACAAAAGATCTCATCCAGCTCCCTCTTCCATTCTTCATTTTCCTTTACTTTATCAATTGTTTTTAAAGCACAAGGGAATAATTTCTCTACAAAATACTTGGAAAAACAAATAGTTAATCTTCTTTGGAAAGAATCTTTTTTGTCATCAAAACCTTGCAATTTATTTAATAAACCAAAGATCTTTTCTATCTCATGACATGTCATCTAGATAATAGATATACACATAGCAGTGATATCTTCATTTCTTTCTGTCCACTTGTGTACAATGGGTCTGAATACAGCTTCATTTCCTTTTAGTTAATCCCTGATAGTTGCAATTCTTGCCAATTGATAAAAAAATGTTGGCCATTCTATCCTGTCCACTAGATACATGATACCCTGCCTCAATTTTTCTTCATATTGATTATTAAGTTCTACATGCAATGCATATAGCTTATTTTTCTCCTCTTCAAAATCCTCTTCTGTATAGAACTGAGGTCTTTTTGGGGTATCTGGTATCTCAATAATTGGTGTTGACTTAAAAGGATCAATTCTAATTGGGGATTGGCTTAGGGAATATTAATCCACTTGGGAAGAAGACCCCTGCTCTAATCTTTGTCTTTTTGGAGCACTGGCTATAGATGGGCTTCCTGGGCTTGGTCTCTACTAAAGAGGAACCTGTTGCACATTCTAGATCATTACATATCCTGCCCTTTTCTGCAAGGTGTATTGGCTAGGGGCCACTTTATTTCTATTGTTGATCTTCCTTTGCACCTTTACAGCCTTGTCTAGATATGTCTCAACATATATGGCCTTCTTCTCATTCATAGTTTGGATAATCACAGCAAAATTATTCATTAATGCTTGCATCTTGGCTCCCCAATATTTTTTATCTTTCAATGGGTCATAATGGGTGTCAAAAGCATAATAAATTCTAGGGTCTTGATGAATACTATCCATTTCTCCTTTCTTAGTTCTTGTTATTGCAAATAAAAACATTCTTGATCACATCTTCTAGATAGTAAACTTGTTGCACCATGCGAGAAGATTTCACCCTCTCTCTTAAGAGGTCATAGAATCCTTCAGGATCAATAAATTTGGCATGAGATTCTACCATGTTATATCTATCTAGAAACAAATTTAGGTGCTTCCACCCTTTCCTCACAAAGACAAAATTATGTACCATAGTAACAATTGGAAAAAAGGTACCCTTCTTAGGAAACTCCCTCTCATCTATAGTGCATATTTTCCATAACAGATCAGCTATTCCTATCTTCAAGGGCACATGAAATGGCAGCACATGTGGCTTCCCCAAAAAACCATGTACTCTTAGTATAGTTGAAACATTATAAGGGATTACATCCCCCAAATTATGACTAACCAATAGCCCTTGGGCAAGGTCCTTAGGTTTGACCAATTCTAAAAGTGCTTGTGGAATTCTAGGGTTGTCCCCTCTCAGAAGTAATCTAAGGTTCGATGTGATGTATCTGTCAAACCTCACATAACTAGCATCTTTAGCCTCTAAACTCATATCCACACTCCATAACTACAATAGATTCCTCTCTCCATCCCTAGTTATTTCCAGCTCCATACCCTTGAAGAAAAAGATAAATCCCTTGTACAAGCATACATACATAAGCAACGAATACCAACAAAATGGTTTTTCCAATTTTCCTCGTGCTATTCCCACCAAGCCATTTTGAATTTCCTTCAAAAAAAAATTAGCAAAATCTAGAATAGTGCTCATCCCGAATTGAAGAGTTTGAGCCATAACAAGGACAATTGAGCTTGGGATTTGATCAGCTTCATTCATCCCTAAAATTTTTCAAAGAGAAAAATATAATGCCTAGGCCCTAAGATTAAAATGTCTTCTCAGTAATGGCTCTGGGGTGCTGGCAGTGGTCACAGAAAAAGTACCAATTTTAGCAGCATGTTCTTGCAATGGCCTTGTCCTTAAGTAAATCCTTTGTGCATCATACCTTGCTTGAAGGTCATCTATATCAATGAGTTCATGTATGACATGGTTAGGGTTGAGGTTGAAACCTCACTAATTAGTTTAGGGAAAACTCAAAAAAGATTCAGTCCAACATGATTTTTGACCCACCCTATAATTGGATCATTTTTTTGGCTAAATCCATCAATAAATCACTATTAAAGAAAACTGTAGGGACTGTTAGTTTACCAATATCAAACTCCCATACATCACTCATAGGGGTATCCAGTTTTCATTTTGAAAACCTTTTCTTGAACAACTCCAAATCCCCCATGGAAACATGGGCATCTCTTAACCAATTTGCTTTGTCATAGAAACCTTTTGCTACAGCTACCCTAGGGTGTTTTGGAATGAGTTCCCTCCCCTTAGTTATTTCATGCACTAATAAAGGGAATTATTCAAGAAAATCATCATGTGCAGAACATTTTAGATAATCTATTTGTCCAGTGAATTCTTTCTGGGGAGGCATTTTGAATAAACCCGAGAATTTTTATAACAAAAGATACTTGATTTTCAAGGAGTCACAGAGTACTTACCCACTAAAATTTGCACTTCTGCACTGTGTGATTTTCTCTGCAACTTACTAGATCACTAGATAAAGTTTTCATGCCCTAGCTCTGAAAATTTTGTATGCTCTAAAATTTTTTTTGGGCTTTGGTGATTCATTAATGGTGAGATCGTGAGTTTTATTCATGCATTGAAATCACACAAATGAACTCTACACCATATTTACTCTCAGTAACCATTACCTCCAAATTGCACCCAGATTTGAATCCTATTTGTAGATTTTCACCAGATCGAACAGCTTTAATTTAAAAAGCATCAAGCTTTATGGCTTTAAAACAAGGCCATGTGTCGCATTGCTGCTTAACCCATATTCCTTAAATTTCTTGCACCTTAGAATTGCAAGTAAGCGCCACTTTTTGATTAGGATAAGATCAATGATTAGACAGGTTTATAATTGAATAAAGTCCAGTCAGCTATGCTGACCAATAGGAAGCCTTTATATGAGTTTGTGCCTCCTGACAACTTCCATCCCAGTGGGTCCCATATTATCTTTTGAGCAAGTAGGTGCTTGATGTCATTCTCTCCATGTGTCAAGCTAGCACATTTCCACTTTTCTTATTGGACAAGCATCTTCAAATTGTGGGCTTGTGCCAGGCGTCGATCTTGTAAAGATCAATGGTGACATTGCTCGAATCCTACAAGCTTTCTGAGATAAGGATAGTGACATCATCATGGACACATTCCCACATGGCGCATACCCACATTCTTATGTTTCTTTCAGGTTCCTAATGCGAGTTTGTGCCCATCATTGATCAAGATAAGATCAATGGTGTGCAAAACTCTACACTTTATGATCGTAGTATCCTTGGACCAATGGAATGACTCTTCTCAACCCTCATGCTCTGACTCGTCTGACTACTACATTAATTGCTGAGATTTTTGCACCCGTAGCATAGGTACTTCTAGCTAAGCACATGTGGAAGACAACATGGTGTGAGTCAACATTTTTTTATAATTTTGGCCCCACTGTGACACATGGCACAAAGGTGCATACCTACCTTTCTTATTGAATGAGAAGGTTCATAATGCAGGCTTACACTAACCCTCGATCCTTGCAAAATCTATGGTTGATAAAGCTTCGATCCCATCTAGCTACAAACTTCTTCAGTGGCACAACTGGCAGTACATATCATCAATCATCTTACAGCTTGGTACACTGCAACACACTCTAGAGACTTTTGACCCCACCTTTCTATGTGTCAAGAAACCACTTGCCCACATTCCTTATTGAATGAGTAGCTTGAAAATGCAGGTTTGCATTGGCATTTGATCTCACATAGATCAATGGGTATAGAATCATGTGTCTCAAAATACCACATTAGCTAAATTGGCGAATCAAATACTGCCCCCTAATCCAACTCATCTAACAACTGCCATGGAAGACACCTCAATAGAATTCTAAGGAAAAGTGGGGTCATGATGTCAGATCCTGCTATGTGTCATCAAACTGAATGCCCGCATTATTTAAAAACCTTGCACTTCAAAATTGCGGGAATGTAATACCCGTTAATATGAACAATATCAATGATCATATAAAATTTGTATCACAAGGGGTATTTCTTAATAAAATGAGTGAGAAATTTTTAGGCAAAGCACGACCACCTAAGGTTTAAAAAAGATTTTAATAAAGTCATGCTTGCACAAGCCCCTCATTAGGGTAAAAGTAATATGCCTTAAAATTATTGTTTTTGAAATATTATTTTCAAGGGTTTTCACATTTAGGGTTTTTCAACTGATTGGTCTGGTGACAAACCTTGAAAATTTGATAAAAAGTCCAACAACACAGAGACTAGGATGTGAACTAGGGCAATCTAAGAATTTTGAGAAATATAATAAGAAAACCCTAAATTGCATGATATAATGACCACAAATGATTTTTCACTAATTTTTTCAAAATTTTCTCTGTATTGTGAAAAATCAAACCAACAGACCTCCTATGGGAAACTAATAAAGAACTTAATTATTTAATGGCTCTAATAGCCACTACAATCACATCAAGATGTTGCATTGTGGAGGAGAGGAGGATACATTAGTGATTGGACATAGGTGACCGCTTTCTCCATCTATGCAAATGGTCTATTCTTGGGCACTCCTAATCCTATGCTCTGGTTGGGTCTCATGCTCCAGTAGTTAAATTTTTTCCCAAGAAAAAACTCGGCATATCTTTTTTCAATAAATAAAAGGAAACCTCCAAATTTTTATGTGGTGGTTTGTCAAAAACCATTCACCAATGATCCCAAAAGTTAGCACACATTGCCTCATTTGTGTACTATTTTAGTGAAAATTTTGGTTTGGTTCTTTTGACTATGATGTTAGTTTTTGGGCTCACAAATATGTTGCTCAAGTCATCTTTGCTAATGTTAAGGGTTGTAACCTAATCATAATCCAATCCATCATCAAACTGTTAATGCATTTCATCACACAAATGAAGTGTGGCATTATGTTGCTCGGTGAGTGTCTTAATGTTGTGTATAATGAATTTTAAAGTAGATAGCTTGAGGGACAATAAAATAATGTTTTGATATATTGATTTGAAACCCTCGTAGTTCCTTTTGATTCTAGTGAATCAAATCTTCCAAACAAAGAGGGTTTTGATGAGGTAGTGGATCATTTAGGCATGGTTGTGGTTCGGATGGAGGTGATTGTGGATCATTTTGAGGCTCATTATTTTGAGGAAAATTCAAATCACAAATGTATTCAATCAAAAACCAAATAAACCTTATTTAAAAACAAAACTAATTTTATTGAGAAAAATAAATAAAATACTCAAATGGAAAAAAAAATTACTTACTTCGAGATGAAGTATGATGGACAATATCAGATACAAAAAAATATCATATACTCAAAATGTTGGAGTCAAAAATGCAATCCATGCACTGTTAAATTCATAAAAAATGAGCCTGTAGGTTGCATATATTACCACAAGTATCAGGTACGTAATATTTTGATTATTTGATAAGGCCAAGATACTTAAACTTTTCTATTATGATAGGCTTGGTGGGGGGGAGTCCTTGTTGTTCAAGTTCTTTCTTTTTATGCAATTGAATTATTAATGAGGACCTATCGTGGATCTACTTCTCATGTTTTTGTAACATCATTTCATCTCTCTAGAGAGTTATCTATCTCTTTTCTCAAGGCATCTTCATTTTCTAGTATATCAAGTAACATGTGGTTATTTTTTTCTATGAGGATTTCATGATTTCAAGGCTTTTCATGGCCTTGGGGATCTCCTCTTGGATCACATGTGCACTTTTTTTTTTTCTTGGAGATGTTAGTTTAGTTAATTGTGCATTTTTTGATTTCACCTTTCGGGAAAGGCCTATCTTTTGTAATAAATCCACCTATTAGTCAAAGTTGTGGTCTTAATGGATATATATTTAAGATCTAGGATTAGATTAAGTAGTGACAAGATTATAGAAGAAGGATAATATAAATTTGGCTTTTTAAACCTGAGATAATAAGATTTTTTATTGAATTTTAGTTGTATATGGATGCAAACATGTACGCCTTATACCTGACATATTGCAAGGAGATTATCTCCATTAGAATCCTTATAGAATATTATTCTTCCATGTTTCTACTTTAGTAGGGTAGTTGATGAGTTTTCCTTGGCTCACTTTACCTATCCTACCTTGCATCGGGTGTCATTAGAGTGAATGTTTCCTTCCTTTTGGAGTCTTGGGATCATGAAGAACCTTGTTAGGATTGGTTTTAGGGTGGTGGATTTGACTGCTGACCTATAACTTCTAGAGTGTTAGGAGTCTTGTAGGAACTATTGTCAAAATGGTTTTTTTAATCCCTACGAAAAATTTGTCTACTAATGTCAAACACTTAGTCATTTTCTAGGAAGAGTTGGTCATCCATCACTATGACTGATTCATCATAATGAGTCAAGAAAATATACGAAGTTGTGTACTTATTCAGTTATGACCGAGTAATAATTAGAGCTAAGTATACACCAATATTGCTGAGAAAAATAGTATATGTCAAATGATATAGAAGCTGAGCCAAACAGAAGAGAATAGAGTATAAGTCAAGAAATTTGGTTTATGTCAAGCATAGCATGAGCCAAGGATCAACAAGGAGGAATAGTTAAGATTGAGAACCAAGAAGCTATTAAAGCCAAGTAACACAGTTTTGCATAATTTTTTGGAATAGCACAAATTTTGAGGTAAACTAATTTGTAGAATTGGAAGCGTGTTTTAGAGATCGAGGAGCTAATCAAGGCATTGATTATGTGTAATGATAGAGAATCATTAATCCCTATGTAATGTGTTTAACAAATTAGAAAGTTAGGATTAAATGACAAAAGGGATGAATCTAGGTCATTAGTTTTGATCTAGAAGCTTTAGCAAATGGCTATTTAAGAATGATTTATGACCTAGTTTACATGTGTGGAGCATATTTCATTAAGAGTTTGGTTGCATGCAAAGTTGAAGGTGAATCAGGTGTTAGAATATATAGTCCACCAATATAGCTGAGAGGAGGAGGGGTGGGGGCGGTGGTGAATCAATTATCCAATTAATATCACAAATATCAACCTTATTAAAATTTAACCATATAAATATAATAAAAAATTACAAAAAGATGCCCATACACAATAATACTAGAACCCTTGATCAAAGGGAAAACCCTAGTGGGGATGGTACCCACAGGATGATGTACTAATATAAATATTCCTTGTTAGAGGATGGATCCTATTAGGAGTCTATTAATACATTCAGTACATATAAGTCCCTGTTAGGAGACTTTGAATCCATGTTAGGAGATTCCAACCCTATTAGGAGATGTGAAAGATAGCTAGAACCACTACCCAAATAACTTCAAGAGAAAGACCAATGAACCCACTTTCCAAATGATCTCTATATTATTCATTGCAGAATAATATAAATGAAATGTACTTCCTTCCTCTTGTTATGTCCTATCAACCAAACCTCTACTCCTTCTAATCTTGTAACTAAATCACAAAAACTCACATCCAATAATCCCTTGGATGGATTACACATATTTACCAAACACTCTTCTCCTTTTCGTACTTCGCACTTCAATGAATACTTTCATGCTCACATTACAAACAAGGAAAACATCTTTCCTTTATACCATATCTTCAAAATTATTCCTTGAGTCAGCCTTGAGGCTTTCCAAATTAATCATAATAAGATAATTAATTAATTACAATTAAAATAGCACTGTTGATTCACAATCTATATAAAAATTAACACGTATGATACTATGCCTTGCGCTCTTGCTAAAATCACCAATAGATTATCCTCTATCACTTCTTGACTACACATCTTCTCACTACATCTTAGATGTAAGATAGAGAACAAACATTCAAAATT